>CM053756.1:56104632-56119342 GCA_028658305.1 Pachyuromys duprasi | reverse complement strand
TGTGTGTGTGTGATGTGGTGTGTGATGTGTATGATGTGTGATGTGGTGTGGGGTGATGTGTGTGATGTGTGATGTGATGTGGTGTGTGTGTGATGTGATGTGGTGTATGATGTGGTGTGTGTGTGATGTGTGTGTGTGTGATGTGGTGTGTGATGTGTATGATGTGTGATGTGTGTGTGTGATGTGGTGTGTGATGTGTATGATGTGTGATGTGGTGTGGGGTGATGTGTGTGATGTGTGATGTGATGTGGTGTGTGTGTGATGTGATGTGGTGTGTGATGTGTGTGTGTGTGATGTGATGTGGTGTGTGTGTGATGTGATGTGGTGTGTGATGTGTGTGTGTGTGATGTGATGTGGTGTGTGTGTGATGTGATGTGGGGTGATGTGTGTAGCACGTATGTGAGCCTGCACACGTGCTGGCCGTCATGGAGGCGAGGGGCTGACTCTGCAGTGAGCCCTCCCCAGCCACCCTCACCTGGACTCTGAGTTTCAGGTTTACAGTTGCTTGCATTTATCACTTATCCTGCTTCTTGCGGTGCTGGGTGTCGAACCCGGGCACTCATGCATATTTGGCATGGTCCCTGCTGCCGAGCCTCACTTGCAGCTCTCCCTGACGAGTCTCCGGAGTGCCATCTTCACTGTGTTTTCACAGCCCCCTATCAGCCATCAAACACCCACCGGTGGCCTCTTCCCCAGGGGCTCACACTCCCTCCGGCTCTCTCCGGCCCGCTGACCTGTGAAGCCAGGGCGGCAGCGGCAGACGAAAGCTCCCCGGAGATCGAGGCAGCTGGCCCCCGCGGGGCACGGGGCACTCAGACACTCATCCACTTCTGTCTCACAGCGTGGCCCTCCGAAGCCTGTGGTGTAGGAGAGGGTCAGGGGAGGCCCGGCCGGTGCCCTCCCCTGTGGGCGGGGCCTCAGTTTACCCGGGAGGCACTCGCACTGGAAGGCTCCGGGCTGGTCCTGGCAGCTCCCGCCGTTGGCGCAGGGGGCGCTGCTGCACTCGTCCAGATCGTGCTCACACCGGGCGCCGGAGAATCCTGGCAGGGGCGGGTGGGTGCTCAAGGCCGTGCAGCGAGGCACGGCGTGAACAAAGGCGAGTCTTCGGAGGAGACTCCCGGTGCTCGGGCGCAGGGCAGCAGAGGGCAGACAGGCAGAGTGGTGCTCAGCCCTGCGGGCTGCAAGGCTGTGGGCCAGCGAGCAGTCTGGCCCTGCTCTCACTTCCCCTGTGAGAGTGGTAGTGAGCCTGCGCTGGGGGTGGCTCGCAGGCCTACCTAGCAAGAGCCGGCCCTGCCTCCCGTGCCCAGCACGGGCCCAGAAGAACCCATCTCGTGCTCTGTGTGTCTGTGGTGGCCCAGCCAAAGCCAGCCCGGGCGACATGCAGGGGAGTACACGGAGGGAAGGAGTGTGACTTGCCAGGACACAAGTGAGGGTGGGAAGATTTGGGGACCTGACAGAAGGGTTTGGGGAGCTGAAAAGGAGGGGGAGAAACGGGCTGCTTTGGGGGCTGGCCCCTGGGTCGCCCTGGGCGGAGGTTGGCTGGATCGAATCTTCACCTACCAGGGAGGCAGAGGCACAGGAAGCCGCCAAGCAGGTCCTGACAGCCACCTTGGTTGCGGCAAGGGTTGGAGGCACACTCGTTGGTCTCCGCTTCACAGAGCCTTCCCTCCAAGCCTGGGGACGCAGGTGGGGTGAGGAGGGGGCTCGCCAGGGCCAGCGGGCTTTCCACCTGGGACACCCAGGCTCTGGAGCAGCTCTGTCCCCCCGTGCTGCACGGATGAGCTGCTCTGGGGGTGCGCCTGCCTCCCTTAGGCCTGAAGGCTCAGGGAGAAGGGGGCCTGCAGAGGGCTCAGAAGAGGTGCCCTTTGGAGCGCAGAGGATGGGGCTCACCCAACGGGCTGCCCGGCCTGCAGAGCCTTGAAGCACACATGAGAAGTGGGTGCCTGCCTGGAGGGTGAATCAGCCTTCGTGGACTATGCAGGCCTCTGTGCCAGGGAACAGGGATCCTAGCACGGGTGGTGATTGTGGTGATCATGGTGGTGATGGTGATGGTGGTGGTGATGATGGTGGTGATGATGGTGATGGTGGTGATTGTGGTGGTGATGATGGTGATGGTGGTGGTGATGATGATGGTGATGGTGGTGATGGTGGTGGTGATGGTGATGGTGGTGATTGTGGTGGTGATGGTGGTGATGGTGATGGTGGTGGTGATGGTGATTGTGGTGGTGATGGTGGTGGTGATGGTGGTGGTGATGGTGCAGCGTTTTTCCCTTTTAAGTTTACTTAGTCTGCATGGTCTCGTGGTCAGACCCCTGACCTCCCCGTCCCCCCTTCTCTCCTGGGGAGCCTGCTTGGCACCTCCTGCTGCCTGTAACTTGCCCCTGGGATGACTGAACAGTTTTCCTGCTCTCCATGTGGCCTGAGCCGGGACGCCTGGGTGCGGGTCGGCTGCCAGCGGGGAGTCGGTGGAGTGGTCAGTGCTGCTGACCCGGGCTGAAGCTTGGCCCTGCTCCTCACTGGCAGTGTGGATAGGGCACGCCGCCTCTTCGTGCCCCGTGTCTTAAACTATGAAGTGTGGATACAACGCGCACGGTTCTCTTCCCTCTCTGGTAAACCCAGCCCTGAGGCGAGTGTGTGTGGGCCGCCCGGCCGCGACTGACCGGATTGCACCAACTCCAGCACAGCACCCCCACCAACTCCAGAAAACCACCCGCGTGGCGATTCAAGGGTTTACACTCATGTCTACGTGGAGAGTGAGCGACTAAGGGGCAGTTCCGGGCTGCCACAAGCAGAGCGGCGAATGTGACACTGTCCTCCCGCCCGGCCGCTGACGCAGTGGACGGGATGCACACTGTAGGAAACGGGTGGGACACCCTGCTTCCGAATCACGCAGTCGCACTGCATGACAGCCCGCCCTTCTAGGGATCGTGGGCACCCCAGTTCTAGCTGGGACACAGCGGGAGAAAGAAGCTTGCTGGAGAAACTGAGGCCAGTCACTCCAGGCGCTTCCCCTAGGGTTCGTAGTCCTCTGACTCTCCGCCCACGGCCCCGCCCACATGCCTCAGGCCCCGCCCCGCTGTACCCGGTGGGCAGAGGCAGTGGAAGGTGGCGAGCAGGTCCAGGCAGGTGCTGCCCGGGTGGCAGGGCTGGGACAGGCACTCGTCGTGATCCGCCTCACAGCGGGAGCCTGTGTAGCCGGGCGGGCAGAGGCAGTTGAAGGAGCCCGGGGTGTTGAGGCAGGAGCCGCCGTGCTCACAGAGGCTGGGGCCTTGCTGCGCTGGGAGGAGAGAAGAGCTGGGAGTCCGCAGGGCCGGGGGCGGAGAGGGAGGGAGTGGAGGAGACTACACTGGGCCGGGAGCTGTGTATTAATACAGGACAAGCTGTGGGCTCCGGAGGGCTCCGCTGGGCGGAGGGCTGAGCCAAACCCAGACTCGCTCAGGGAAAATCGGCTGTTCTGTGTTCTTGCTGTCTATATAGAGTTCCCACTGTGTGTGTGTGTGTGTGGTATGCATTTGTGTGTCTACATGTTTACATGTGTGGCGAGCACAACTGTATGTGAACATGAAAGTTTAAGGTTGACTCTGGGAATCCTCCTCCGCTGTGTCTACCTGCCCCCTCCCGCACAGATCCAGCATTTGTGGGTGTGGCTCATCTGTCCTCAGCTTGTTCTGGGGACCCCTGCTTGGCCTTCACAGGTGTGCCCTCATGCCCTCCTGGCACTTGCCACTTTTGTGGGTTCTGGGGATCTGAACCCTGGTCCCACGCTTGTGCGGAACCTGCTTTAACCATGGAGCCATCTCCCTGGTCCCACCTGTTCTTCTGAGGCCTGGCCGGCCTGGCTGGCTCAGAGGGCTCTGCCGGGGATGCTCACCCAATTGGCACTCATCCAGATCTTGGTGGCAGGTGGGTCCCGAGTATCCAGGCTGGCATAAGCAGAGGGGAGAGCCCGTCAGAGGGTTGGTGCTGCACTGGGCATTGCCATGGCACGGCTGGCTCAGACACATGTCTTCCAGGTGGCACAGGAGGCCTGTGGGGGACGGAGGGGCAGGGCTCTGGACGGCTGCCCGGGGCTCCCTGGGTTTGCCCTCCGTGTCCCCCACGCGCTCTGTGTGCACCTGTGCGTCCAGGAGGGCAGAGGCAGGAAAAGGAGCCCACGCGGTCCACGCAGGTGGACCCGGGGGCACAGGTGGCGGCAGCACAGTCATCCAAGTTCTCGTCACAGCCCGTGCCCCCCCAGCCGCTCACGCACACGCAGTGAAAGCCGCCAGCCGAGTTCTGGCAGGTGCCGCCGTTTCTGCAGCGAGGGGGCCCCTGGGCTTCACACTCGTCCACATCTGCAGAGCAGTCCCAGCCTGTGGCGGGCACAGAGAGGGGCACGGGCTGGCGTTGGGAGCCTTGTGGGGAGGAGGCCGGGGCGGGCACCGCTGCTGCCATGAACTTGCTTTGGGCAGCTCACCCTTCCAGGTGTTTGGGCAGAGGCAGGTGTAGGTACCCAGGCCATCCAGGCAGGTGGCCCCGTTTCGACACTGGTGCCTGACGCAGTCATCCGGATTCACATCACAGTCCAGGCCTGTGAAACCTGACAGGCCCATGGCATCAGCCACGGAGCCCACCCAGGGGGATGGGGCTGCGGGAGGCCCGGGGAGGCTCTACCTGGGGGACAGAGGCAGAGATGATAGGTGGTGTCTGCCCCTGGCACCAGCTGGCAGGTGCCTCCGTTGAGACATCGTCCAGGAGGACAGGGCCCCTTCCTGAGCTTGCACTGCGAAGCCTCCTGCCCCAGGGGGCAGAGACACTGGAAGGAGCCCAGGGTGTTATGGCAGGAGGTGCCCTCTGGGCAGGGTCCTGGCTCCAGGAAGCACTCGTTGACATCATGTTCGCAGGTGTGGCCCTCGAAGCCCGGCGGGCAGCGGCACTGGATCTGGGGGTATGTGGCCAGGCACACACCTCCGTTGGCACAGGGGTTGGCTGAGCAAAAGTCACGGAGTTGGCACTGCTCACCTGCAGCAGGGTACAGGGTTAGGGTGGCGAGAGGCCTGTTTTGGGCACCGCACGGGTCTAGTTTATGCACCTAAGCTTGCTCAGCATTCTGTGTGCACGTGCTCTGCCTCCCTTTCCTGCCTCCTGCCTGCCTCTCATGCCCTTTGCCCTGGTGCCCCGCAGCCTCCCAGCTCTGCTGTGCCTCCGGAGGGCTGTACGGATCTGTTCAGATCTTCCGTTTCGGAAAGCACAGGTGCGAGTTTTACAGATGGCCTATCCGCGAGAACTTGGGACATGGCTTCCTGCAGTGGTGACTTCCTTGGGGAGGTGGGAAGCCAGTGGCATCCTGCTCAGTTGCTTTGTCTCTCTGAGGGGATTTCCTCTTGTTATTGTTTAGGGTTTGCTTTTCTCTAAGGCAAGGCCTCACATCAGCCTGTGTCTGCGGATGACTCTACCTTCTCTTCCTCCCTTTGACACAGGGTCTCCTGGAGCTTGCTGTGTAGACCAGGCTGCTCTCACACTCAGAGAGATCCTTCTGCCTCTGTCCAATCTGACTTTTGGCTGCTGATCCTCCTGCCTCTACTTCTGAGTCTAGTGTGTGAGTTACATACGACCGCACCAAATGCAGGGGATCCATGCACACGAGGCAAAGCTCTCTACCAAATGAGCCATTTTCTCCAGCCCCATTTTCTGGCTTGTGTTTCTTTCCACTATGTGGTATGGATCCAAGGGACTGAGTTCAGGGTTGACAGCAGGTTCTTCCTATGGAGCCGTCTCACTGGCCCTCCCGTCCCCTGTTCGTTCTTTCTTTTTTCCATTTCACATATCTTTTCACATGTATGGGTGTTTTGCTTATGTCTGTTTGTCTGCACATCACATGTGTGCCTGATACCTGCAGAGGCCAGAGATAAGGCTGTGAGAGAGTTCCTAGACTGGGATAACTGAGTTGGGAAAACCTAAGTGTGGGCAGCCATTCTCTGGACTGTGGTTCTGGACTTCATAAGAAAGCAAAGCAACAAAGCAAAACAAGAGCGCCAGCTCTCGCCTCTCCCTGAGTGATGGTTTTATCTACCAACTTGCCACAACCTAGAATCCCCTGAGAAGTCAGCCTCAGTTTAGGAATTGCCTAGATGGGGTTGGCCTGTGGTCATGTGTGTTGGGGGCTGTCCTAACTGTTAATTGAGGTAGGAGGGCTCAGCCCATCATGGGCGGCACCATTCCCGAAGTCAGGGTCCTGAACTACATAAGAGCTGAGAAAGCCAGGTGAGAACAAGCAAGCAGGGATGCTTTTGTTCTCTCTGCTCTCGGCTGTTGCGTGGCTGGCTGCTTTGGGTTCCTGCCTGGACTTCTGCCGGATGACGCTCTGTCACCTGGAAATGCAAGCCGAGCAAACCCTTTCCTCCCGGTGCTGCCTTCCGTCACGGTGTTCATGAAAGCCTCAGAAATGACACAAGCGTGCCCCGAGCCACCAGCAGCCGCATCCCCATCTCCACGATGCCCTCGGACTGTGAGCTCTCCTTTCCCCGGGAGCTCTGGTCAGGTTCTCCATCACAGCGGCCAGAAGCGAGACTGACACACTCCTCGTCAGGACCCCTCTGAGTGCTTACCTGTCCACCCCGGCTGGCAGGAACACCGTGGGCGGCCTGAGGCCTGGACATGGCAGCGACCCCGGTTGGAACAGAAAGCAGGTGGACAGAGCTCTTCCAGGTGGGTTTGGCACCGATCGCCGGTGAAGCCGGAGGGGCAGGTGCAGGAGAAGCGGGGTGCCAGCGGAGAAGCGGGGCTGGGGGCCCTTGCGGGTGTGGTGAGCAGAGCTTGGCAGCTGCCGCCGTTCTCACAGAGCTGGCTATGCCGGCAGGGGTCAGGAAACTGGCAAGTCTCACCCAGAAATCCAGGGGCACACCTGGGGCACAGGGACATTCCAGGCCAGTGGTCCCTCTTTCTTCTCTCCCTCCTCTTTCTCCTCAGCTCCCCCCTCCCCGATCCCGATTCCATGGAGCACACTCACTGGCAGGTGTCTTGTCCCTGAGATAGCCTCAGGCAGGTGCCTCCATTGGCACAGGGTCCTGGGGAGCCTCCACACAGAAGCTCTGGGAGAGAGACGGGGAGGAGAAGGAGCTGGCCTTTGCCTTTCCTCCTCAGGTGCTCCTTAGGCGAGCAGCCCCCCATGCGTGCCACCCTCCCCTTCACACCCATCCCCAGTCTCCACAGGGTCCCTTGTCCCAGCCCTTCCATTCAGGGCTTCAGTTAGTACTCCCACCCCCTTCCTGTTTATTCTCCCAAGTTCAGCCCAGCTCCATCCCCCGGAAGCAGGACAACAGGGTTTAGGAGGGAGCCTAGGGCGCTCCTGGGAGATGAATGACCGAGTCACCTAAGGGATTTCCTTCAGGAAAGGCCGGCCATGAGCCCCTGGGGGTGGCGGCACAGGGCAGATAGAGACCTAGTGTGCCCTTCGCTGCCTCCATCTCCTCCCTTCTCTGCGGCAGGCAGCTTCTTCTGCCGTCCACACCAAGACCCCTGCTCCTCCGGGGCCAGCTGGCTTCTCCCTGGGCGGGGGGCACCCTTCTTCCCATTCCACAGCAGGCTCAAAGCCTGGGTCTCAGCAGCCACTGTGGCCCTCAACGCTGCCTGCAGGTTGTTCCCATGTGAGGGGACAGAATCTCCTCCCGCCAATGTCCCTTCAGAGCCTGGGCTTAGCCCTCTTCCCTGACCTCACCAAACATCTCCCCAAGAGAGACTGCCCCCACCCCTTCTCCTCTGGCCAGGCCTCACCTCTGGTCAGGGCGGCCAGGAAGCTGGGCAGCAGGAGCAGCAGCAGCAGCAGCAACTGGGTCCGCATTCCAGAGCGCCTACCCCTAAGGCAAGGGCCCTCAGAGCCCTTGTGGCCAGGCAAGGCCGCCCCTTCTTCCTCCTGGGCCTGCTGCACGGCTCAGTCTGAGCTGTTTCCTGAGTCACACAATGTCCTGGACACCCTACTGAAGGGAGGGGGTGAGAGGTTGGTGTGTGTGAAGGAACGCTGAGGGAGAGGGAATGAGGGAGGGGCCTCCATTCCTGAGAAGCAGACAGTGTGGCTCTGGGGAGGTGAAGAACAGGCTCACTCCTGAGGCGCGGGGCAGGGGCGCAGGGCCTATGGAGGAGTCCCTGTCTTGAGAACTGTCAGTATGGTTTCCTTTTTACAGAACTGGGAGGGGCACAGTGTCCCAGGAAGGGCAGGATGGATTGAGGTGCTGGGCAAGGAGAGGTCGCCCAGCTTCTGGTACAGCCCCACTTCTCACAGGACCAGCAACTTGTCATGAATTCAAGCCAGTCATATAGCAGAGAGAAGCCAGGGCATCTCGAAGCCTTTCCTTGGTTCTTTCCGGGGGTGTTACTTTAGAAAAGGCGTTTTGAGGCGGGATCTCACTGTGCTTGTAGTCCTGGCTGGCCTGGAACTTGTGGGGGTCCTTCTGCATCTGCCTCCTGGGTGCTGAGGTTATAGGCACGTGACTCTATGCCTAACGCCTTCCTGGGGAATGGACGCGAGGCTTCCCCCACCCCCTGGGAAGAGATGGAACCCAGGCCTCCTGTGTTCCACACACATGCCCTATCACCATGAGCCACACCCAGAGCCTGCTGGGCTGCTGTTAGCACAGAGTTGGGGTCAAGGCTTGATCTTCCAATAGCAAATAGACACAGTGTATTTCACCCACCTCTGCCTCCCTCCTCCATAAAGGATGCTGGGATACAGTCAGGATGTCAGTCAAGACATAAATTCAATTTTATATATAAAAAAAGACATTCACAAAGGGAATCCATTGCCCTGAAAATTTCATTCTACCTTCTTTTATTTTTGTTAAAGCAAAACAACCCAAACAAACAAACAAACAAACAAAATCTTTGGACAAGGTCTTATTCTGTAGCCCAGGCTGGCCTGGGACTCACCATGTATTGGAGGCTAGCCTGCAACTCACAATTCTTCCTGCCTCAGCGTCCTGAATGCTGGGATTACAGCATGCCCGGTAATGCCTGGCTTCGTCTCACTTACTGAGGACCTGGTACAGTTTCGGAGGCTGTCACAATGAAGGGAGCCCGGGATGATGGAGTGTCCCACAGGAGCAGAGGGCTCAGCTTTGAGGGATCCTGGTGCCGTCTGCAGTGCTGAACGCTGTGCCAGAGGCCCCACCCACCAGGGTAGCCCGGTCTGGCTTTGAACCGACTCTGTAGGTGAGGATGGCCTTGAACCCCTGATGCTCTTGCTGCCATCTGTAACTGCTAGGGCTGCAGGTGTGCACCGTCGCCCCCATTTACACCAAGCTCTGCGCATGCCAAGCTGGCACCCTGTCCACCGCATCCTTATATCGCCATTTTAGTCAGGAATTTGCAGATGGTCCTAAACTTTGAGTCTGATGATCAAGGTGTTTTGGGGGGCGTTCGGCATAGAACCTAGGTTTCACGTGTGATAAGCATGAGCCCCAGCACAGAGCTCTGCTGTAGCTCCCATTATTCTTAAAGGATTGCCCTAGGGAGGGTGTTAGGTTAAATTATTTATTTACTTTATGTATATGAGCTGTTTTCATGGGCACCAGAAGGAGGCAGTGGCTCTCACTACAGATGGTTGTGAGCCACCCTGTGGTCGCTGGGAATTGAACTCAGGACGTCTGGAAGAGCAGTGCTCTTAACTGCCGAGCCATCTCTCCAGCCTATTTTCCTAGGCTAACTGGGAGCAAAACTCCCGAGCTAACAGATGACCACGTGACCTTGGCCATGAAAGCTTGGCCATCACCGGGCAGCAGACAGGGCGGGACTGTCGAGTCCAGTCAGCAGTGCTGTGTACGTCTTACTCTTTAGTCCCCGGTATCTCATGGTTGCGTTAAGGCTGCAGTTGTGCTGGGTGTGGGCCAGGCACCCGGAATGCCAGCATTTGGGAGGTGAAGGCAGGGGGCTGGAGTTCAAGGCCAGGCTGAGAAGACTCCATCTCAAACACTTCCCCCACCCCACACAACTGACAACCCCATGTTGTCAATAAGGGTTGACATTGTTTCCACGTGTGACGGCGTTCCTGTTTCTTTCGCGCGTTTCCAGGCTGTGCTCTCAGCCCATTGTCCTCTTGATGGGTCATTTTCCCATAACCTTCCCCGGCTGAGGAGGCAGCTGAGACCTGGGAAGAGCCAGTGGGCAAAGTCCCTGCTTTTCCTCCTCGGCTTGCTGAATGGGGCTGGTCTGGGGCTTCCGGGCTGCTGAGCAGCAAGGGAAACGAGGAAGCTTCTCCTGGTTCCGGCAGGACCGCAGCGGCCTGGTGGGAAAAGAACCTGCGCTGATGCCGGCTTCTTGTCGCCCGGGAAGGACCCGGGCACCCGCTGGAGCTCGTGAGAAGGGAGAACCGGTGGCGGAGACGGGGAAGTGGGGCGGCGGAAGCGGAACCGGGAGTGTGGGGGCGGAGGGCAGCGTGGGGGCCGCTCAGGGCGCTTCTTGTTTCTGCCTGCCTGTGCCAGGCTCCTGCCCGGCACCTATGCTGCTCCGGGGCCACCACTGCCTCTCCCTGCTCAAAGTCACTGAGCGCTTCCCGAAGATGCCTTGGGACCATCATCACTGTAGTGGGGTAAAGTGCAAGGGTGCGGAGGTGTGAAACCGCCCCTCCCTACCCATCCCGGGAAGGATAAATCTGTCATTCACGATTCACTTTCCACGGAACAGCGTTCGTGCCGTGAGCGCCTTCCAGCCTGAGTTTGCTGCCTCGGTCTTTCCTTTTCTTCTCCCCCTCCTCCATTCTTCTCTTGTGTACAGTGTCCTGCCTGCATATATTCTGCTCACCAGAAGAGGGCAGCAGCGCTCACTATAGATGGCTGAGAGCCACCATGTGGTTGCTGGGATTTGAACTCAGGACCTCAGGAAGAGCAGCCCGTGCTCTTGACCGCTGAGCCGTCCCTCCAGCCCCACAGCCCTCCCTTTATTACCGCCTTGTTCCCACACCAGAAGCCCTCTGTGGGGCTTCCTGACCCTTAGTTTTCTTTGTTTTTCTTATTATAATAAAAATTGTTTCCTTATTTATTTATTGTTATTTTATTATTTTTATTATTATTTAAACTCCCAGGCTATACATTTTATTTCATCTTCCTCGTGATCTTGTTGATCAACTCTTCCAAGGACTGGGGGCTGAATGATGGAAAACAAAACGAAACAAAACGTAGCTCTGGGGCGGAGCCATGGCTCAGCGGGTGAGAGCGCTGGCTGTTCTGGGTTTGGCCCGGGGGGCTGTATCCTGTGGCTGATAACTCCCGGGGATCACAGTCTCTGCTGGCTCTGCCGGCACACCAGACATGTACACATAAATCTTATAGCAAACAAACTCAGTTCTATTGGGAGGGGAGGGAGAGGGAACCAGGGTCCTCTTGTTTGGTACCAACAAGGATTTCTGTCTAGTGGCTTTTGAGCTTGTCCGTGCCGTGGTGTGTGAGGGACATTCCCCGTGAGCTCGCCCTACTCCATGGAATACACGCAGGAGGGTGTGGCGCCCAGGGACCCAGAGCCCCTCACCCCCTTCTCCCGTGCTACGATGGCCCTGGCTCCTTTTGATGTCCTGCACATCTGCAGCCCCTCCCCGCATCTCCGGACTATTTCTCTTTCTTTTGACAGGGTCTCCTGTAGCCCAGGCTATCCTCAAATTCCCTACATAGTGGAGCGTGACCTTGAACTTGCCACCCTCCTGGCTCTGATTTTACCTCTCAAGCATTAGTGTTACACTGTAAGCCTTACCTCCCGCTTTGGGCCTTGTTGAGGTGGGAGTGTGTGTGTGTGGGGTTACTTCCCAACAAAGCAAGTTTCTGGAGGCTCCCTGACCACTCCCACGGCCCCCTTTGCGTCCCAGGAATTCTGCTGAAGTATTTTCAATGCATCAAACATTGTCGGGGTTCTTCAGAGAAGCCCATTCAAGTCTGTTGTAAGCAGAAAAGGAAGTGGCAGAAGACAAAGATGGCATTTCCGTACCCTTTCCCGCAGGGCCCAGGGGGCCAGCCCTCCCCCCTCGCTGCCCAGGAAATGGAAGGGTTTCCTGTCCGCATTGGCTTTGAAGGAAGATTGCAGAGCGGGGAACACCCAAGTTTTGAGTTTTAATTTATTTGACACAGGTTCTCTTGTATCTCATCTGACTTGTTAAGTACCCAAGGATGTCCCTGAATCCATCCACCTGCCTCTGCCTTCCAGTCAGTGGGATTCCAGCTCTGCACAACTTGGGTTCTGAGGTGCTGGGGACGGAACCTGAGGCTTCGTGTGCACAGGAAAGCCTTCTAGCTGAGCTGTATTTCCAGCCCACACTTACTCAATTCTACATTAATTTTGTTGTTGTGTTTTGTTTTTCAAGTCAGGGTTTCTCTGTGTAGCCTTGGCTGTCCTGGAATTCATTCATAGACCAGGCTGGCCTTGAATTCACAGAGATCTGCCTGCCTCTGCCTCCCTGAGTGCTGAGAATAAAGGCGTGTCATCACACCAGGCTCAGCATTAATTTTTTGAATTTAATTTTATGTGTATAGGTGTTTTGCCAGCATGCATGTCTGTGAAAGCCTGGTACCTGAAGAGGCCAGGGAGTTACAGATGGTTAAGAATCACCATGTGGGTTCTGGGAACTGAACCTAGATTCTCTGGGAGAGCAGCCAGCACTCTGAGCCATCTCTCCAGCCTCTTTTAACTTACTTTTGAGACAGGGGCTCACATAGCCTAGGCTGGTCTTGAACTCACCAAGTAGCCTAGGATGACCTGTGTTTCAGATCCTCTTTTTCCTACTCCCCGAGTCATGGAATTACAGGTGTGTAATGCCATTCCTGGTTTATGCAGTGCTGAGGTTTGAACCTACGATCTTGTGCTTGTGAGGTGAGCGTTCCAACTTCTCAGCCTTTGCTTGCTTGCTTGTTTCAGTGCTGGGAATAGAGTTCAGGGCGTGTCCATAGCCCCTCCTCAGTGGCTTCGGGACTGAACCGTCCAGTGCCAGCTCTTCCTTGGGACAGTGTGGTGTGGTGTCCTGTTACACGTGGAGCCTAAGTTATGATTCTCTCTGTACTGCTGCAGGTCTGTGCTTCTGAAGAGACTAGATTCAGGGGCTGGGAGGTGGCTCAGCGCTTAGGCGAACCTGCTGCTCTTGCAGAGGGCTTGGCTTGGGCTCACAACCATCTGAAACTCCAGTTTCAGGGGAGCTGACGCCCTCTTCTGGCCCCTGTGGGCACTGCATGCTGAAGAAATCAATCTCAAGATCAGATTAAGCTGCTCAAGGCTGGCTGCTGGGCCTTGCCTTCAATAATGGCAAAATTAGATTCTGCCAAAGGATTGTTTTAAAACATTTGACATAACCATGGTCGATAGTTGGATAGGGTGAAACATGCCTGTTTTCTCTACTTCTGTTCTCTCAGTAGTGTAAACATCTTAGGAGTAAAATGGGCGGTGCGTGGGGAAAGTTTAAGAATCTCTGAGTTCTTCTCTCAGCCGCACTCGGCGGCTTCCCCTTTACAGGAAGATAATGTGCTGGTGTAAAGGAGCTTTGGGGAGTTGTACAGGACCGTGTTTGGATGTGACACACCCTGAGTAACCAAGCCATGGCGGTCCTTGTCATGACTGGGATTGGCCCTTTTTACTAACAGAAGTGACTGTGTCGACCTTTTGCCCTCAGAGATGCTTTATGCGGCCAGTCTCTCCACAGGACCCAACCACGCCTCACATGAGGTGCTGCTCCGGCCTCTTGGAGGCTGAGCCGGGGCTGCTCCGGCCTCTTGGAGGGAGGCTGAGCCGGGGCTGCTCCGGCCTCTTGGAGGGAGGCTGAGCCGGGGCTGCTCCGGCCTCCGGGGCTCCCAGAGGACTGGGACACCCCACCGTGCTGGTGCCTTAGGCCGGTGGGTACATGAGGGCTCTGCCTTCCCACCCCAGCCCTGAGACACTCGGCCGACACAGCAGCGAAACCCCATGTCCCTCAGATGATCAGGTGCAGACTCGGGGAGCTCAAAGTTGCCAGGATATCCTGGACACGGGCTGAGACAGGCCCTCCTTGCATGTGCACGCGTGTCAATTCAGAAACACCCCTCTAAGGCCTGAGATCACAGGCAAGCAGGCAGTCACATAGGCACGCCTCTGTGTCCCAGTCTGTGTGTGTGTGTGGGGGGGGGGCTGCTCATGGCAGCCAGCACCGCCTGCCCAGGCACTTCTGCCCCGAGCAGCCCCCTGCCCTCTGCCTCCTACGTCAGAGCCCCCCTGGGCCTCTGCAAGTCAGTTGTCCCCCCCCCACCCCCTGCTCTAACCAAATGCCCAAGGAAAGGAACTTCAGGCAGGCTTGATTTCAGCTCAGGGTCTGAGGAGGCAGAGAGGGCAGGCAGCTGGAACTCGGGCTGCTGGTCACATCTTAGCCACTCAGGAAGCAGGATGGACACCGAGGCTTGGCTCACTTCTTCCTGGTTTATTGGCCGGTTGCTCTGTCCCAGGGGACGGGAGTGAGCACCTTCAGCGAGGGTCTTCCCTTCTCAGGTTCACATCCTTGGACACCCCTCACAGACTCTCCCAGAGGTGTGTGTCCTCTGGGATTTGGCCTCCAGCCACCTGAGCACCGCACCCTGCTTGTTCCGTGTCCTCTGCAAACAAGGGAGCCAGGCTTAGCCGGCAGTCACCAGTCACCGAGGAGAATCTGCTTCCGTCATGGCAGCCGAAAACCCAGGCCTGTTTATCTTTGACAGTATGGATGTCTTGGGTGGGGGTGGGTGGGGGGGAGTGGGGGTGGGTG
>CM053756.1:56069162-56104132 GCA_028658305.1 Pachyuromys duprasi | reverse complement strand
CATCCAGTTCTATTAATGACCCCAAGAAAAGGCTCTTAGAAAGTAGCTAACAAGGAAATACCAGAGAGAAAGGTGACACTTACGCAGGGGAGGCATCTTCCTGTTATTGTCTTCGCAGAGTTTCACATCATCTGGACTCTTTTCTCAGAGAGAGCTCAGGATAAAACATTTGCCACAAGGCCACTGCCTCTGAGCTGTGGGAGCCCAAGTGTCAGGGGGACCTTTGTAGACAAAGGTGCAGAGGGCCTCCCAGGAACTGTGTGGATATGGTTGATCAGATCTGTGCAGGATATGGCCTCTGAAGGTTCCAGAACCTGTGTCATAACAAAGTCTCAGAATGCCCAAAAGGCAAGGGAAGTTCCTTAGAGGTAAGGGCTTCTG
This sequence comes from Pachyuromys duprasi, assembly GCA_028658305.1. NCBI lineage: Eukaryota > Metazoa > Chordata > Mammalia > Rodentia > Muridae > Pachyuromys > Pachyuromys duprasi. The sequence continues at coordinate 56,103,751 of CM053756.1, read as the reverse complement.
AACCCCTAGATTTAAGGGCCTTTTAAAGACCCTTTGTTGGGTCTTGAACCTGCATGTGAACTCACGGTATTCACTTTACAGTCTGGGCTCTTAACTATCAAAGTCCAGCTTTGATGATCACAGGGGAAAGATTGGGGAGATGTATGCAGAATTGGCTGGATTAATTACTCCTCAGACCTTTTTTTCTGAGGGTTTATGACTTAATTGCTTACACTGTCAAAAAGCTTATGGCTCTTTTACTCAGGGATGAACAACAGAGTACCCTTTTGGGCTTAGAGGCTCATTAACCCTTTTGCAGCCAGGGAGAGAGAGAGGCAGAGGGAGAGAGAAAGAAGGAAAATCATGTATCCGCACACATTCCATAGTTATCAGCTCATGCATACAATACAGGCAAACAATCAAACATGCAGACATGTATATTTTCATACACACATTCAAGTGGGCACCCATTATGCATGTATGTCACATGGATATACATACAGATATTTATGCATTTGTACATATATACAGACAATCAGACATTCATACATATAAACATACACAGATAATCAGACAGACATATATGTTGGATGATGGGTGGAGGGAAATTCCAATCAAGCAACAAGTTTATTTCTGTCCTGGGGTTTATACCTTCTGAGACAAAGGTTCTCTCTGTAACAAAAATTACCTCATTCAAGAATGGATACAACCCTTACATAAAAGGTAGTTATAACAGGACCACTGACTGCAAGTTTTTTCATCAGAACTATATCTAACTGGATACTTTTGCTCACTATTAGTTTAAAGCAGTGCTCTTATCTGTAGGCTCATTATGACTTCAAAGCACTTTTATCTTTTTCTTATTTCATATGTACATTATGTGTTCAAAGGATAGTTTTCTTCTTATTTCATATGTACATTATGTGTTCAAAGGATAGTTTTTCTATCAGGTCTTTCTAAGAAACAGGTGTCTGTCTTGTCTTGTATAGCTAACCATTTCTTCTCTGTTTCTGTAATTATATGGTCTTATCACAGTGTACACCTGGGCCTTATCCTTGGACTAAACTTAGGATGAATGTGTTTCCTTGATTATTAATTTGTCTCAGTCTTGTTTTCCTTCTTGGTGTAATTCCCATGGAGGCTCACAGAGCTCCTAACAGTTTTTACTCTATTGCAGGAGGGTTTAACCTTATTTGAGTCAATTCAGGAATCCCTATCAGGAATTATAAAAGCATCTGTAGGGAAGCTGCCCACTGAGGAATAACATTGTGCTACAGGCAGTGAGGGTCTATTCCTGCTCAACTTCATTATGCCAGATGTGTGAGACAAGCATGGGAAGGCGGCATAGCAACAATAAGTAGCCTCAAGGCAAAATCCCTTGGGGCCTTGCCTAAACCAGGGGTACACCCATTGGCCAGCCATGCAAAAGCAAGTGGGCTGCCTCCAGGAAGCTCACTTGCTTGCTTCTGCCAATCCAGGGTACAAATTGTTCCCAATGCTTATCTCAAGAGAGCCTGCATCTAACTCACATTGAGAACCTTCAGCAGAGTATGTACTCTGTAAATGATTAATTGTTAAAAAGGTGACAATTTTATATTTAAAAATGAGAGCCTTCAAATGAAGATGAACCAGGGAAGAGAAGGCGTTGAGTCAGGAGTCAGAGCCAGCAGGTGAAGGTGCTGAAGACCAAGCCTCCAAATCGGGTTTCACACACGCGTGTTGGTATCAAAGTAGTAAATAAATAAATAAACAAACACTCTTCTGAAGTCTCTGAGCCACAGACTGTGAAGGAGGCAGCTTACAAACAAACAAGCATTCTACCAGTAACATTAATTCCCTTAGTAACCCTCACACCCCAGTAACGCTCACACCCACAGAAACCCTCACACTCTGAGGAACCTTCGTACCTTCCTCCTCACTAATCTTTCAAGATGGATGCAGAAGCCAGAAGGGACCCCACCAACAAGTGGCCCTAAGTCTTATCACACAGCCCAAGTGATACCCACTTGGCCGGGTTCTCCTGCAGTGTTGAAGGCCTAATGCCTGAGGAGGAGTGTCCTAGGTAAGCTGCCCCAGAAGAGCAGAGACTTCATCTTGGGCCACACAACACCCCTTTCAGCACTGGGAAGCAATAATTACTTTGTTTTAAGTCAGCCTTGATAATCACAATCCTCATTCCATTTTCATAGTGTAAGCTGATGAGAAACGTTTTGAAGGAAGTTTTATATCTATAAATTTAAATCACTAGAATTTCAAGAGTAAACTTGAAATTTATGGATTCACTACAAAGCTGTTAGGACACCATATGTATAGCATGTGTGTGAGGGCTAAGTGTGGTGAATGTATATGTGGGTGCTGGTCTGTGTCATTCATTCATTTCCTTTGAGTCATGGTCTTCCCTAATCTCAGGTTTTTAGGTAGACTGGCAGCCAGAAAGCCCCAGGGATTCTTCAGTCCCTGCTGAGGTTAGGGGTGCACAGGCCCTCGCCTGACCTGTTCTGTGGGTGCTGAGATGGAAACTCCATGCACCCTTTGTTAAAGATGCTATCTTTTTTTCCATTGTACGGTTTTGGCATCTTTGTCAAAGATCAGGTGTCCATAAGTGTGTGGGTTTATTTCTGGGTCTTCTGTTTGATTCCATTCATCAACCAGTTGGTTTCTATGTCAGTACCATGCAGTTTTTAGTATTGTTGCTCTGTAGTACAGCTTGAGATGAGGTATGGAGATACTTCCAGAAGATCTTTTATTGTAGAGGATTGTTTTAGCGATTCTGGGTTTCTTATTATTCCATATGAAGTTGAGAATTTTTCTTTCAAGGTCCGTAAAGAATTGTGTTGGTAATTTGATGGGATTTGCATTGAATCTGTAGATTGCTTTTGGTAAGATGACCATTTTTACTATGTCAATCCTGCCAAGCCATGAGCATGGGAGATCTTTCCATCTTCTGATATCTTCTTCTAATTCATTCTTCAGAGACTGGAAAATTTTTTTCATACACGTCTTTGCCTTGCTTGGTTAGGGTCACACCAAGGTACTTTATGTCCTTTGTGGCTATTGTGAAGGGTGTTGTTTCCCTAATTTCTTTCTCACCCCTTTTGTCTTTTGTATACAGGAGGGCTGCTGATTTTTTTTAGTTAATTTTGAATCCAGCCACTTTGCTGAAGGTGTTTATCAGTTGTAGGAGTTCCCTGGTAGAATTTTTGGGGTCACTCAGGTATACTATCATATCATCTGCAAATAGTGAAACTTTGACTTCTTCCTTTCCAATTTGTATCCCCTTGATCTCCCTTTAACTGTCTTATTGCTCTAGCAAGGACTTCCAGAACTATGTTGAAGAGATATGGAGAGAGTGGGCAGCCTTTCCTTGTCCCTGATTTCAGTGGGATTGCTTTAAGTTTCTCTTCGTTTAGTTTGATATTGGCTATAGGTCTGCTGTATATTGCCTTTAACTATATTCAGGTATGTGCCTTGTATCCCTGATCTCTCCGATACTTTAAATGTTATGGTGTTTTGTCTTGAATATCTTGCTTTCTCCATCTATGATAACTGAGAGTTTTGCTGGATATATTAGCCTGGGCTGACATCTGTGTTCTTTTAGAGTATGCATGATATCTGTCCAGGCTCTTCTGGTTTTCATAGTCTCTGTTGAAAAGTCAGGTGTGATTCTGATGGGTTTGTCATTATATGTTACTTGGTCTTTTTCCCTTGCAGCTTTTAGTATTTTTTCTTTGTTCTGTTTTGATTATTATGTGGCAGGAGGATTTTCTTTTCTGATCTAATTTATTAGGTGTTCTGTAGACCTCTTGTATTCTTATAGGGCTCTCCTTTAAGTTGGGGAAATTTTCTTCTATGATTTTGTTGAAAATATTTTCTTGGCCTTGGAGGAGGGAATCTTCTTTTTCCTCTATTCCTATTATTCTTAGGTTTTCTTTTTTCATATTGTCTTGGATTTTTGTGGATGATCTTCCACGGGGCCAGCCAGTGGAGTCGAATGGTTCTTGAGTCGGGAGTGAAGATTAAAATTAATTAAATACACAACACATGTGATCTTCCGAGAGTCTCTGGTGGTCAGGACAAAACAATCCGCTCCGAGTGCCCAGTGCTCCGAACACCAAAAAGCGGCTGCCAGCCAGTCTCACTTTATTTTTTAAACACACCCAACACAATAAGTTAAATGCACAAGGAGGTGTAGCAAGAGCTGTGATTTTAACAAGCTATCCCACCTGCTGTCACAAAACAAAAGGCGATGGACTTGCAAATTCTTCCCTGACTCCAGAGAAGGAAGGCCTGGTAAAAGCCAGTCTTTAGGCTGAGTTTTAAATATCAAAGCAGCTGCCAAAAGAGCCGCTGGAGACAGAGACTGCAGCTCCCGACAGATTCTCTCTTTTTTAAATTATTTAAAAAAAATTTTTTTATAGACCATAACTTATGAGTTACGGAGCAGAAGATTGTGCCTGTCTTAGGTTGTTTCCCCCGAAAGGCATATTCTTATCCATAATTGGCACATGAATTTTATTATTCATACCCTGATGGGCAGAATAATCCCTGGAGAAAACTTACCCATCGTTGACTAACCAATCTCTGTTGGGAAAGATACAGGAGATCAGTCTCGATGCAGATCAGCTCAGCATTAACATTCTAAAAGGCTTTCAGGCAGGTCTACTGTCACTGATAGGCGCTTACCTCCTATCTCAATCCAAGTACAAAATAACATGCCTTAAAAGTGACTTAACAGATAACTCCTTGTGTAACTATCAAGTCTGAAAGACATTTACAGTAACCAATGTAAAAAGCTGTTGAACAATCAGAGCCATTTGAAAACTTACAAATACAGTGTTAGTTTACAATGCTGGCAGGAAACATTAACATTTCCAAACCACAAAGCAAAAGGAGAATTTACATAGGCAGTCACAGAGTCTCCCAAGAGTTTCTGAAGTAAGTTTGTTTTGGTCTGCTGAAAACCAGAGTCAAACCAAAGTTCTAAAGTCAGTTTTTCCTTTTATTCTTCCTGTTTTTGTTTTGTTTTGTTTTGTTTTGTTTTTTGAGAATTGTCCTCATTAACAGAACAATCAAGTCTAGTCCTTTGGATAAGAGGTTTCTTTCTCTGCATGACATCTTCTTCCAGGAGCAGAATGAAACAAAGGGTGGGTCACCAAGCTTTGCAGATTTTTGTTTTCAGTCAGGAAAGAATTTACAATTATCTGTAGTGGGAACATTTTCCTTCTGTGGAATAACTTCTATAAATCTCACCAGCCTCTCTGGGATCCACCTGGCTCCTTCTGTGTCCTGTGGAAAAACACAAACATACCCTCTTCCCCAAATTAATATGGGGTCGGGGCCTTGCCATATTCCAGTAATTGGATCTTTCCATTCCACCAGGGCATAATTGTCCCTGGTGCTAGGATGCCATAATCGGTCAGCCACAGAGAAGCCTTGTATATCCACATTCAAAAAATTTAAAATAAAAAGAGCATGATTAATATAATTCTTTGGTGTTTGGGGATATAGCTCCCCCATTTTTATTTTTTGCAATTGGTTTTTAAGAGATCCACGGGCCTGTTCCACAATTCCTTGGCCTTGAGGATTATATGGAATGCCTGTTTTATGACTTATATTCATTTGTGCACAAAAACGCTTAAAAGCTCGACTCAAATATCCCGAGCCATTATCAGTTTTTATAATGGAAGGAATACCAATTGCAGTAAAACACTTTAAGCAATGACTTATAACATGTTTGGAGGCTTCTCCTGTTAAGGGAGTTGCCATGATAAATCCTGAAAAAGTGTCAATTGTTACATGAACATATTTCAGTTTTCCCAATACTGGGACATGAGTCACATTCATTTGCCACAAGTGATTGGGAGTCAAGCCTCTAGGGATTGACACCATAATGAGGAACATTAAAATGTTCAGTACAAGAGGAACATGATCTTACAATTTGTCTAGCTGCTTCTCTGGTAATATTAAATTGTTTTCTTAAGCTCTTACTATTTGGATGATGTAATGCATGAGAGTTTTTGAGCCAATTCTTGTTGAGTTAATCCAATTAAGCATGTGGTTCGATCTGCCAAATCATTTCCTAAAGTTAGAGGTCCAGGAAGCCATGAATGGGCTCTAATATGCCCCACATAACAAGGCTGTATAAGGTTCCAAATATTTTGCTGAATCTCTCTAAATAGATCTTGTATTTGTTTAATAGCTGTATTAACATATGTTACAGTCTCTAGGACTTGGAAGGCTTTAACTATATAATGGCTATCAGTGTACAAGTTGAAAGAGGTAGAAGCCATATTTTTAAAGACTGCAGCAACAGCTGGTAATTCTACAACTTGAACTGAGGCCGGCAATGTTTGTAAAACAAAAGTTTGTCCCTGTAGTACGTATACAGCTTTTCCATTTGAAGATCCATCTGTGAATACTGTTGGAACTTGAGGTAATGGCTTCTGTTTAATTATTTTAGGAACTACAAAAGCATGTTCATTAGCAAACTGAAGTAATTTATCTTTTGGATAATGATTGTCAATTCGTCCTGAATAATGAGCAAAGGCTATGGCCCAACAATCTGTATTTTGAAATAACCAATCTACTTGCTGTTTGGTAAAAGGGACCGGAATTACGGAGGGTTCCTTACCAAAATACTTGTGAGATTCTGTTCGAGCCTTTTAAACTAAATTAGCCACTACTTCATAATATGGTGTCAGAACTCGAACAGGAGACACAAGGAAATGTACCTATATTAATGGTCCTTCTTGCCACAATACAGCAGTTGGTGTATGAACAGTAGCCAAATATATGCACTCCAAACTTTTGAATAATCAATATATAGAACATGTTTTTCAATAGCTAATTCTATCTTTAGCAAAGCATCACGAGCTTCTTTGGTAAATTCTCTTTTTGACAAAGGATCAGTTTCTCCTTTTAAAATGTCAAAAAGTGGTTTTAGCTCTCCTGTAGTTAATTTTAAATGGGGTCTTAGCCAATTAATATCACCCAACAGCTTTTGAAAATCATTTAAAGTTTTTAGGTTGTCCTTTCTTTATTGAATCTTTTGAGACATAATGGTCTGAGGATATAATTTATGCCCCAAATACAAATAAGGTGGCTCTGTTTGCACCTTTTCTGGTACAGTTATTAAACCTAGATCTTTTAAGGCTTGTTGTAAGTGTGCAAAAGCATTTAGTAGAATCCTTTCATTTTTATGAGCCAGTAAAATGTCATCCATATAATGAATAATATAAACAGAAGAATATGCTTCTCTAGTTTTAAAAACAGCTTGAGCCACACATTTTTGACATAAGGTTAGACTCTTTGCCATACCTTGAGGTAATACAAGTCAATGATACCTCTTCATAGGTTCTTTAAATTTTACTGATGGCATGCTAAAAGCAAATCTTTTACAATCTTGAGGAGCAGGAGGAATAGTATAAAAATAATCTTTTAAATCTAGTATAATTTTAAAAGTATTTCTAGGTATAGCAGAAGGAGTAGGCAATGCAGGTTTTAAGGCCCCCATCAACTCCATGGTTTCATTTACTTTTCTGAGATCTTGTAAGAGTCTCCATTTCCTGATTCCTTTTTTATAACAAAAATAGGGGAGTTCCATGGTGAGTTTGAGGGAGCAACATGTCCACTATCGAGCTGTTCCTGTACTAACTGCTCAGCGGCTTTAATTTTCTCAAGGGAAAGAGGCCACTGATTCACCCACCCAGGATCATCCATTTTCCAAGTTATTGGATCTGCATGGGGTACAGGTTGTTCAGTGACCTACCCTAAAAATGACCTAACCCCGTTTTAAATTTTCTTGAGGCAGGTATTAATGGCTGAGTTATGCCTTGTCCAGATTTTTCCAATCCTGAATTTGGTAATTGTCCTTGATTACCTACATTACAGGGCTATAAAGATACACTCCCATGCTACTCGTTACATCTCTACCCCACAGATTAACAGGAACGCCAGGAACAATGTATGGTTTAAAAATTCCCTCATGTCCTTCCTCATCTTTCCAAGTTAACTCATTACTACTTTGCTCAGGACATCAGCTTTATCCTATTCCTCGCAACTGTGTACTAGAGGATTGTTTAGGCCAATGCACAGGCCATTGATCACCGGTTAAAACAGAGACATCAGCTCCTGTATCCAATAACCCTGTAAATTTTCTTACATTAATTTGTAACACTAGTTCAGGTCGATTGGGACCGATAGCTTGTACCCAATAAGTATCAGAGGATTCAAAACCTGCATCTCCTATTCTATCTTTTTTACTTGTATTTTTTGTCTGAACTTGGGGGAGCAATATTAATTGAGTTAATCTTTGACCTTGATTTATTACAGAAATTCCATTTGGAGAGTGTGTCATAATTTTTATCTCCCCTTCAAAATCAGCATCTATTACCCCAGGAGCCACTAAAATTCCCTGCATAGTAGTACTACTTCTTCCTAATAATAATCCCACAGTCCCTCTAGGTAATGGACCATAAACTCCTGTAGGTAGGGCCTGCATCCCCATTTCAGGAGTTAATGCTGTGTAGGCAGAGGAACTGAGGTCCAGTCCTGTGCTACCTGTGGTTGCTCTACAGAGGTCCTGAATGGATTTTCTTGCTGAGGGACCATGTTCTGTAGTGCCCCGTAATATGTTTGCAGGGCCTGGGGTGGGCCCCTTTTCCAGTTTCCCTGCAGTAAAGGATTTCCTGCAGCATCTACTTTTGACTTACAGTCATTAGCCCAATGCTTTCCTCTCTTGCATCTTGGGCATAGACCAGGTTCCTTTTGACTCTCTTTTCTCTTACTAGAAAGACAATAGGACAATAGGAAAAAATAGGACAATTTTTTCTTAGGTGTCCCATTTGTCCACAATTAAAGCAACTTCCAGATACCCCATTCTTTGGGCCTTTTTGTTGCTGAAATAATGCCTCTTCAATAGTCTTTCCTTGTAAGGCTGCAGCCATAGCTATTCCCTGAGTATAGGATTGTCCAATGTCAGAACATAATCTGATATAGTCAGAAATATCTCCTTTCTTCCTAAAGGGTCTCAAAGCTGCTCAGCAAGCACTGTTAGCATTCTCATAAGCCAATTTTTTACTAATAATAATCCAGACTTTTCATTGCTTACAAGTCTGTTTGCTGCTTGCATTAATCTTGCCACAAAATCTTGAAATAACTCATCAGGTCTCTGACAGATTTTAGACAAATCCTCCACCTGTCTATCTGCTTGTGGAAGTTTATTTCAGGCCCTTTGGGTAGCAGCATTTACCTGAGCATAAACGGCCACATCAAAATCTAATTGTTGTCCTATTTCCCTGTAAACCCCTTCTCCTTCAAGCATATCATAAGTTATAGGAACTCCCTGAGCTTTATTAAGTTCAGCTGTAGCTCGACAGTGCTCTTCAAAGTCTGACTTACATAATAAATTATCTCCTGCTGATAAGCATGCTCTTGTCAGTTGTTTCCAGTCCCCTGGGCAGAGGGCCTCAGTACAGAAGGACTCCAATAGAGCTTGAGTAAAAGGAGCTGTAGGACCATATTGAGAGCATGAAGCTTTTAATTCTTTTAATTGTTTAAAAGGATAGATGTATGGACTCTCATCATATTACCTTGTCTATCAGGTTGTTCTAGAACTGGAAGACCATAAAACTCAGTTATATCTTCTCCATTTTGTCTAGCTTCTTGTAAAGAAGCTTGTAAGGGAGACACCGTTGTCTGTGCAGTAGACAGAGGCAGAAGTCCCCTTGTCTTTTGGATCACTGCAACTGTAGCAGTCCCAGGAGGACAGCCCAAACCTGCAACCGATGGTGTTGGAGTCAGGGATTGAGCCTCATCTTCACCAGTAGTTAATTCTTCTTTTTTTCTGTTTATTTCCTCCAAGCCACATTCCAATCTTTTAATTTCTTTTTGAAAAGGTTTATGCTTTTTAACATGCATAGCCTGAACTGGAGGGTATGTCACAGAATAATACTGATCTGGTTCTTCCTCTATCTCTGTAACCTCATCAGGATCTGAGTCATCCTCAAAGTCCTCCTCTGACAAGTAATTACTGTCATCAGGAGGGAAATACAACTCCTCTGAAGGAGCTGATGGCCTAATAAAATTTTGCTTTGAAGTCGGCCATCTTTCTAACCTCCTTCTCTCTGAGCCTGAAAGTTTAACTTTCTCAGTTTCCTGTTGCTCACACAGACTACCTTTAATTAAGTTCCATATAAAAACACTAGGCTAGTGCCAGGCCCCACATTTATTCTCAGATATACTCACTGCCCCTTTAAAAATATAAATTCGAGCTTGAAGACAACCAGCGGTGTCCTTCACTTGTTCTTTGTCTCTCAAGTCCCTGTTCAGGTGCCAAATCCGAGGGTCCAGCCAGCAGAGCCAAATGGTTCTTGAGTTGGGAGTGAAGATTAAAATTAATAAAATACGCAACACATGTTATCTTCTGAGAGGCTCTGGCAGTCAGGACAAAACAGTCCACTCCGAGCTCTCCGAATGCCAAAAAGCGGCTGCCAGCCACGCTCGCTTTATTTTTTAAACACATCCAACACAATGAGTTAAATTCACAAGGAGGTGTAGCAAGATATGGTCTGTGTCAGGGATTTTTTGGATTTAACATTTTCTTTGATGGATACATCGATTTCTTCCATTGTATCTTCCACACCTGAGATTCTTTCTTTCATCTCTTGTAGTCTATTGGTTATGCTTACCTCTGTAGTTCCTGTTTTCTTCCCTACGTTCTTCCTCTACATAACTTCCTCCATTTATGTTTTCTTTAATTTTTCCAATTCTATCTTCAGGTCTTGAGCTGTTTTGTTGGTTTCCTTCACCTGTCTACTGTATTTTCCTATTTGTCCTTTAGTTCCTTCAATTGTTTGTTTGAACATTCCTATGTTTCTTTTGTTTCTGTCAGTAATTTAAGTATTTCCTCTCTGAAGGCCACAAACTGTTTGGCTGCATCTCCCGTATTTCTTTATGGATGGCCATAATCTGTTTGTCTTTATCTTCCTGTATTTCTTTATAGATGGCCATAATCTATTTGTTTTTATCTTCTTCCATTTCTTTACAGATGGTTATAACCTGTTTGATTTTATCTTCCTCTAATTCTTTATGTATTTTATTTGTTTCCTCTATTATCCTCTTCATCAGCATAGATGTAAGGTCATCTTCTTGAATTTCAGTTATGCTTGGGTGTCCAGGGCTGCTTGCCCCTGGAAAACTGGGTTCTGGAGATGCCACATTGCTCTGCCTTTTGTTGATTGAGCTTTTACATTGGCCTCTACCCATTTGGATATCTTGGGTGTTGGCTGTTAGTTTCTGGTGCTTCCTGGAATCCTGGGGTGGGGAGAATCCCCTTGGCAGGAATATGGTTTTTCCTGAAGGAGGGCTCCTCCACTTTTTGGGTATGGTCACTGAATGGCTGGTGTTTCTCAGGAATTGCCAGTGCTCACCTCAGGCGTGTAGACCTGAGTGGTAGCTGTGGTCTTTGTTAGGCAGGGGGGCCTCTCCTCTCACCGGTAGAAGTCCTGGAGACAGCTGCCCTGCTGCCGGGTTTCCCGTTCTGAATTCAGTGAGCTGCTGCTGTTGTTACACAGTTTTCCAGGCAACAGCCTTCTTGAAGAACCTGGGAGCCCCGTGGTTTGGTCAGTTTAGTGAGGGATAACTTGTTGCCCGTTGAAGCAGTATCTGGGGGCTGATCTCAGGGACCCCAGGCTTATCTAGGTCTGAGGTTGGAGCTCTGTGCTCCAGTACCCAAACAGTAATCAATGGCAGGTGAGCACAGCTTTTATGCGTACAGCAGGAGTCTAGAGCCTGGAGCCTGCGGGAACCCAGAAACTTTTCTGGAGCTGGGTATCCTGAGGTCAGACCTGATGTTCCTCCCACCCTGGGGTTTCCTCCCAACAGGGAGACTCTGTTTGTGGTATTTGGGGTCCACAGTTCCGTCTGGAGAGCACGCAGGTAGTGGTGGCTCCAAGCTGGCAACTGGGCGCCTGCAGGACCCGCAGCTTTTCCCAAGAACTTCTCCCTCTGTATGGGGGAGGGGCATCTGCTGAAAGCTCTAAGCTCAGACCTGCTGATTCACTAGCTGTGGGGTTTTCTAATAACAGGGAAACTAAGTCTCTGGTGCCCTGGAGCCCACAGTTCTGTCTGGGACAGTGAGTCGGGTGCACAGCAGGTCTCTGGGCTGGCAGCTGAGGACCCTGCCCTGGGCTAGAGGCTGTGCACCCACTGGTTCCTGGGACCTCTTCCAGGGATTGACTGGGTGACCTGAGGTCAGTCCCAACTGATTCCCACACCGTGGGATCTCCTATCACCTGGAAATCACAGGCGCTTGTGTTTTAGGGCACAGAGTTCAGTCTCCTGGTCGCTGTGTCAACACTGCTGTCCTGCTCCTCAGTCACAGTGTCCTCCCGGTGCCACCATCTTGGATCACCCTCTTCTGTGTTTTAAAATCAGTGTGATCAAGAGCTTCCAAAAAGGGGGCCCTGGGCTGGAGAGATGGCATTTGCTGCTCTTCCAAGGGGCCCAGTTCAATTCCCAGCACCCACACGGCAGCTCACAACTGTCTGTAACTCCAGTTCTAGGAGATCTGACCCCCTCACAGACATACCTGCAGATGAAACACCAATGCACATAAAATAAGTGAATTAACTAATCATTTAAAAGGGGGGCATGACCTGACTTACTTCATCACTGCTGGTTGGGGCTTGGGTTTCTGTCTTCACCAAGGCTTAAGCGATTGTGGTTGTGTGTGTAGTGTGTGTGTGTGTGTAGTGGTGTAGTGTGTGTAGTGTGTGTGTGTGTGTGTGTGTGTGTGTGTGTGTGGTGTGTGTGGTGTGTGTGGCTGCTTCCGAGGTCCCTCAGTTCTGGTGACCTGCTCCAGTAATGAGTGCCATAACCACACCACGAGGACAGCATCACAGGTGGAGGACTCAGTGGGAGCACATGGCTAGCCTGTGGGAGACCCTGTGTTCAGCCCCCGCTGCTGGAGAGCAAGAAAACACGCAACAAAAATCCAGGAGGGTACAGGCCTCCACCAAGGGCACCCAGGGCTCAGGCAGCGCCTTGGGACCGAGCCTCCAGCCTCGGACACCCGGAGAGCCCAGTGAACCCAGGGCTGCAGAGACCAGTAGCTTCCTCGACCAAACCGCACCTCACAGGGCCCACTAGAGTCACGCACAACGTGCGGGCACGTCATGCTTTGTCCCACGTGTGCCCTCACGCCACGCAACACCTGTCCATGCCGCCTGACTCGCCTCAGCTCAGGCTTGAGCTGGCCTTGGCTGTGAGTGCCTCTGATGTAGAGACTGAGCTTTCTTCTCCTGTGGAGCGGTGTAATCGCCAGACCCTCTGCTAAAGGCTTCGTATCCCCCAGCCCGGTTCTCCAGCATGGCAAAAATCAGCGCAACTGCGATTGTGTTGGGTTGGAGAAACACCCACCCCCCCTTAGCCTGCAGAGTGGCTTTCATGTTTTTTCATTTAAGACACGTTTGGTTTTAAAGTGTGTGTGTGTGGTGAGTAAAGGTACCCACGGAGGCTGGAGGAAGGAATCCGCCTGGAAATGCAGTTTTAAGTGCTGCCAGCTGCCCAGTGGAGCGCTGGTAACCAAACTCAGGTCCTGTGCAAGAGCAGGAAGCGCTCTGAGCCACCGCTGCGCCCTGCATCCAGCAAACAGTACACGTACTTCAAACAAGTGTTTTACAAGAGAGTTCTTTATCCCCCGTGGGCGTTTAGTTTGCACGCCTGCCACGTGCCCCCACCTTCCAGGGTCAGGTTGAAGCCCTCGGGACCATGTAGGTGACATGTTCAAGCTCCATCCTCCAGCCGTGTGTGGTTGAGTCCCGCGCACTCAACGCCCTGCTCTTCACCCTGGATGCTCCACCGGAGTGCCTTCCCGGGTGAACACCTTCCCGGTTTACTGTGTCAAAACCCCGGTGGTGACGAAGGAAGAGACGGGCAGCTTCTCTGATTAGGTGGCAGCTGCTCCAGCCCAGCCCCTGGGAGACAACCCCTCCTCCCCTCCCCAAGCCTGTGGCCTCCTCGGGCTGGCGGCGGCCTCTGCGCTCAGCTTCACAGTAAGCTGAAAGAAAAACTGGAGGGTTGCCCGCGGGTGTCCGTCAGTGACTGCGGGCGCCGGGCGGGCCACACACAGGGTGAGGGACACAAAAGCGCCTTTGGGCTCCTGTTTCTTCCTTTCCATGGTTGTCAGGGCACGGTGAGTCGGTGACTTCTAGTGTCTGAGCACACTATCGGAGATTAGCTCCCGATGTTGGAGCCAAGCTGGGTTACTGGTGTATGACGCCAGGGATGCCCTTAGCTTACACACCCCGCGTGCTGCCGGTTAGACACCCAAGTTGATTTTGCTCACATAAAACGTTGTTACTGTGAATAAATGCTACTTGGTTTATGTTGTGAGTTTGGAACGTATTCACCAGCTGGGATCGGTTATTAACGACGTGAATGCAAAGATGTCACGGTTTGTTTTTAATAAAGTGGGACTCATCCCAGCTGCAGGATTTACAGAACGGACTGTGGAGATGTCGACTGAACAGGTTGATTCCTCAGTGTGCGTGTGCATGTGTGTGCATGTCTGTATGTGTGTGTGTGTGTGCGTGCGTGTGTGTGTGTGTTCATGTCCCAGCCAGAGGCCAGTTAGGATGTCCTTCCGCAGAAGCCATGTGCCTTGTTGGAGACAGGCCGTCTCTGGGACCTGAGCTTGCTGATTGGGCAGCCCACCAGCAGGCCGCAGGAAGACCCCTGCCTCTGCCCTCCCAGCGCTGGGATTACAGATATGCGCACGCGTCCAGCTGTCTACACAGATCTGGGGCTCAAGCTGAGGTATTGCTGTGTGGTAAGCACGTCCCTGGCTGAGCCACCTCCCCAGAGCCAGGCTGATCAGTTTCTGAACTGTCCACGCCACATACAACCTCAGGACAGAAAGTCAGCGGAAAGCTGAAATTGAAGAAGAAGCAGTCTTCCTCTTCGTAAGACTGTGATCTTAGCTAGTCTAGAGGGTGAGGTGGGAGGTCACAGCAGGGTCACCTCCCAGTGGAGAGGGGTCCGGGCAGCTCCGGCTCTTGCTCAACCCTCAACTTTAGTCCTCCCCATGGCGGTTTGAACCTTAAGGAGATGTAGATGAGGGAAGAGCTTAAATTCTTGCCATGTGCAATGTTACTCTTTGGGGCCTTGAGAATTCTAGTTCCCTCCCTGAGCACCCATGGCAGTTCTGGATCTGCCCTCAGGCTGTGGCGCTAACGGATCTAACGCCAGGTGAGGTGGGTCAAAGGCACCAGAACAGGAGCCTCCAGCCGAAGCCGCGGGGATCAACACAGCTCCCAGGCCGGCCACCGACTCGGAGAACTCAGGGAACCCGGCTCAGTCCGGGACCAGTTCTGCCACATCTCTGCTCTCCCGGACTCTGGCTCGCAGGACTTCACCCTGGCAGGACCCCAGCCTCGTCTCCCCAGGATGCCCACCTCTGCCTTGATTGTCTCCCTTGAGCACTGGGCTTTGGATAACCACAGGGAACCTGGTCTGTGCTTCTGGGGGCATCACTGAAATCAGCAACAGCTCAGAGGGCGAGCTGGAAACTCCCCTAGTAACAAGACTACCCTGTGACTAACCTCCACTTTCCTTCAGTTTGTCAGAGATTTCCCTGAGGAGCAGATGCCACTGTCCAATCAAGAGGCCGAATGCTGCACGGTCATCAGTTGCCAGGGAAGGCTGCTGCTGGAGGCGCCCTCAGCAGCACAGCTGTCTGCAGCTCTAGGATGTGTGAGAGTCAGTGGAAGCGCTTACATTCCCTCTGAGGTCTTCACGTCAGGCCGAGGTGCAGGGAGCGCCAGGAAATAAACGGTCCTTTCAAACACAATACATTGTTTATTCCTTGAAGAAGGTACACATGTAAACGATGTATTTTGATCCGATCCACCACCCACCACCTCCTTCCAGCTCCCCCTGAACCTTCCAACATGTCTCCGTCCCAACTTCATTTCCTTAAAAAAGAATTAACAACCCACTGAGTCCAGTGAGCTCTGTCGTGCGCTCGGATGTGGGGACATCCACCGGGGGACATGAACAACCAATGAACCAGCCAATATTCACCCTTTTTCCTACTATCCTTGTATTTTCTTGGTTCTTTGTGTGTGAGTTTGAGACAGGGTCTTACTGTGTAGACCAGCTGGCCCCTGACTCACAGAGACCCAGCTACAAGACCCAAGGGCAAGGATGTGAGGCGTGGGCCACCAGGCCAGGCTGAGTGTCCCTTTACTGAGGAGAATTACAAGTTTCAGAGGGGACCTTCATGCTGACTCTCTAACCAGCAACTAATGATGGGGTCTTCCCTGCTGCTGATTGGCTGCCCAGCACTGACCTCAACCAATCGAGGGCTAAAGCAGAGAATCCCCTGATTCTTATTATCTTGGCAATGAGTAAAGAGAGGAGAATCTACTGCATGAGGCACCTGCTCCTCTGACTGGGCTCTCCTCTCCTCCAGCATGATGCGACTGTGGCTCCCCAGAGGTCCCTGTGTGGCATCTGTGGTCCTGACGCTGATGGCGCTGAGCCCTCCCGCGGCTTTGGTCAGGGACCCCTGACGTAAGTGCACACCTCAGGGCTGGGCTGCTGGAAATGGGGAGGAAGGGGCTGGCTTTCCCACCATCCAGGTCTGGTCCCTTGAAACCACTGATTTTTTCTGTGACCACCCACAGTCCTCACATGAAATCCAAACTATGTCCTCACAGAGAAGCCTGGATGCTCGGGCTCCAGATGTGGGTGACAGGCCCCTGTATGTATCTGCCATTGCTCTGTGAGTCCTTGGGTCATATTCCCGAGAGCATTGATAAGTCATGGTGTTCAATTAACTTCTCACATGGGCTTGCTTTCACTGTGATGAGCTATGCCAGACAAAGAGGTCTCTCTCTAAAAATAGAACTTCATTTGTGCGTTTGTGTTCTACTGTGTATGTGTGTTTTCTGCTGTTTTAAGGAAAGAACAGTCAATGTTGATCTAGTCAGAAGATTACTGTGACCGTGTCATGGAGTTGGGCACAGGGAGGGCATCATGGGGAGATCATGTGCATCCTGTGATGCTTAGAGGTGGATGCCTGGGCAGCTGTGAGGCTGAGCCAGGGCTTCGTCCTCCTCCCCACCCTGGGGTGTGTACAGCCTGTTCCTGTGTGGAACCTCTGCTGGGCGGGGGTGAGCCTTTCCCTTTCTTGATCCCTAAAGTCTCACCTCTCACCTGCCAACCTCACGCCCTGTGCTCTGTTCATGAACCCAGTGTTGGCATGAGATGTTACCTCAGCTGAGATGTGCCCTGCCACACACACAGACACACACACATACACACACACACACACAGACACACACACACATACACACACACACATAGACACACACAGACACACACACACATAGACACACACACACACATACACACACAGACACACACAGACACACACGCACACACATAGACAGACAGACACACACACAGACACACACACACACACACACACACTCCTGGCTCCTCTGTGACACATCTTCATTGTCACCCCAGAGGGCCTCGCTGCCCCTCCTGTCGCTCAGGTCCTCCCGAGGCTTCCTGCTGACCGGGCCCCACCCCTCTCCTACCCCTGCCCACCTTCACAATGTTAGGCTCCAAGTGGAGGGAGGTGTCTGCTTCCCCTCTTCGGATGCCCAGGGCAGCACAGGCCCACACGGGGTGGCACCGAGGGAGGTGTGCTGTGCTCTAAGCGGCGTGTGTAAGGGAGGAGTCTGAGCATGAGAGGTGGGAGGTGCTGTCTTCTGAGCTGTGAGCTCTGCCTTCCAGCTGTGGGGCAGACAGGGGCACACCCCCTGCCCCCTCTGCCTCTGGAATACAAGATGCCTCTGCGGGAGCTGAACTTTGAGGTGACCTCACTCTGGACACAAGATGCCTGTGACAGGATTGCTCTGGTCTCAGGTTTCTACCCAAAGGGCCATTTCCCCTTGGAGATCTTCCCCAGGGAAGAGCACATCGGCCATTGTCCAATCCCAAATGGTCAGCCCTGAAGACACACCCACAAGCGACATCAGAGAGTGGGAGAAGTTTGTACTTGTGCATTTAGGAACGTACATGTATGTACAGATATGCACATAGCAATAGTCAGTGACGAAAGAGGCCATGAAAGGAGAACATGGCTGGGCTGTAGGAGAGCTGAGGGGAGGAAAGGGAAGGGGAGATGATGTGTGTGACAGTGTCAGAGAATAAGCAGCTCACTGGGTCTGAACCCCACGTGAGGGCTGGCCGCAGCCCCGAAGCAGGTGTGCCAACACAGAGGGAACTAATGGTATTCCTGGAGAGGTTTTTATTTCGTTTTGTTTTGTTTTTTGTTTTTTTCTTCTTCTTACAGATCTTTTGCTTATATATTATGCTTTCAGATTTTTTTCATTCCTATGTGAATGTGTATCTGTTTTCTTATGTTTTTTCCTTTGGTTTTTTTTTTTCCCTGACATTTCGTTTTGACCTTTTTTTTTCTTTTTTCTTTTCTTTTTTCTTTTTGTCTTAGTTGCCTGTTTCCTAATGTAGAAGAAAAGAAAGTGTGGGCTTGGGTGGTGGACAGGTGGGAAAACTGAATAGAATATACAGTATGAAAAAAATAATTTTTAAGAAATAAGAAAAAACCAGAATAATCCAGTGGGAGGTCGAATGGCTAATCAACCTCTCCGTTCACTCGGGCTCTGGCGCTCGTGATGGGGGTTGAGGCTGGAGAGATGGCTCGGTGGTTAAGAGCACTGGCTGCTGTTGCAGAGGACGCGGGTTCGATTCCCAGCACCCACATGGCGGCTCACGACTGTAACGCCCTGACACTGAAGCACAAGCAGGAAAGACACCACTGAACACAAATAAAAATAAATAAACTTAAGACACAGGCGCGTGTGCGTCCCAGCCCCCCGCCCCCATTTAAGAGAGGAAAGGCTGAAGGGAGCAGAGGCCTGCCCTAGCAATGGGGGCGACTTCCCGGCCTCCTCCATCTCTTCCGTTTTTCTTACCCTTGTCCCGGTGCGGGGGGGGGTGCCCCTCTGCCCCGTGGGCTGTGGTGACGGCAGAGGGGGCGAGGTTGCCTGAGGTCTGCAGAGAAGAAGACAATTCCTGTGTCCACAGCGCGGTTCTCGGAACAAGCTAAATCTGAGTGTCACTTCCTCAACGGGACGGAGCGAGTGCGGTTCCTGGACAGATACTTCTACAACCGGGAGGAGTACGTGCGCTTCGACAGCGACGTGGGCGAGCACCGCGCGGTGACCGAGCTGGGGCGGCCGGATGCCGAGTACTGGAACAGCCAGAAGGATTTCCTGGAGCAGAAGCGGGCCGAGGTGGACACGGTGTGCAGACACAACTACGAGGTCATTGAGAGCTTCACTGTGCAGCGGAGAGGTAGGCGGGCGGAGGGGAGGGAGGACCCGCGGGGAGGGAGGACGGTGAGCGAGCAGGAGGACGGTGAGCGAGCAGGGAGGACGGTGAGAGAGCAGGAGGAGGAGGAGGAGCGAGCGGGAGGAGGACGGTGATCGAGCAGGAGGAGGAAGGTGAGCAAGCAGGAGGAGGGTGAGCGAGCTGGAGGACGGTGAGAGAGCAGGAGGACGGTGAGCAAGCTGGAGGATGGTGAGCGAGCAGGGAGGATGGTGAGCGAGCAGGAAGGAGGACAGTGAGCGAGCTGGAGGACGGTGAGCAAGCTGGAGGACGGTGAGCGAGCAGGAGGAGGAGGGTGAGCAGGAAGGAGGACGGTGAGCGAGCAGGGAGGAGGACCGTGAGCGATCAGGGAGGACGGTGAGCGAGCAGGGAGGATGATGAGCGATCAGGAGGATGGTGAGCGATCAGGAGGACAGTGAGCGAGCTGGAGGACGGTGAGAGAGCAGAGGAGGATGGTGAGCGAGCAGGAGGAGGACGGTGAGCGAGCAGGAGGACAGTGAGCGAGCAGGGAGGACAGTGAGCGAGCAGGAGGATGGTGAGGAAGCAGGAGGACGGTGAGCGAGCAGGGAAGACGGTGAGCGAGCAGGGAGGACGGTAAGCGACCAGGAGGACGGTGAGCGACCAGGAAGGAGGACGATGAGCGAGCTGGAGGACGGTGAGCGAGCAGGAGGAGGAGGGTGAGCAGGAAGGAGGACGGTGAGCGAGCAGGAAGGAGGACGGTGAGCGAGCAGGGAGGAGGACCGTGAGCGATCAGGGAGGACGGTAAGCGAGCAGGGAGGACAGTGAGTGATCAGGAGGATGGTGAGCAAGCAGGAGGAGGAGCATGCGCACTGGTGAGCAGGAGCCTCAGGGGCTGCTGGGATCCCGGGACTCTGGGCTCTGGGAACAGCTCATCCCCTGCAGCACTGTGGGTCACAGCTGGGGTCAGAGGACGGTCACAGGCAGCTGCCTATTGGGCGCAAACTTTGCTTCTTGATTAGTCAGAGGCTTCAACCAGACCCGGAGGGAGGGGTTTCTCTCTCCCCTCAAGTCCCAGTGTTTCCTGGACCTTCCATGGGGCCCCAGGTGTGCCCCATGATGGCAGCGACCCCCAGAGGAGTGTGGGGTGAGGTGAGGGGCGGAGCCTGGATTGAGGAGAACAGTCCTCATGTCCCGGGCTGTGTGGGATGAGGGGCAGGCGATGGCGTGCAGTTTGAGGTGAATTGGAAGCCTGTGCGGAAGGAGACTGAGGTGTAGGACAGGGACATGAGGAAGCTAAGAGGGACAGTGTGAGGACGCTGGTCACACTGTCCCCGCACTCTCTCCTTAACGAAGAAAACACTCCTGCCACCAAGTGTGCTCTGCTTGCAAAGGCAGCTCCTGGAGACTGAGGTGTCAGACCGAGCTGTGTGGGGTGAGTGGGGGTGGGGAGGAGCGAGCCCCGGGAACGGAAGGTTCCAGAAAGAACCGCACAGTCTGCAGGACTGGGGACTCACTAGCACCTCAGTGACGCGGGAGGTTGGGATGGTGCAAGTCCGCAGCCTAATTACAATGAATCTTGGGCTATTGTTAGTCCCATTGATGGTCCTTCTTTGCCCACATCCTTCTCTGACTTCCTTGATATGAAGTGAAACCTTTAGGATGTGTGGAATTTATAGTCTCCCAAACAAAGGCTAAGGCTGTCATCAGAGAGCATCTAGGCCCATGGCTGCAGTTCCCCCCCTTGCCATGCCCCGACCACCTGAAGCTTGCACGATGCTCTTGAAAACTATTTATTCATCAATTCCTTTGTTCTGTTACCATGGGATCACCACAGAGCAATCGCTGTGGAAACACTGAATCTGGGTCATGTTCCTCTGTATTCCTGGACCATGCTCTCACATATCTGACTCCAGAAAACACTGACCCTTGTCCCCTCTGAGGTGACACCTGTATCTTACACTGACTGACCACAAGGAGCCTCTGGCTTTTTTTTTTTCTTTAAATATTTATTTTATGTATATGAGTGCTCTACTGCATGTCCACCTGCACACCAGAAGAGGGCGCTAGATATCACTGTAGGTGGTTATGAGCTACATGTGGTTGCTGGGAATTGAACTCAGGGCCTCTGGAAGAGCAGCCAGTGCTCTAAACTCCTGAGCCATCTCTCCAGCCCTGCCTGACTTTCTTAGGCTTCTTTTAGGTCTAAATTTCCTGCTGGTGTTTGTTTGTCCTGTTCACATATTTTTGCTTTGCTAGATGATCTCACACTTGGCCTTTAATTCATCATTTCATTATTTAATATGTTGACATCACTATTTTGATAAAGCTGACTCTATGTTCAGGTCCCATGTTATTTCTCTGTGTCACTGAGATGGTGTGGACCTCACATCCTCTGTCAGATCTTCTCTCCTGTCTGGTGTGGGAGAGGCTGTGGTTCCAGGACCCCGGGGACCCCTGCCCCCCGACGCTCAGGCCCTTCTATAAAATGGCCGGCGCCGGCACACAACAGGTGCACATGCTCCTCAGCAGCCATCCATAGCTCCCTCAGGAAGTCTCCTGGTTCCCTGACAAAGGCCTGAGTTTGGGGTTCTGACTGAACGGGTTTGGCCATCTACTCACACCCAGAATAAGGAGAAATGGACAGAAAGGGAAACTGAGGTTGATTCCAGCTGGTAGAGCCAGGGATGCAGCTGATGTATCCTTCCAGATGTCAGAAGTGACAGCAGGAGAGAGAAAAGGCCAGGATGCATGCAGGCACAGAGATGGCAGGTGTGGGGTTAGGGGCAGGTGTGGGGTTAGGGGCAGGTGTGGGCTGGGGTGCAGCTGAGGGGTTAGGGGCAGGTGTGGGCTGGGGTGCAGCTGAGGGGTTAGGGGCAGGTGTGGCCTCAGGTGCAGCTGTGAGTTCAGGTGCAGCTGTGGTCTCAGGTACAGCTAAGGTCTCAGGTGCAGCTGTGAGTTCAGATGCATCTGTGGTCTCAGGTACAGCTGAGGTCTCAGATGCAGCTGTGGACTGGGGTGCAGCTAGGTGTGCTGTGATTCTGGGTTGCTGTGTGTCCTACTTAGAGTTACTGTTGCTCCACTGAAGTAGCATGACCAAAAAAAAACTGAGGAGAACAGAGCTTATTTAGCTTACACCTCTACATCACTGTTCATAATCAAAGGAAGTCAGCACAGGAACTCAAGCAGGGCACGAACCTGATGGCAGAGGCCCTAGAGGCGTGCCTCTTGCTGGCTTGCTTCCCATGGCTGCTCAGCCTGCTTTCTTACAGAACCCAGGACCACCAGCCTAGGGATGGCCTCACACACAGGGGGCTGGGCCCTCCCGTATCATTCACTGATTAAGGAAATGCCCTTCAGGTGTGCCTACAGCCTGATTTTATGGAGGTGTCTTCTAAATTGAGGTTCCTTCTTCTCAAGGTCCGTTAGCTGTGTCAATTCAGTATAAAGCTTGCCAGGACAGTTTGTGATGTCAAAACCCCCAACCCTGTTTGCACAGCTCCAGGTGTTTTGGGGGAGGTAAGATGAGGCTTCTTCACTCAGCCTGAGAAGACTGCAGAGAGATGACCTGACAACGAGAGAAGAAACGAAGGCTTCTTTGTGCTGGTTTTAATGGAGGGGGGAGAGATTTACAGTGACATGCGCTGTGAATGGCTGTTACTATGAGCTGGCTTCTTCAGCTGGGATAGGATCCTCCCAGCTCTGCCGTCTGCTGCTTGTCCCCTGCTGTGCGTGGGTCAGGGCGCACACTGCGGCTCAGCCCGTGATCCCTGCAGCTCACCCTGACAGGCCCCTGCTGAGGAGACCTGAATCCCTGGGTCAGGGCATTAACAATAATGATGTAAGATTGGCAAAGGTGATTTATTCAGAGTTTTGCCAAAACAGATAGAACAGAGAAACCCTCAGTAAGTCTGCCCGCCTCATACACAGAACTGACACCATCTACACACAAGACCAGAGAACCCGGGACACCACTGTGTGACTTAGCTGTTGGGAAATGGCCACAGCTGGGAGAAGGGCCTTGCCTCCCTGCCAGGAGCTTCACCTGCTGGGGATTCCTGCAGGGGGCGGAGCCGACAGTAAAGTGTGGACTGGACCCTAAGTCCCCGGAGCGTGCAAGGTCGCTCCTTAGGCCGGCCTGGACTCCAGCCTGCGTGGAGGGAGGCGACAGGCGGCCCAGCAGGAGGACGGCTCCGCCCTCGCGACTCACTCTCACCTCCTTCTCCTCCAGTTGAGCCCAAGGTGTCTGTGCACCCTGCAAGACGCAGCGCCTGGAGCACCACAACCTCCTGGTCTGCTCTGTGAGTGACTTCTACCCGGGCGACCTGGAGGTCAGATGGTTCCGGAACGGCCAAGAGGAGAAGGCCGGGGTCGTGTCCACGGGCCTGATCCCCAACGGAGACTGGACCTACCAGGCCCTGGTGATGCTGGAGACGGTTCCGCAGAGCGGAGAGGTCTACGCCTGCCGGGTGGAGCATCCCAGCCTGAGCAGCCCTGTCACGGTGGAGTGGAGTGAGTGGGAAAGCCCTGGTCCTGTGAGGCCCCGCCCATCGGGGGGCGTGGCTCGCCCTCTGTCAGCTTTCTCTGTCCACACACTATTCCACGGGTTCTGCCCGTCCTCTCTCTCCTTCCTCGTGGCTCACACGGGGACACGTGTGATGCTCCTCCAAGCACCTTTGCCCCTGGGAAGCAGTTATCCCACTCTCCACTCTAAGAACCTGGCAGAGCCATCACCTGTCCTGGGACCTGCTTGGCCCTGGCTGCAGCTTCTGCCTCTGGCTGGGTTGTGTTTCTGCTGCTCATGAGGAAGATGGACAAGGAGCAGCGCGGGGCCTTGGCTGCCCTCAGTGACGTCCTGTCTCGGCTCTGCCTTTGCTTAGCTCTCTCACCCTCAGGGCTGCCTCCTGGGAGCTCAGAGGCTTCCTGTCAGCCCAGCTCAGGGCGGCAGTGTTTCAGTCATGCTGTGAGCCTCTCTCTGGTTGATTGACTGCTTTCTCAACATCACCAGGAGTGATCAGCTCCAGCTCTTCTGGACAGGCTTCTTCCTGGGTCTCAAAGCTCTCAGTGTCAGGGATCCCAGGAGGGAACCGGGGTCTGGGCTGAAATCCTCCAAGCCTGGCCTTGCTTCTCAGGGGCGCAGTCCACATCTGCACAGAACAAGATGCTGAGTGGAGTCGGGGGCTTCGTGCTGGGCCTGCTCTTCCTGGGAGGCGGGCTGTTCATCTACTTCAGGAACCAGAAAGGTAGGAACCTGGTGGCTGAGACTCCACAGCATCTCAGGGGGAAACCGCAGCCTTGTTCTCAGCGTGTCGCGGGCCTGTGACCTCAGCTTCGGTGGGCTCTGAGCCCCAGTCTGTAGTTACTGGGTTGAACCCTGAGGAGAGATAACGTCTAGGTGGGAAAGTTAGGGGAAATCTGCTTCAGGACTGAGGAGAGAGGGAGAGTGAAGGAAGAGCCTCTGGCGCTGGTGTGAGCGAGCTTCCTGAGCCCTCCCTCTGTCCGTGCTCCTCTCCATCACGGCTGCTGTGGGCTGAGGAAACAGGAACCTCGGGTGGCAGCTCAGAGTCTGGGCCTGTGTCTGGGGACAGATCTGCCTCCACGTATTTAAGCATCTGTTCTGCTCTGTGTTTTCCAGGACAGTCTGGACTTCAGCCGACAGGTAACACCCTTCAGTCTTCGAGACTGATCTGCTTTCCCTCCAGTGTGGGGGCTGGACAGTGATAGATACTGGGCAGAAACCCTGGGGAAGATGTAGATCCAGAGTCTGGCCAGCAGTTTGCCCTGAGCCTTGTTCCCACACTTACTGGAGGCCTGTGCTCTGAGGCAGAGGTGATGGGGAATGAGAACTTCCTCTCTGCTCATTGTCATGCTGTGAGGAGAGGTCAGGGTGCTCAGAGAAGCACCCCAGAGGTTTGGAAACACACTGTCCCTGTGCTCTGCAGGACACCTGAGCTGAGCAGAGGCGACAAGGCTGAAGGAAGGACTTCTCCCCATCTCCGTGCTGTGAAAACACGTCCTGCTTGGCCCACGTTCCTCCAGAGACAGTGCTCCCCCAGGACCTGCCTCCTCCTCGTTCTGGACCTTGCAGACCTGTGCTCCGTGATGTCCTGCTCAGCCCCTGCCTGGGCCTGGCATCCTTTGGGGCAGAAGATCCCTCCCCTTCCCTTTCCTTGTATCCCCCTGTCTGTTGCCTGGTCCATTTGAGCCCATCTGTTGTCACAGTGTTTGATGTTTGGGCTAGTTTTATATCAGTACGATACAAGGTAGGTCAACAAGGTAGCCTTAATTGAGAAAATGCCTTCATGACATTGAGTTGTAGGCAAGTCTGTAGAGCATTTTCTTAATTCGTGATTGGTGGGGGAGGCCCCCAGCCCACTGTGAGTGGTGCCATCCCTGGGCTGGTGGTCCTGGGTTTTATAAAAAATAGCAGGCTGAGCAAGCTATGAGGAGCACACCAGTAAACAGCACCCTCCATACATCAACTTCATGCTCCAGGTTCCTGGAGCCCAATTTGAGTTCTTGCCCTGACTCTCCTCAATAATTGCCTGTAATCGTGAAGAGTATGAAATAAACCCAGTATCCTTCATATTCCCTTTGCTCGTGGTGTTTCATCACAATAGTGACCGTAAAAGACTTTACTTTTTTTTCCCCATATGAGCCAGAGAAAAGAAGGACTCCACCGTAAGACACTGTTCGTGCCTTAGACAGATAATGTGTAGGGAGTAAATTCAGTTCACTAGACAGAAAAGGGAAATGATGGATGAATGCCTCCCTCCTTCCCTTCCTTTTGTACTTTCTCTCTGGGGCAGGGTCTCACGAAGCCCAGGCTTGCCTAGGACTCGTTATTTGGCTGAAAATGATCCTGAACTCCACATCTACTGTGTCAGCAGCTCAAGCCACTGAAACTTGTGCATGTCACCTTCCTGGCTTGTGGACCACACCCCAGATGTGTCAGGGTCCATGGGTTGCTAGCTAACAGACCACAACAATTACGTTAATGTTCTGAAGTTACATACTTGTTCTTAAACTTGTTTTTCATTTTCCACATTTTTATTATTTCTTTGTGAATTTCACTTCATGCACCCCAATCCTGCTCTCCCCCCCCATTCTTTCATACCTGCCTTCTTCCCTTGTAGCTTCCCCCTTGATGGAAAACAAACAAACAAAAAGAATTTTAAAAATTAATTAAAAATCTCTCTGTGGGAGCCGCATTCCCTCCCAGTGTCTCACAGTCTGCCCTTGTGCCCAAACGTTCTTGCAAATGTTCATTGTGATGGGCCATTGGTCTGGTTCGAGGCCTCTGGCTCCTGCTACACTGTCAGCACTGGACCCTCCCTGGGACTCCTCTGGGGTGCCCTGTCCTTGTCCTGTGTCGTGGAGACCCTGCAGCTCTGGTTCTGCAGGACCAGCCCCTTCGTGCGCTCCAGCAGGTCACAGATGGGGTAGATGCTGGGGTGGGCCAGCTCACAGCCCTGGATCTGGCTCTGTTTTTGACAAAGGATAATGATGTCATTGGGACTCATTATCAAAGGATAATGATGTCATTTGTTTTGTAACTCAGTTACACATGTCTTCTATTTCTTCTCATACATTAGCTTCAACATAAAACTATACAAGCTGAGCCAGGGGCTGTGCACCTGTGAGACCAGCTTTGGGGAGGTTCAAGGGCAATCTGGGATACATACTGAGACCCTGTCCCAAACCAAACCTCTACACCTGGCCAAAGGGTCACTCAATTCTCAAAATGTGAAAGAACAGTTTCCCTGCAGGATCACAGGCAGCATTTTCAGGCTCATTAGGTAGAAGCCTTTTTGGTGAAGAGGCTCCAGTCCATTCCAGAAGGTTCTAGCATGGGATTAGCAACAGCAGCCAGGAATCACAGCAGCCTCCCTTTGGAGTCCTTCACTTTAGGGCTACACAGTTCCACAGCAGGCGTGGGAACATTGCTGCCGTTTTCAGATTTTATTTTATTTATGTGCATGCATACATGGTGTGTGCGCGCGCATGTGTGTGTTTGTGTGTGCATGTGTGTTTGTGTGTGTGTGTTTCTGTGTGTGCGTGCCCATGGTGTTCAGAGGATAATCATCAGGAGTTTGTTCCCACCTTCTACTGTGTGAGCTTCAAGGATCAAACTTGGGGAGTGGGGGTTAGGATTAGCTGCAAACACCATCCATCCAACCTGTGAAGGGTCCATTTTCAATCCTACAAGGTCATTTGCATTATCTTTAGGGTTAATACCCTACTTCTCAATGCCTGGTTATTTATTTAAAACATATGACCTTAAATTTAAAATGATCATTTTATGTGTATGAGTGTTTTGCCTGCTTGCACATCTGTGTACTATGTGCGTACCTGGCACTCAAAGATGTCAGAAGCAGGTGTCAGCTCCCGTGGAAGATTAGAGATGGTTGTGGGTCAGCACGTGGGTACTGGGAATTGAACTGCAGTCCTTTGGAAGAGCGGCCAGTGGTTGGAACCGCTGAGCTGTCTCTCAAGCTGCATTAACTATATGAACTGATGACACATTGAAAAGTGTGGAAGCATTTCCTTCTGGAAGCCCGAACTGTGAAGCTAGAGCAGAGGAAAGAGCAGACTTCATATATGCAGGAAGCATGTCACCGAGGGAAATGGAGGCGGCAAAGAGAAGTTGTGGGGGCGGTGGCATCCACAAGTTAGAATGTGCCAATGCAAGAAGGGAGAAGCAGCCAATGAGACCAGGGAAGCCAGGGAGCCGGGGAGCCAGGCATCTTCCCTGCCTCGTGGTCTTCCTCTGGATGAGTCGCCATCAGCAAGGAATCCATTTCAGGGAAGCCCCAGCTATGTTCTGACCTGTGTTGGCTTTGTGTTCCCAGCATAAATCTTAGGGCGGAATCCCCACACCTGGGGCAGCATCTGTCACTGGGCTAGAAGGACGCTGAAGCCTCACAAAGCAGCCCTTTGTGCCTGAATGCTGTTGCTAAGTGGAGCAGGAAACAACCCTGCAAGGAGGAGCACCAGACCCTGCACAAATCAGGTCATCAAATCCATTGCAAGTTTCACTGGCTTACTCAAGTCACTCCTACAGAACCTCAGCCCACAAACAGCCAGCCACAGTTTGCTGTCTGCACACTCACTGTAGCCAGCAGCAGCTTTAGAACACCACTAAGTGAAATACACCAAAGCAACACAAGTCTACAGGACAGATTAGTCTGTCCCAGTTGAATATTATTCTAGCTCTGTCATAATAGCAGCTTACATCTTCCAAGAAATTCATTATTTTCCAAATTATAATATACGATACTGAAGTTTGGGGCTGGAGAGATGGCTCAGCAAATAAGAACACTGGCTGCTCTTCCAGAAGAACAGGGTTGGGAACACACAGTACCCACAAGGCAACTCACAACCATCTGTAACTTCAGTTCTGGAGATCTGATGACCTCTTCTGGGCTCCATAGGCGTGGCACACATATGGCACACGGACATACATGTAGGCAAAACACTCACACAAATAAGACACATAGATCCTTTTTTAGAAGGTGTTGTAAGTAGCTATTAATATTAACTATTGATATATCTTCTGGTAAAGCTTGTTGTTAGTCCTAAACAGCTGTATAACCAAATCAGTACACAGAGACTGGGTTTATTTAGTTAACTTGGAACACAATGCTGGGCAATAGTTACTTTCTCCTAAACCTCCAAGCCCTCATAATTTCCTAACATTTAGATTTCCCACATTATACTTGCTTTTTGTGGAATCTTAGGTCTGGTTCATGCTCCACTCCTCCAAGATCTCTCCTCCAGCTCTGCCTTCAAGCTCTCCTCGCCCTTTCTCCTCCCACTCATTTCCTGCCCTCTGGCTCCTCCCACTGCTCAACGTTGTGTCTAGTTGCTTTATTTTGGCCTGTTTACACAGAGTTGAGACAGGAAGCTTAGAATAAGTATCACAATACAATATCCGGATTGAAACCAGCATTTGAATGAATTCAATCAGCATTTGAATGAACAAAGGTAAGGTGTATACATTTCAAAAGAACATTATACAAACAAGAAGGATACAAAATCCTAAAATGATAAGCAGAATAGAAAAGTATATTAACTATGTCTCTGCTGACTGGCATGTATCCATGACATGTCTAACAGCTGCTCAAATCAACTCCTGTGATTCACAGTTCTCCGGGATTTACTGTTAGTGTGTGTCATGGTTTGATCCCATTCAAACAGTAGGTAGAACAGTAGGTAGTTTCAGTTTCAAATACCTTAATAATCCTGCTTATCTCTCGGTTCCATAAGACAAGCAAAGTAACTGAACCTGAAAGGGGTTCCTGGGAGCCTCAGTTTATAGCTGGTTCATGAGGAGCATAAGTGAACCAGAGTGGGCCTGTGGGGCCAAGACACCTGGACCGGCAGGAGGTGGCAGATCCAAGCTGGACTAGAGAGCACTCAGGAGGAGCTGCTGTGGGATTCTTTGTTTGCTCCGTGAGCCCATCTCTGTCTGAGGCAAACTGTGATTGTCTGTTACTAGCTAAGAACACAGTGCTGTTATTTATTTATTTCCTCCTGTGTTCTCAGCAGTATCCAGTGTCACTACCACCTCATCATAGGTTTTAATCTGGATCTTTCAAAAAGCTAAATCACTGGGGCTGGAGAGATGGCTCAGAGGTTAGGAGCACTGGCTGCTCTTCCAGAGGTCCTGAGTTCAATTCCCAGGAACCACATGGTGGCTCACAACATTTATAGTAAGATTTGTTGCCCTCTTCTGGCATGTAGGTGTACATGCAGACAGAATACTAACATTAAAACAAAAACAAAACCAAATTTAAATCATGTCTGTAGTAACATTTTTCAACACCCAGTCACCTCTAAGATTTCTGCATCCTCAGTACTGATTCTGACATAGCAGTTCTGTAATTTATTGACTTCCTCTTCATTCTGAGTTGTACTTTCCTGAGTTGTATCTTCTCCTGGTCATTTTTTTTTCTTAGTGTCAGGCACTATGAATTTTATCTTGTTGAACTTTGTTCTGGAGTGAAGTTAAGATATTTTATCCAAAGTCCCCCTGCTGTTGGACTCAGTGTCCTGCGAATGTTCAAGGCTCTCTGGCCTTGCCAACAGAAGCATTGTGCACTTGAGAGAGAGGCTAGACCTTCTTCTGGGTGTCATACATGTCATACATAGCTTTGATTGGATGGAAGAAAATGTCAGCCCTCTGCTGACATGCTTAGAATGCTTAAGAATTGAAAATGCTCATCTTCTCTAATTTTTTTTTTCCTTTTAAGTGTGTGTGTGTTGTCCGTGGAGACCAGAATAGTGTCAGATCTCCTTAGCTGGAGTTGCAGGCAGTTATAAACCTCCTGGCTTAGGCGCTGGGAATTATCTCAAGTCTTCTGCAAGAACAGCACGTGCTTTTGACCTCCAAGCCATCCTTCCAGCCCTAGTTCCCCTTTTAACACCTTAGGAACACTGCACCTTTCTCCGCCTCCAGCAACAGAAATACCTCAATGTTTCTCACTCTTTTGGGTTCCCCAGGTGCTCATGGCGCTGATGTCACCATGTTTGATGGAACAGGATTTTGATGGTTTTTTTTTTTCTACTTTGATTTCCACTGCATTTAATATGTTGCTTAGAATGCTATCAAGTTAGCATTTTTCTATCAATATTTGAAGGAGCATTCTTGACATTTTAATACAGCATTGCTACTTTTGTTTGAGAATTGTTTAATTTTTTTTTGTTCCTTTGAAGGTTGTTTTGGAACTGTGTTCAGCGGCATAGTCTGGTCACTGGTGCCCACCCAGAAGTTATTTATTGACAGTGCCTTATGAAACATGCATGGATATAGTGTTAGAAACGTGGGGAAAGCCAGGAGCCGGTGCATGCCCTTAATCCCAACACCCCAGAGGCAGAAGCAGGTGGATATCTGCAAGTTTGAGGCCAACCTGGTCTACAGAAAGGCCTAAACAGAGAAACCCTGTCTCAAAAACAAAACAAAACAAAACAAAACAAAATAAAACTAACAAACAAAAAAACCAAACAACAATCAAAACCAAACCCAAACCCTTATGGAGCAAATTCACCGAGTAATTTGGCTTATGTTAAATCTAATTTTATAATTGCTGTAATTTCACAATAGCCAGGTTTGCCTTTGTTGTGTAGTTTTATAGTAATTCGGTTAAAACTGCTTGTCCTGGTTTGGTTCTTTGTCTCTGTGTGGTGTTTTGACTAAGAATGGTCCTATAGGCTCATATATTTGAATGTTTAGTCACCAAGAAGTGGCACTATTTGAAAGGATTAGAAGGATTAGGGGCTGTGGCATTGTTGGAGGAAGTGTTTCACTGGGGATGGGCTTTGAGGTTTCAAAACCCCATGCCAGGTCCTGCCTTCCTCTCTCTGTCTTGGCCTGTGGCTCTCAGTTACTTCTCCAGGGCTGTGTGTGCTGCCATGCTCCGGCTATGGTGAGAATGTGCTAAGCCTCTGGACCTGTAAACAAGCCCCCAATTAAATGCTTCCTTTCATAAACGTTGCCTTGGTCATGGTGTCTGTTCACAGCAATAGAACAGTGACCAAGACAGTGACTAAAAGCAGCTTTGAGAGAAAATGGTTTGCTTCATCTCATAACTCCCAGGTCACACTCCATCACTGAGGGAATTCAGGGCAGGAACTCAAGACAGGAACCTGAAGGCAGGAACTGATGCAAGCCAGTGAAGGAAGACTGTTCACTGGCTTGCTCCCCAACGCTTGCTCAGTTTGCTTTCTTGTACAGCCCTGCCCAGGAATGACACCACCTGCAGCGGGCTGGGTCTTCCCACATCAGTCATCAATCAAGAAAATGTCTCACGGACTTGCCTACAGGCCAGTCTGATGAAGGTAATTCCCAAACTAAGAATTCCATGTGTTTAGCTTGAGTCAAATTGACAAAAACCTAACCAACACATCTTTGGTCTGTAGTATGTTACATACAAACAAAGAAACACACTGGGGAAATGTGCTCAGAGTACACTGCACACATGCATGAAAATGGACCAACGTGGTCTTATATAATTAATAACAATAATTAAAGCCACCAGTATATAATCAGGGAGCAAAGGTGCTATCAGATTCAGAAAGCCATGGATTCACCCATCTCAGGAATGGTTAAACAGATTTGTATAAAACAGGAAGACCATGATCAGCTATTGCACCGCACACGGCACAAATGGTCTGAGAGCGTTGTCCAGGGTCTGGCCATAGAGGCTCACAGAGTCTCAGGCTAAGAGGCCTCCCAGTCAGGGGTCCCTGTCCCGCCCAGGAAGACCTTGCAGATGATTCACCACAGGGCGAAGTGCACACCCACTGAGCTCCTTGCCCACATCTCTTAGGGCTGTGCTGACGGAAAGGGCTCCAGGGAATTACGTTTGAAGTAAGGATAGAGTGAGCCCAAGAAACCGGCCTGGGTGAAGGAGAAGATGTGGGTCTGGTCAGTCATGTTGTAGAAGGAAAGGTCGTTGTCCTCCTGGTTCAGGAAGACCGCAATCTTCTGCAGAGGAGCCCCTAGCCTCAGGGGTCGTTCCTGAGACACATGCTGGGAACAGAAGGCGAGAGCCCTGTATCTGTCTCCCTTCTTCTCCAAGACCCTGAATTTCCTCAGCGATTCTTTTGGTGATGAATCCTGGGAGTACAGCTCATAGACACCGAGAGTCCATCCCTCGGTGTCCCCGACGTCCACCTCCCAGTAGTATCTCCCCAACATGAAGCCTTCCTGGCAAAGCATGATGAGGTTCCCCGCTACATGTGGGTTGCGGATGGGAGGATCCTGCGTCTCTTCTCCTCCATTCTCTTCCTGGTCAGGCGCTTCGTGAGTTATCTTCACAGGAGCTGGAGGAGGAAAAGGAAGGAAGGAGGAAGGGGGAGGGGAGGGATGGTGGGGGAGGAGAAGGCGAAGCCGCTGCTGAAGTATCCAGCACCTCTGCCTGAAGGAAACGGGGTGAAGCTGGCGTGCTAGCACCCCTCAGTGTGCGGGCCGCGTGCACACGCGGCGCATTCAGTCCTGCGCCCCATTCCATCCTGTCTGTGCTACTGTGGGGCCTTGGGGGAGCGTGGAGGGACCCAGGACCTGAAGTGATTCGTACCGCCATTGTCGCCCCGTGTCCTCGGTATGCCAGAGCCCTCAGTTATGGAAGGGCCGGCCCCAAGCTGACCTCACAGAGTGAAGTGAGCGCTCTTACCGCTCGGAGTGCTTTCCCCTCAGGAGGGAGCCGTGGTGGTGTGTGTTTTCCCATCTCCGTGGGTCCCGCGGACAGGAACCCTGGGCCAGCGCGTGGAGGGGGCACAGGGCCAGCGAGGCTGAGCCTGGCACAGCGCCCAGCACGGGCTCACCCGATCCCTTCCTTGCCTCCCACCCTCCGCCTGAACCCCACAGGACGCCAGAGAGCACACTGGGGCTGGCGTGCTCACTGGATTGCCTGGCACGTGCGAGGCTTGACACTCAGCTCCAAGACAAGGGGTGAGGTCACAGGGTCGAGGCCAGCAAGAGCAAACCCACTCACCCTGCTGGAACAGTTCCTTTCTCCAGTCTGGAAGAGAGCAGAGCAGAGGGCTGAGCCCAGAGAGGAAAGAGGTACGCTCCCCTCTCCTTCCTTCCCCTTCCTTCTCCTCCCCTCTCTTCTGCTCCCCTCTCCTCCCCTTCCCTCTCCTCCCCTCCCCTCTCATCCGTCCCCTCTCTTCTCCTCCCTTCTCTTCTCCTCCCCTCTCTTCTCCTCCCCTCTCTTCTCCTCCCTTCCCTCCCTTTCCCTTCCCTTTCCTTCTTTCCCCTCCCCTCCCCCCCTCACTAAGCCCCTCTAGCGTTCAGAACCCCCAGCAGGTCGGCTGCTCTGCGCTGTCTCAGGGAGGGATCCCTGGAGACTCAGTGTTGGGGTGGGGAGGGGTGGGGTGGGGGAAGGTGAGGGGGAGGGTGTGTGTGAGGGGTAGAAGGATGAAGGTGGGGATGAGGGTGTGAGTAAGGGTGGAAATGAGGGTGAGGGGTGGGGGTGGGAACGAGGGTGGGCATGTGGGTGAGATGAGGGTGAGGGTGGGGGTGGGGCGGGGTGGGAATCAGGGTGGGGTGAGGGTGGGGGTGGGCGCTAAGTTGCAGCAGCCACTGTGGGGATGGGTGTGGGCTTAGGTAGGTCTGTAGCCTGGGAGCAGGGACAGATAAGGACTTTCTCTGGGGTCTCTCGCTGACCCTCCCTACACACACACTCACACACACACTCACACACACACTCTCACACACACAC
>CM053756.1:56046565-56069062 GCA_028658305.1 Pachyuromys duprasi | reverse complement strand
CACACACACACACACACACACACTCACACACACACACACACACACACGCACACACACACACACTCACACACACTCAGCACAGGAGTCAGGAGGCGCGGCTAGGAAACGCAGCTCCTGCTCTCCATCCTGCAGTGAGGAGTCTGGGCCAAGAAGAGGATGGCGGCCTGAGCTCACCCGTCCCCTCCGAGGCGCTTAGCTCCTTCCATTTTTACCTCAGGCACGTGTTTGCCCGCGTGTAGCCCATCTGAGCGCAGTGCCGGCAGCGGCCACGAGAGGGTGCTAGATCCCCTGGGACTGAAGCTGCAGAAGGTTGTGCGCCGCTGTGTATGGGCCGTGGGAACTGAACTCGGGGGTCTCTGCAAGAGGAGCCTTTGGCCTTAACCGCCCAGGTGAGTCTTAAGGGGATTGCTAAAAGTCTCACCCGAGGAGTTGAAGGAGCTGTGGGAGACCCCGCTCACCTCCTCCGCCCGGCGCAGGCTGCCCGCACCGGCCTGGTTTCCAGCTTTTATTCCTTGGCCACTTCCAACTTCCACAAATGGGAGGCAATGGCTGTGCCGCCCACGTGTGGCATAATGTCTGACGTATGGCAGTTTCACAGATGGGGCCGAGGAATGACCTACTGTGTTTGTGAACCCCACACTACACCCACTCTCCCCCCCACATATCATACACTCACACACACATCACATATATGCTCACACACACACACACATATACACTCATGTACACATCACATATACCGTTAGACACATGTACACACTCACACACACACATTCATTCACATTAACACATAAGCAATAACCATAGTTATTTCCCCTTTTTTCTGAGCTGCAGAAAATAACTGATTGTTTGGATCCCCAACACAAGGGGTCACAGCTTGCTGGGCGCGGTGGTGCACGCCTGAAATCCTAGCATTTGGGAGGGGAGGCCCAGGAGCCCAGGCTTAGCTACAGAGCGAGTGGTCCAGCCTCCGTTGTGTGAGGCCCTGTCTCAAAAACTGTGCTGTTGTTTTGTTTTCGTGCATGTGAGAGCTCATGTGTGTTTAAGTTTCCGGTTATTATGCCCAGTGTTTTAGGGTTGCTGGCAAGACTCAGTGCCCAGGACTCACTCACCAGGGTACAGCAAGGCCTTCTTCCAATCTGTAACAGAAGAGACCCAAGATGGTTGTGCACTGGCCGCAGCCTCACTCTTCTCCCTTCTCCTCTCACCTTTCACCGTGGGGGCAGGACCCCTGTCTCTTACCTTCTCTGTACAGCGCCTTCCTCCGATCTGAAAGAGGCAACATTCGGTGAGTGGCAGAAGTGGAGGAACAGAGAAGCAAATGCTACAGAGGAGGAGAAGGAGACTCACCCAGGTCGGCCTGCAGGTCGTCTGGAAGAAAGGGAAGGGGCAAAATCCATCAGACTGGGTCTCAGCCACCCTGAGGCTGGACGGTAGCTAGTGGAGTAGGTTTGGCTTTCCCTTAGGGACCCCATAATTAAGGAGATGAGCGTGCCCATACGGCCACTGTAAACTGATATGGTGCCAGGGGCCCCTTAGTCCCGGCTTCTTGGGGGTTTTAGGTGTCTCAGGGCTTCTCCAGCCGGATTTTCACTGATTGGTAGGAAGAGAACCAGCAGCAGCCTCTGTAGGGTTGTGGGTGCAGGGAAAGATGGGCTTAGGGTCATGAGCAGGGGTGGAGTGCGCTCATGGGGAGGGGCAGGTGTGGGGAGGGGCGGGGTGTGGGAGGGTGAGGTATGGGAGGGTGAGGTGTGGGGAGGGGTGAGGTGTGAGGAGGGTGAGGTGTGGGGAGGGGTGAGATGTGGGGAGGGTGAGGTGTGGGGAGGGGTGAGGTGTGGGGAGGGGGAGGTGTGGGAGGGGGAGGTGTGGGGAGGGGGAGGTGTGAGGAGGGGAGGTGTGGGAGGGGGAGGTGTGAGGAGGGGAGGTGTGGGAGGGGGAGGTGTGAGGAGAGGAGGTGTGGGAGGGGGAGGTGTGGGGAGGGGAGAAGCGATGTGAGGAGGGGTGCGGCATGGGCGGAGCATGGGACTGAAGAGCAGGGCGTGGGCTGGGTTTGAGGCCACGCCTCAGAGGCCTGCCGTCCGCCCACTCTGTCTTCTGGTCCTCCCTATTGTACCCCGTGCTCCCGGCTCCTTCAGTCCCAGCCTTCCCCGAACCTCTGACGTGCTCTGCTGTCCTCATTTGTACCTCTGTCCTTCCGTGCAGTCTCCATTGTCACCCTCGCCCACTCCACTTCAATAGATTCTTTCCTCCTTTCCTCCAGTTCTCCCCTTTTGGCTTGATGTTCCCTCCAGGTGGCGAAGCTGATCCCGCCGAGCAGGACCAGCAGTGTGGAGAGAGAAAGAACCAGGGCTACTCTCCACGGCGACGGCCTGGGGAAGAAGGGCTCTGAAGGTGTGAGTAGACAGTCAGAAACTGGCCTGGAGACTACTCCTCTCAGCCCTTCTTCCTCCCCCTGCCCCGCCCCTTCGGAGTCTGCTCCTCCCTGACCTGGGAGGAGGATGCCCTTCCTTTTCTCTTGGTCAGAGAGGGGGTTTTGGATGGAGCAGACCACGTTGCCTACAGCTCTGTCTGTGACCAAGAGAGCCGCTTCCACGTGGAAGAGCCCGGCTGCGTCCTGGGTCAGTGACTCAGCGGAGGACGGAAGTGGGTTCCCCTTGGTGTCTCTCCACTGCACCTTGGGGGTCGGGAACCAGCCACCTGAGGAACACAGCACTCGGATCCCGTTGTTCTCAGGTCCTGTCATGCGGACGAGAGGGGCAGAGCCTAAACCTGAGAAGAGAAGACACAAGCCTGGGGACCAGAGACAGGTGGGTTTTTCGGGGCTCACTGACCACTCAGCCCATACGAATTAGTGAGAGAGTCCTGTCTCAGAAAACGTGGTGGACAGTGACCTGAGGTTGACCTCTGCCTTCCACACGTACACAAATACACACAGATGTGCACCTGCATCCGTACATACACACACACACACACACCTCTTAGGTTCAGAAATGTAAGCTGTGTGATGTTAAACTCTGATGGCGGAAATCTCATTCTCACTGGATGCTGCTGGGAACTGATTTCCAACAGACATCCTCGCATCCAGAGCCCCGGACAGCAGGTTGGATGTAAGGATTGGGGACCGTTTGCTGTGTGTCTTACATCACAACCAACACTATGTGCCCAGCTCGCATACCTATAACTCGCAGCTCAATGGAGACCTCTTGGGTGACGGAGCCTTGCATAAATCGGCAGTGGTACTGGCCATCGTCAGAGGCCTGCACCTGCTGTATCCGAAGAGCCACCCTTCCCGAGTCGATGACGCTTCTCACCATCCGGGTCCTGCCCCGGTACTCCGGCATCTGCAGCTCTCCTTGCTCCTGTCCATTGCTGAACACCAGCACAGCGGGGGTGAGGCAGGCACGGTACCATCGGATGTCCATGTGAGCTGCACTCTGCTCGGGGAACAGCTGGCAGGGCAGAGTGGCGTCAGTGCCCAGCAGGGCCACGATGGGCTCGGCCGGTCCCAACACAGAAAACTGAGACACCTCTGGGGACCAGAGAGAGATTGTGGAAGCAAGTCAGAGATGTGAGACTTCAAACAAACAAGCAAGCAACCCTGCATATCTAGGGAACTAAACACATTTCTCCTTTATACTACTTTAGAAAAAGTATTAAATGTTAACAGATAAAAATTTAACAGTTATATAAGCATGTATAAACAGCTCAGTCTCTGTGTATGTAGGTATGTGTTCTTCAGACTTTTGCAACATCAACACCTGTTCAGAAATATTAGCTTCTTTGGTATTAAGAATCTACTGGGATACACAGCTGCTTCTCATTGTACAGTTTAGGAAATGGTCAGTCTTCAAATACGTCAACATAGCCAAGGTCACAAAATCAGCAGGAGGAAAGGGAGCAAGAGCTAGAGAGAGAGAGAGAGAGAGAGAGAGAGAGCCCTATAAGCCTAAAATGAGGTACTCAGGGTTGAGAGTTCAGGCAAGGACAGCCGAGCTGTGGAACTCTGTGTAAACGTAGAGTTGGTGGCCCTGGCCATAGGACCCCAGAGACAGTGATGCCCTGGGCCAGGAGCGTCACAGTGGCCATTGCAGGACTGGGGACAGGCTCTTTTTGGCTCCGCATCGCTTCCAAACATGGAGTGCCTCTGTGACTCCAGGCATACATGGCTTCACTTACTGACACTGGGTGTCAGTGTGCACATGCGTCAGCAGCTGAATTTAGAAAGACTATTCCACAGGGTAGCGGGGATTCGCAGTTTCACAGGAATGCAATCATCATGTGTCGGTTTTGGCAATGAAAGACTTCCAACTATTTTAGTACATGTGGCTAGTTACATACAAATACCCTACTTATTTGTTTTTAACAATCTACACATTATAGTCAAGTTTCTCCTAATGGGTAACATTTATAGCACTTCACCTTATTAGTTTAAATAATGCAACAATAAACTTCATACACATGAATACACACAAACATACATACATACACACATGTGTTTTACACAAAAATTTATAGGATTTTGAATCAGCGTTCACGGACATTAACATTTTTTATGCTGGGCTGGCACGTGTTTGCTGGTAGAGCAGTTGTCCAGCATGTACAGGGCCCTTCATTTCACCTGGAGTTTTACGTTTACCCCCTGACATCAGATTCAGGAGATAACACCAGATTATGTCATTCATGTGATCTCCTGAGTTCTCTCCCGAGTCTGAGAACTGCATTCTAGGGGTGCTTCTACTTTCTGAAGGAAGGGCCAGGGTCCCAGAAAGAATAAGTGATCTAAGGTCACAAGCAAAGAATTCTGAATCCAAACTCTTTTTCTCCTGTGCACACAGAAGCCCCTAACACATGTCTTCCTGGCCACAGTGGCCCACACCCCTTCAAACCATGAACCAAACCAACCATCTCCCCCTTTAAACGTCTTGACAGGTAGCTGGTCCCAGCAGGGAGAAGACAGACATGCGCCGTGAGCATCACAGAGGATACTGCAATACACAGACACTGGAGGCCTTAACAGGCTAGACTCACCCACCCTCAGTGAAGGTAAAGATCGAAGTTCAAGTTCTCTATAAATTACCGGGAGGACATTATCTTGCCCAGTGGATGGCAAGTGATTGATTGCATTTACATGAGAGAAGCCACTAAAGACAGGACAATAAATACAGACAGAAGGCAGAACACTGACCTCCTGAGACTCCCGTGGACACCAGGAGGAGCAGAGGGAGGAGACAGCCAGCCAGAGGGAAGGCGGGAGACCCCTTCATGTCCAGAGTGGAAGGTCAAGGCTGGGTTCACTGTGGGAAGGTAACAGGTGAAGGTTTTCAGGAAAATTCCTTCGCAAAGACTTAACATTAGTCACAGGTTTCTAACTGTGTCTTCCACAAAACCCTTAACCCAAAACCCACTAACCCCAGCCCTCCCCAGGGCCTTTCATGTCCTCTCTTTATTCTGAAGGCCAACAGTTTTCCCATGAGCGAGGGAAACTGCCAAGCATTTCCTGCGTCTGGGGAGGGGACTCTCTTGCCCTTCTGTAGGTTCACGGTCTCACAGGGGATCTTGGAGCTGGAGTCTGAGTTCAGTGTAGGGCAGTGACATCACACAAGGAAGCAGACCATTTCTACATACAATTTATCTTCACTCCTTCTTCATTTTTAAAACTCGTTTATTCGTTTATTTATTTACTCATTTCCCAATAAAGGGACCTTTCTCAGTACGTTCTCAAAACTTCAATCCCCCTTCTTCAGGCCCACACCATCCTTGGACAGATCTGCTCCCAAGCACAAAGTCCTCACTTACCATCTAGACAGAGCTGTGGGTTCCTGGAGGCTCCTGGGATCCCCAGTGCACCCCAAAAGCCTGGCTCTGGAGACCATCCGCACCTGTGTTGCTGTGCTCAACACTCAAGGGTGTGGCTGCCAGGTTGTCTGATTTCCAAAGGTGTTCTCTGTGACAAGAAGGACACACAGGGCTGCCACCAGGCTCTGGCTTTAGAGTTTTCCTAGTGGAGTCTAGGAAGAAGCTGCAGCCATCTTCAGCTCTTCAGTTACGTCAAGAATGGAAACAATAAAAGCCCAAGGGACTTTGCACTGGGCTGGGCTGTAGAGTGCTAGAACTCCAGGCCACTTTGAATACTTCTCACTGTAAGCTGCCTCCACACAGACAGGAAGAGGCAATCAGGCCTGAGGTTCAGATCTGAGGGTCACTCACACAGCCAACTGATTTAGAGAATAAAGCCAAGAGCGCTTCTTCCCCCACCCCTTCCAACAGTATGTGTAGAACCTTGGTCACATGATGAGTTCATGGACTACTTGAACTACACAAGACCGTGTCTCAAACAAAAATGAAATGACAACAAAGTGAAGGGCCTGTCAACGCTCGGTAGATTTGCATTTAAAAGAATGTATAGTGTGTGTGTGTGTGTGTGTGTGTGTGTGTGCTTTGTCTATGTACCACATGTGTGCAGCATCTATGGAGAGCCCCTAGAGCCAGACAGGCAGCTGTGGGCTGCCATGTGGGTGTGGAAACCAAACCCACATCCTCTACAAGAGCAGCCCCTGCTCCTAACCACCGAGCCATCTCCAAGCCCCCAACTTGCATTTTCATATTCTACTGTACATTGCCATCCGTTTGAAACTGCTGAAAGGCACATGATCTTAGTGAATATCTCCATTTAGAAGAGAATTCTTTTCTTTGAATGATTGCTCTTGAGAGCTTATTGTTCATCTTTAAGTTAGTGTCATGACATATACAATTTTGTTAGAAAATGTCTGTACTTGTTTCATTCTCCTATGACTCTTAGGAGCTGCTTGTGGGTGTTCAATCTTAGATCTAGAATTTCAAGGATATAGTGGTTTTTCTTCCCTTTTAAAGAATTATTTTATTTTTAATTATGTGTGTGTGGGGGGGTGCACATGAGCACAGGTGCCCATGCAGTCCAGAACAGGGCATCAGATGTCCTGGAGCTGAGTTTCAGGCAGCTGTGAGCTTCCTGATGTGGAAGCGGGGAGCAAACTCAGGCCCCCTGGATTAGTATGTGTCTCTAACCACTGAGCCATCCCTCCACCAAATCACAGTTTTCTTGACTCTTGTAGGTTCTTTCCATCATTCCAAGCAAGAAAAGAATTGTTCCGGAATTCACAGGCTTGGAGGTCAGCAAGCTGTCCCTTTCCGGACTTAATCAGTCTGAGTGAATGAGAATCAGAAAGTTGAAACCTGGCCTTGTCTTTTCAGTTCCTTTCTTTGTTTGTGAATAAGAGAACTATCCAGAAGATGACAATGTATCAAAGCATCATCTACCCAGGAGATGACAATGTATCAACTATTCAGGAGAAGACAATGTATCAAAGTATTCACTACCCAAAAGAAGACAATGTGTAAAAAAATAAAAAACAAGTACCCAGGAGAAGACAATGTATCTATGCTTCATCCTACTCAGGAGAAGACAATGTATCAATTACCCAGAAGAAGACAATGTACCAAATACCCAGGAGCTGACACTATATCAAAGCTTCAGAGACATTAT
Source organism: Pachyuromys duprasi (assembly GCA_028658305.1). Classification (NCBI taxonomy): domain Eukaryota; kingdom Metazoa; phylum Chordata; class Mammalia; order Rodentia; family Muridae; genus Pachyuromys; species Pachyuromys duprasi. The sequence continues at coordinate 56,061,540 of CM053756.1, read as the reverse complement.
GATAGAATTTGCTAACCCTTGGTAAATGGATCCGTGTTAGATGCCCTTGTTTCCGGTATGTTAATTTATATAATCTTAAAATTTTAAGGACATGCATTACCATCCAACCCAATGTCAGATGAGGAAACTAGGGCACCAACAAGTTCCGTAGCTCCCCTCCAAATCCTAAGCATAAGCAACAATATCAGGAGAGTTACCCAAACTATCAGGTTCTAAGATTTCACTAACTGGAACTCATACAGCTTTAAAAAAAAGAAACCGTTTGCTGCAGCTCTTGGTTGCACCTCGTAACCATGTAATTATTTCCACTCTATTGTCTGTGTTGCAGTTCTCTTTTCTAATCTTATTTCACCTCAGTTTCAAGACTGTCTGGAGGAGGGCAGGGGACTGACTCCTGGAGTTTCCTGGGAGGAGCCTTCTTGCCTCTAGTTTCCTGACTCCCTTAAATGTCCAGCTAAGCCTTCCTCCAGGACCCTCAACCCCTTGAAGCATCTGGAGCAAGACTCGCAGGAAAGCCCTGCAGGCATCCAGGAGGAGGAGGCGAGCTGGGAGGCAGGGCAGGATTACCCTGTCTGACTCTCTCTCTGAGGTGGTAAGCGGTTCCAAGAAGTCCAAGAAGGCTTCGTCTCTCTAAGAACTTGTGAGTTTCGCATGAGCCTCTCCTGGGTGATAGGCAAGAGGGAGGAAGTGAGGGAGGGATCCTGAGGGTGGATAGAGAGCATACAAGAAGGTGTGGGAGAAAATTTAAGGAGGCTGAGCCATGCCTGAAGTTGCTGTTTCTCTCTCCTGCCTCATGCCTCCCCTCTCTCCCTCCCAGGCAATGGGATAACAAGTCCTCAAACTAATTGCCTCAGGACATAGCTGTTCAGGTCAGGGCTACCTCTGGAAAAGGGAAGCCAAAGGTCTTCGTGTGAGTGACAAAAATCCCTGGTGCTCCTTTGGTAAAGACACCACAGTTGTCTGAGAGCTGCAGGAGACCATTTCCTAGCCACTATGAGTCCATTAGCCGTGACGTCTTACCTTGACGATCTCCTTGTCATCACTCCAGATATTTGCAGGACCTCCCTCTGGACCACACTAATCCCCATCCTAGGAAAGACAGCAGATTCCTGCTGAGAGACCTGTTCTCTACCCCACTTCTGCTTCCGAGTGGGGCTCAGGTGACAACCTAACACATTTGTCGCCTTGGATCCTGTTTTCTGCACAGAAGGATTAGACACGACTTGGATAGCTCTAAATCCTCATGTGATATAATTATTTATTTGCACATCAGGGTAAATAATGCTTCATGAGGAATGTGTTCTCATGATTTCTCAGCTCTCTTCTCTCTTCCAAGAGTAAACCACCAATGCACACAAGGAATCGTTTGCTTTGTGCGAGCCTAGCCTGTCTGCTGTAAAACCCTACTGACCTCTCAGCCGGTGAATATGGTGTGAAAATCTGTGACGATGGTCCCTGGGCTCTGCGGGGACGATGATGATTGACAGTGATGGCACCATTTGCCCTGAAGGTGCCAGTCAGTCACCCTGAGACACTTTCCACTATGGTTTGTCTGGCAGAGTCCTTGGTGGTGATTGGTGCCTTGACTCACGTTGTGGGCATGGTGTGTGGACAGCATGCTCTCCTGCTCTGTGAACCCTGTGACGGGTGTGAAGGACAAGGAGCCAGGACGACATGGCTCCCATTTCTCAGAGGCTGTGGGTATGTCAGCATGAGGTGGAGCAGGCAGGAGCCCAGCCAGCCAACGTCAGAGGGAGAAGAGAGCTAGTGAAGGTTAACAAACCGGAGAGGAGAGGGGCCATGCGAGTGTTTCTCCAGAAACGGCGATGGCTTTGAGGAAGCCACCACGGAGCTAATGGTGATTGTGAGCAGCTGAGTGTGAAGAACATTTTAGAGGAGGGCTGAGCATCCTGTTGGGTTTTGGAGGGACGGGTGTTCACCTGTGCTCTAGTTTGCTTTCTGTTGCTGTGATGAAATATGGGCAAAAAAAGTCTTGGAGAGAAAGGATTTATTCTACCATGCAGGTCACAGGAAGTCAGAATAGAAACTCCTAGAGGCAGGACTGGAGGAGCCACAAAGGAATGGGAGCCATTGGCGCTCCCTGGCTTGCTCAGCCAGCTGCCCAGGGATGGCACCGCCCACAGTGGGCTGGGCTCTCCTACATCAATCATTAATCAGGAAGATGTTCCACAGGCTGACTACAGGACAGCCTAATGGAGACATTTTACCTGTTGAGATTCCCTCTTTCCAGATGACCTTAGCTGTGTCAAGTTACAAAAGAGACGGGTTGGAGGGGTATTCGGAGATGGTCATTGTTGTGGATGCTGGATTTGACCTAAATAGTCTTGGTGTATTGATGCGTTTGTTATGTTATGTTGTACTGTGAAATCAAGCCAGTTTTGATCTGTTCTGTTTTTCTAGACAGGGTATCTCTGTGTAGCCCTGGCTGCCCTGGAACTCACTCTGAAAAGCAGGGTGGCCTCAAACTCACAGAGTTCTCCCTTCCTCTGTGGAATGCTGTGGAGACTGAAGGCATGTGCCTCCACTGCCCAGACCAAACCAGTGTGTAGACGCCTATTTTAAAATTAGGTACTTCATTTCAGCTCCTCCTCCCAAATCACGGCTGTTTCCCCCGATGCTGTTCCTCTCATTTGAGGTCGGCCTCATCTTCAAGCAATGCATCCCAGGTGATGCTGCCTGACATGGTTCATGCTGTCCATCTTTTCCCTGCATTAATCTTTACTAAAGAATTGTGTTTGTTTTGATGAGAAAGGATCTCCCTATGTATTCCAGGCTGCCCTGGAATTTGCCATGTAGACCAAGCTGGCCTCAAACTCACAGATATCTTCCTGATTAAAGGTCTGCACCACCACACCTTTACTGAAAAAAAAAATGTTTTTTTTTTTACCTTAGTCTTTTACTGAAATATTTTTAAATGAAAAGGGGTTGGGAAAGCCATTTTGTTGTACAAGAATACTGAAGGCATAGACTAGCAAAATACTTTAAATATAAGAAAGAATAGAAGACTATTTTAAAAGAGAAATTCAGAATAGTCCAATGTATTTGCAGTGTCTTCAAATTCTAAATATGCTTGGAGCTTATAAATCAAGGAGAGAGAAGCATGCCATTTATATAGTAAAGCCATCTTCCTTTTCAAAATTGTTATTAATTCTTCAAGAATTTCATAAATTATTTTGATCATATCTACTCCCCTCCCCCAACTCCTCCCAGATCAACCCCCACCTCTCAACTCACCCAATTTCTCTGTCTCTGTCTCTGTCTCTGTCTCTGCCTCTCTCTCTCTCTCTCTCTCTCTCTCTCTCTCTCTCTCTCTCTCTCTCAGATCCATCTATTCCTGGGAGTGGGGACTGCCCTTTAAGATGGTCAATAAAACAGAGATCACACTATTAAAGCAGCTATCAAATGCCAATAGCGCCTCAGCTAGGGAGAACTTTGTGCCCTCCCCCTTCTCCATGCTGTTCGCTCATCTTTCTTTATTGAATGTTTATTCACTAGGAAGACACCAAAGCCATTTGGTGGTAAAGGAGAATACCATCTCAGGAAGGGGTCAGAGGTGGCCCGTGGTCTCAGAGCTGATCTCAGGATTATCGCAGCACTTGCCCTTTTCTTTCCCTTATCGGGCGACTGACCACAGAGTCGACCTTTGGATACAGTGATTGGTTTATAACATGCTTATCTTCTGCTCACTTAACCTGGTTGGTTACACACATACCCACACTCCCCCTGCATCGGCTCCCTGGGCATCCTCTGATGTTCTTTTTTATGGCTAGCTCATGCTTTCTTGTTTCTGCTTGAGCCCATGGCTGTGTTCTTTCTGGAGGTCAAAGTCTAGTTTGAGTCAGTTCTTGCTTTGGTCTGTTCCACGTTACTTAGGACCAAGTTCATGCACATATCTTTCCCTTTTCATAAGAGTGAGCAGCAGCTGCTCCTCAGGCAGCTCTGGGAAGACGGGTTGTTCTATAGATTGTTTGCTGTTGTCTGGAACGCTGCCCTCCTTAACTGGTTGTGGCTTGGTGCCAAACATTATCAGGGGGATAATAATTTTTAGCTAAAATGTGATACAGTCAAGTTTCATGATGCCTTCTCCATCCAGGAAATGGGGGAGTGAGCCTAGGAGAGCTTATAAACTTGAATGTGTTCTTAAAATCAGCATGTCTGTTATCCAGAGACTCGGGGCCTCCCTGCATCCTGGCACTGCTGTTTTTATGCGGGTGCGGGTTATGTGGGTCCGCTGGCAGACCCCACTTGTAAGAACTTGAAGGGGAGATTTGACAGGAAGGGAAAAGGAAAGAAAAGAAAGACAGCAGGAACCCTTGAAGACCCACTTGGCCGCTTTTACTGTTCTCACACTGTCCCGTGGGGGTTTTAAAAAGCAAATTTAGAGAAGAATTCCAAACGCAGTGTGGTGGTTTGTCTGAGGATGGCCCCACAGGCTCATACGCTTGGGAGCTTGGACCCAGTTGGTAGAACTATTTGGAAGAGTGGGAGGGGTAGCTTTGGAGGAGCAGGTCACTGGGGCCTAAAGTCCACGCCGGTCCTACTCAGCTCTCTCTGCCTCACCCTTTTGGACCAGTCAGCCCTCAGCCGCTGCTCCACTGCCTGCCTGCCGCCGTGATCCCTCCAGCCATGATGGGCGTGGACGCTAACCCTCTGGAACCATAAGCCCCAGATCAAATGCTTTCTTTTATAAAGCTGCCTTGGTCACGGTGTTTTGTCATGGCAATAGAACAGTAGCAAAGACAGAATGGTTGTTGAGTGAAGTTGCTATAGGAAACCCTGTTTTAGGCATAGAAATGTTATGTTCTTTGGTGCACCAGTAAATGGTGTAGATATGTATGAAATACCTTGTGATGGATTTAAACATTTTCCCGTCTCCTCTCAGTTGTCCTGCCATGAACCAGCTGCAGAAAGACTCAGGTAGTGACCACATGGCAGGTTTTGGTCTAGTTCTTTAATTTTTTAAATTATTATTTTTCATTTGTATGGATGCTTTGCCCACATGTATGGCTGTGCACCAGGCATGTGCTTGGTGGTATCCTCAGAGGCTAGAAAAAGGCATCAGACCATCTAGAACTGAAGTTATAGATAGTTGTGAGCTGCCATATGGGTGTGGGGACCAGAACTCAGGTCCTCTTCGAAACAGAAATAGCTGAGCTATTTCTCCAGCCCGCACTCAGATTCCTAATGCAAATGTCAGGCATTCCTGAATCACATGGAGTTAGTCCTTTCTCTTGTGGAAACAGGAAGGAAAACCTCTCCTCCTGCTGTAGGTGGAACACTTTGTCCATCTTTGTCCCAGGTCTCAGATGAGTGACATTCCTCTCCATGCCTGGCTCCTCCTTCTTACGTCCTCATGGCAGGTCCAGGGATCACGGGATAAAGCTGCTGCACACTGGTGAGGGGTGGTGGGTGATGGGTGGTCCCAGCACAAGGGACCGCAGAGAGAGGCAGAGGGAGAGAGGAAGCCGTGACCGAGTCGGGTGAGACCACGACTATGACGGGCTGAACCAGACTGAGGTGTCCCTCACTGTGAGCAACGATGGGGTGTTCAGGAAGTGGGGTGCACTGGGCTTTCGTCAAGGGGAAGCCCTCCCAGGTGGCTTTCATCATTCTTTTCCTGATTGCTGCCGTGGTTTTGGTCTAGAAGGAAAGATGGAAGAAGAGGAGATTACAGAGTGCCAAGGATGAAGAGAGAGAATGCGGTGCTCACGGGCATCCTGCTGTGTGTGGGACTGAGATGAAACACTTCCAAGCCGTGGAGCCCTCGACCCCTAGAAAAATGTGCAGCAGGGGTAAGCAGAGAGAGAAATCCCAGCTGTGGAAAAAAGACGACACAATGGTCGATCAAGACACGGCTGTGGATCTAGGTAGCAATAGAAGAGGCAAGCCACATCTGTGGCTAATAAGTAATATAAACTAGGAGTAAGCACTGGACTTCTGCCCTGAAAAATGATCTTTAAATTTGGCTTTGCTACTATAGAAACAGTCAAGAAAGAGCTTGGGGGTTTCCCCTCTTTCTGTTCTTATGGTTGGAAGGAGTACCCTTGGTGTCTTACAGGCTGTTCCTGCTTCTCAGTGCAAAGGAAGATATTGTATCAGAAAAGTTCCCCACCCCGCCCCAATAACACCATGGTTTGGTTCACTGTCATCAATGCTCTGCCTAGATCTCCTGTTCACTTTTTCGTGAGAGGGCATCCTTCATCCAAGATAGCTAAATAAGGCCAAACAATTGGCACCAGCAGGGGGCACACTGCTGCGTTATGAGTTACCTGCACTCATGGCCTGGGCTGAGGGAACAGGGTTAGGCCTTGGCCATGCGGGAACACAGGGTGGCACGTGGGGGCTGAGGGACCAACAAGAGCTTCAGGAGGCCTCTCTGTGGTGCCCTCTAGTCTCCAAGGAGGTATGTGACTGAGTGATTTGCAGGTTGACCGAGAGATGGAGCCCCGGAAGTTGGGGACCAGATAGGGTTTAGTTCACTTGACTGAAAAAAATTAGAAGATTGGCGTCTTCCTGCTTGGCAGTGGGGGCAGAGTGAGGGCCGAGAGCACGGGGTCATGGCCGGGTGTTGACAGGGTGGTATAGGAAGCTTGAGGCTGCACAGCTCTCCTGGGACTGGAGTTCCAGGCGCTTGTGAGCTGCGTTGTGGGTGCCGGGAATGGAATCTGGGTCCTCCGCAAGAGCAGCCAGCGCTGGGAACTCATCTCTCCTGCCCCAAGCAGTTGGCACACAAACTGCAGGCTCCACCCTGGCATTTGCTTACGCAGATGCCACTACGCTTCCTTGTCATTCTTTCCTCTTTCCCACTGCCCTTCTTTGCCTCCTCTTCCAACTGCTTTTTCAAAACAAAATATTTATTTTTATTATTTTCTGTGTAGGAACGTTTGCCTGTGTGTGTGTCTGTGTGCTTGCTGAGGCAGCCAGAAGAGGCCGTCAGTCCCTGGAACTGCTCTTGCTGGTGGTTGTGAGCCACTGTGTGCACTGGGGCCGGAGCTCAGGTCCCGAGCCATCTCTCCTTCGGTCTCCTCATCATTTCTGATTCCTTTTCTTCTCCTATGCTGAGGTATCATGACATCTCTTACTTCACCACGGGGCCAGATGAGGCTTGAGATGTCACCAAGATCACAACCATCAGAGCTGAGCAGATCCAGATCCAACGGAGCCTCATATTTCAAGCACTGAGCTATCTCTCTAGGCCCAGGGCTAGTGTCCTTTAACCCCATCACCATGAGCTCTAAGCTCACCTAGTCACCGGTCACTGCAGAACTGTAAAGCAAGGAAGGGCTCCCCAGTCCCTGAATTAGTCCAGCCCTGTCCACCCACTCACCTTTCCTACGGCATTTCACCTTGAACAGGTCAATAGCCATGGCAAGGGGCAGCACCAAGACAGGCAGGCTCATCCATAGCAAAGCTATCTTGGAGTCTGAAACGCAAACCCCGGGAAGTCGTCATGAGACTAGGAAAATATCAATTCTTACGTGAGCAGCCTGAGGGCAGGGACCCTCCAGGAACCTGTTGTTGGCCTCACTGCTGCCCAGAAGCCAGGGGAAACAGGCAAACTTAAGGTCTGGCTTTGGTGCCCTGCCCCATTTCCCTTCTCTGTTTCTAAGTGCATCACTACATCACAGAATCACTGGAGGAACTATCCTGTTGAAACACGGGGTCTCCCAGGCTATACCTACAAGGGTTGTGAAGAAAATTAATTTCTACTGCAGAATAAAATCCACAACAAGGGGAAAGAAAGGTGTTAATAATTGTCTTCACAGCAAGGGGGGGTTGTAGATAGAGGGAAATAGAATACACACAGAGAGGAAAGAGAGAGAGAGGAATGAGAAGCTCAGAGCAATGTTGTCCTTAGGTAACCTGAAGACAAACTTTGCAAGAGATACAGATTCAATTTTAAAAGATTTCCTAAAAAAAATATCCTACCAGGGAAAAGAAGATAAAATATGAAAAAAAGAGTAATAAAGAAAAGAGAAAGAACGAAGAACATTGGAGGAGGAGAAAGAAGAGGAGGAAGAGGGGAAGGAGAAGAATCAGGGAGGAGGTGGGGGAGAGGGAGGGCGCAGCAGGCGCAGCTCAGTGTGGGATGAAGAGGATAGAAGCCCCAGGCCAGACTGGACACATGAAACCTCTCAAAGAAGAAACACATAGAGCCCAACCAGTTTGACACTTAGCTCCCAAACAGGAGGAAGGAATGGGTCACCGACCTGAGAGAGGAAAACGTGCCGCTTTCTCCTCGCCTAGAGGGAGGCTGACGGAGCAGGTCACGTTCACCGTGGAGCTGTTGGTGACCAGCAGGAGAGTGTCCACCTGGAACAGCTCCTGGCTGCCTTGACGGAAGACCTCAGAGAGTGACGGTAGTGTCCTTCCACCTCCATCCCTCCACTGCACGTGGGGCCGAGGGAACCACCCGTCCGACGTGCACCTCAGCTGCACACCTCCATCCTTCAGGACCTCCTGCATGATCCGTGGTGTGGAGCCCACCGCTGGGGACAGAGAGCAAGGAGGCATAGATGGAGCATCCGAGCATTGTGTGCGTGTGCGTGCATGCGTGTGTGTGGTCAGCAACTTCTCCAAGGGAAGAAGAGGTGACAGCGGCCTGGGAAGGACATAGCTCCGGGCCAATGGCCTCCCCTGGGAGATGGGACTGGCTACCGGGTTTCTTGTTCTGCTTTTCTATTTTTCTGTCCCAAAGTCTTCTAGGACAGATTAGGAGGTAATAAGGTGCATTTTCAAATCTACAGATTTTTTTTGTAACCTCAACTCCCTACCCTTTTCCTCCCAACCCTGACAACAAAGTGACTCTGATCACACCTGAAACACAAGCACAGCACATAAGATGCTGGGTAAGAGAGGCACCCCCAAGTCACAGACAGAAAGCCATATAACAGGAGGTCCTCTCTGCAAGAGAAGCATGACCATATCCAAGATTTGGGACTGTGTCTCACCATTGTTTGCTGACCTTGGAGAGCTGTTTCTAGGTGTGACTTTGTCAGTCTTCATGGATTCTGTAGCTGTCTTCAAATCACTACACTTCCCAGAAACTACGTACTTCCCAGAACCTTAGGAACTGTGAAATGATGCTTCTTAGGTAAAACTGTGGGGACTATTCTCAGATTGCTCACTTTATGGCGGTGCTTGGGAGCCTCACCTTTCTGATTGTTCTACACTTAAAAGTTTAAGCCACAGGAAGTGCATGCCTGGCATACTACCACTGTGGGGAAGCTTGAAGCCCCAAGGGAGACCCTACTACTATTGTTTCGATAAATGGGCAGAGTATCAAACTGCCTTCCAAATTCTTTCTCTTTGTACCCATAGATTCAAGCACAGTTCTCAGACCTCATCGGAGAACTTTCTCTGTGCAGGGGATGGCGGTTAAGACAGAAGCTCACAACTGGCCAAGGTGCAGAGAGTGTCAGTGAGGAGCCCAGCTACAGCCGGAATGTCTGTGTCATTGCCCCCCCCACACACACACACACAGCTAAGCAACCGGAAGCATAGCTGTTGTAAGAGTCGGGGGGGGGGGAGGAGCGGGAGGGACAGGCACTGTACTGAAACAGCGTCTGAGCATGACAGGACTGTTGCACTCATGAACTCACATCAGCCGTGGTTGTCTAAGAAAGACCTGCATACCGTCAAGCCAGCCAACGGACAGTCGTGGAAGTGGGAGGGACTCGTGGGCCCCACGCCTAGCTAAGGAGCTCTGGACAGTTGATAAATTCAGGAGACAGGGTGTGGTTCCTGGCAGACCGTCCATGCTCTGTGCCCTCGAGTATACAGACAGTAGACAGGAGATAGCTTGTTATTAAATTTTGAAAAAGAGGACAGGAAGTTGGGGCTAAGAAAATGAGGGTGGATCTTGGAGGCACTAAGTGGGCGAAGTTGGGGAGGTAAATATTATCAAAATAGGTGGCTTGGAATTCTCAGAGAATTAGTAAAAAATATTTAAAAACCTCAAATTAGTGTACCTGAAGTTGTGATCTTGAAGTGCCTACTGTGGTTGCTGCACTCAAAGTTCAATATAAACTTGAAAATGAATGAGTGTGGGGAATGTTTTGGGTGTTAGAGAAGTCTCCCAGGAGCCGGCATGCCACAGCGTTAGGAAGCTGGAGAAGCCAAAGAGATCTCCCTGAAACCCTTACCCATCACCTGCACAGGCACGCGGGCCTCCTGGTAGACACCATCTTTCCCAAAAAGGCACCGGAACTGCCCATCATCGGAAGTTCGGGCATCGTGGATCTGCAGGGTCAGTTTTCCCTCATGGACGGCATCGGTCACCACAGAAGTCCTCCCTCTGTACTCCGCCATCTGCTCTCCGGCCACGTGGGCCCCATTTTCATACACGTGGACTGCAGGGTAATAGTGGGCCCGGAGCCACCTCACCTCCATGCCCCGAGCATCAGCTTGAGGCGACAGGTGACAAGTCAACTCTACGCTGTCTCCGACTCTGACAATAGTGGTCTGGGATGGTCCGATTACCCTCAAGGAAGCTGTTAAATGCACCAAAGGGCAAGGAATGAACCAGCATGGAGGAGAAACTGTACCAGCATGGACTTCCCGTGGAGTTCAGAACCTGCGAGCACCCCAGGGAGGTACAAAGCTCAGGCTCACTCCTCAGAGGAAGGTGGGACTTATGGTCTCAGAATGCCAGCTGTCCTTGTTTGAAGAACAGTCTTGCCAGCTGAAGAAAACATTCATTAGAGGCCAGGCTACACACCAGCACTGGGGTGATCTCACTCTCCGAATAAAAGGGGTTGCCATCGCTTTGAATCTGGCTGGCTTTACACACCTAATCAGTCTGTGCCCTAGAGTTTTAAGCTATAAAATTTATCTATTAAGATCACTGTGGGATTAAGCAAAGGCTCTTTGGTGGCCATGCAGTGTGAGCAGAGGTTAGGCTCGGAGATGTGAGGATGCAGGAGCTCACATCACCCTCTGATCATGGGCTAAAACTGAGTGCCCGATGGGTGTGTAGTAACAGAAATTGAAAAGCCCTTCCTCGGGTGAGTCTCTGAAGGAGGCTGTGGAGGTCTGTGCCTGGGCAGGAAGTGGACCAGCACTGGAAAGAGTCCTGCTCCCTTCCCCATGGGGATCTGAGACATCATGGTTGCTTTCCATGCTCCACCCTCCTGCATGGCTGTGCACGAAGGCCCCACTCACCCAGCTCTGTCTGCAGTTTCTCTGGAGAAAGAAGAAACATATTTTAAGGGATTTTGTCTAAAGGAAAGGAAAAAAACTTCCCAGAAATAAAGGTAAGCTTCACGTTTTATTCAAGAACTCAATTTACTTAAAAAGTCTAAAAAGAAGAAAGTCAATTCTTCTGGACCTTCTGGTGATTCAGATCTTACTTTTTTCACAACAGAAACCTGTCAGTTCTATCACCGCCGGTTTGATTTGTTTCTGCTGATCGTAAGCACTAGTAAAATATATATGTTATTTATGTAAATGAAGGCTAAGTATAAAATATATGGCCACAAATAAGGACCACTTATAATTCCAAACTGGGCCTGCACAACACTGATTTAGTATTAACACAACATTCACTTTTGACTCTTTAATGAATGAGCAACACATCCAAACACAGTGTCCTAAAAGCCTCAGTTCAAGTTAGGTTGTTTAAGGACAACACCCCATCGCGTTCGTAGCAAAGTCTAGCTGCACACATTGGTTCACACCTACAGCCAGGAGGATCGCTGGAGAGCAGAGTGAGGCTGTCTCAAAAGAAATGCAAATGTCTGTTTCAGAGAGATGATAGACAGACAGACGATAGATAGACCAGTAGATAGACATATAGATAGATGGATAGATAGTAGATGAATAGGTGGATAGATAGATAGATAGATAGATAGATAGATAGATAGATAGATAGATAGATAGATAGATGACACATGAACAGGTGGATGATAGATATTTAGAAAGATAGGCATTTGATAGTTGACATATAGATAGATAATAAGTGATTAGATAGATGATGATGGATAGATATGTAATAGCTGCATGGTGGATTAGGTACATGAATGATAGATAAATGATAGATAATTAATAAGTAGTTGATAGATGGATATATGGCAGATAGATGGTTAATAGGTAGGTGGTGGGTGATACTAGATGGTAAATAGATCTTTGTCACTGAGCGTGAGGCTTTTCTGGGCTCTTAGAATCTTCAGTGCTCTCCACCCCTGCTCCAACTTCTAACAACTTAGGAAACACACCTGTCACTACCTAGTGTGTGCCTTGGTTATTGTTTATGCTACTATTTCTTGACAAGACTATAATTAAGAAGCTGTCACGGGAAACTATCCCATTCTGACAAAGCATGTGGCTGGTTCCTGGAAGTAACTGGCATACCAGAGGAAAATGTCTCCATTGGAGGAATATTTTCATTATATTTCCAACAGATGTCCAACACGTTGGAAATCTGTGGGGCACAATCAACACAGTGGAGTGAAACGTAGAACTTGAAAATTACTGCCATCTAATAAAAATGTCCTGTATGCTTTTCTCATATACACATTTATAAGTGTTAACGTGTTATTTAAATATGATAAAAGAAAATAAGACAGCCGGTGTGCTGGTGCACGCCTTTAATCCCAGCACTTGGGGAGGCAGAGGCAGGCAGAAAGCAAGCAAGCATGTAGCAGCTGAGCAGCCCCCGGGGGGGCGTGCAGAGCACTGACCTGGCAGAGTGACGGTGACCTCCCTGGCCTCCTTGAGACCATGGTTGTAGACGGAGCAGGAAATGGTCTCTTCCGTGTCATTCCTGACCACTAGCGTGTCTTCCACATAGAACAGCCCATCTTCATTTTGCACATGATTCTCAGAGAAACTCATCAGCTTTTCTCCGCTGATGCCCTCCCAGTAGACCTCGGGCTCAGGGAACCAGCCCTGGGACGTGCACACCAGCTGGACCTGTCCTTCCCCCAGTCCCTCCACGTGGATGCCTGGGGAAGATCCTAGAGCTAGAGAGGGAGGGAGGGAGGGAGACAGAGAGAGAGAGAATTTGTTTCCCAGCCTGAAGCTTTAAACTTCAGCATCTGGCCACACTTTTCTTCAGACTCAGATGGTGAAAAGGGAAGACACGGGACACGTGGCACAATTTGTTTTGTGTCTCTGGTACTAGGAGGTGTGGTGTAATTTATTCACGATGACTTCTATTCCCTCAACTTTGCTTTCTCCTTTCTCAATGTTCTCCACACTAGATGCCTTGTCTTCCATCTTGGATGGTATCTAGACTCTAGTTTAAATGACATATTTATTATTAAACTCAGACATCACCTCCAGGGGCTATTTTCATTTCTTCCGTGGGAGTTGTAGTTTGGGTACACAGTAGAATGCATGAGAAATGACTGTGCCTTACCTTTTTTTTTCCTGGTGGGGAAATCTATTTTAGACTAATTTGTATAAATCATGAAGTGCCTTCTTTAACATTTTTAACATCACTGGCTGAGAAAAATAGAACAAGCCTCCCGCTTGCACCCAGAAAAAGACCCCTTGACTTAATTCTAAATGTCTCAGAGTGTGACATGGATCAGGGTCCAGCTCCACCTGCAGCTCAGAAATCCACAGACTCTCACGTCCATTTTGAGCCAATTGAGCATGGTAATGGGAACAGTTACAGCCATGAACGTCAAAAAATGTTACCTGTGGAAGTTTCTCAAACAAAACAAAACAACTACAACAAAAACCTACAACAAACACCTAAAAGCAGAGCTGACATGTCCCCACTCCTGGGGAAACACCCACAGCAATTTCAGCTCCCCTCATTCGATCGTTCCCAAACCCAAAGCCCAGGTTGTAGGTCGCCCTGGATAACCATTCCCAGATGCCTGGATAAAGAAAACATGGTATCGAAGCAGCGGTGCCCCGTTACATTTTATTTCATGTGTGTGTGTGTGGGGGGGGTGCCTACACGTGCATCTGTGCACCATGTGTGTACCTGGTGCCTGTGGAGGCCAGAGATGGCACAGGATCCCCTTGATTTGGAGTTACAGACGGTTGCGAGCTGCCCTGTGGGCCCCGGGAATCAAACCTGGGTCCTCTGGAAGAGCAACAGCTGCTCTTAACTACTGAGCCGTCTCTCTAGCACTCACAATGGCGTTTCAGTCACTCCAAAAAGAATTAAATTAAGTCATTCACGGGAAACGGATGAAACTGGGGAGCATCATGCTAAGCGGAAGGAGATGCCGGGCGGGTGACCGGAGACGACAATGGGTAAGTACAGTCAAAGCCCGTGATAAACCTAATGAGGGCATCAGGAGGCCCATCGCTTTGCACGAGGAAGGCAGGCTAATGGCTCTTCTAAAGGTTAGTTAGTAGCGAAGAGAAGCTGCACTGTCTCCCGAGAACCGTCTGCCTGGAGAAGCAGCCGGACTCGCCTGACTTCCCTTCAGCGTGCAGAGCAGCTCTGACAGGGCGCACAAGACTTTTGTAGGTTCAAACCAGACAAAATTCCAGCATAGAAGGGACGGGCATGAACCCCACCCCCAGCTGAGAAGCTGCTGGTGATTGATGGCTCCGGGAAGAGGCAGGCTTTCTTAAGGGGTGCAGCCCCTGCAGGCTGAGCAAGCTGAGCAGGCTCAGTAGATGGCCACACATTGCGTATACGGCAGCACACGCATTGTGCTGGAGGGGAGTAAGGGAGGAGGGGGAGACATAATTGTATGGGTATAGAAGGGGGTGGAATTTGGGGGGAGTCTGGGTGGGGAAAGTATGAACGAACTACATTGTACGATATTCTCAAAGAATCTATAAAAAGTGGAGAAGGTGGCTGGGAACATGGCTCAGCGGCGAGAGCTCTGGCTGCTCTTCTGGAGGACCTGGATTCGGCTCCCGCCTCCGGCATGGCGGCTCCCAGCCATCTGTAACTCCAGTTCCAGGGGATCCGACCCTCTTCTGGCCTCCATGGGCACTGAGCACACACACGGTACACAGACACACTATCAGGCGAAACA
>CM053756.1:56001750-56046465 GCA_028658305.1 Pachyuromys duprasi | reverse complement strand
CTGCCCCCTGCTGCCCCCTCCTGCCCCCTCCTGCCCCCTGCTGCCCCCTGCTGTCCCCTGCTGCCCCCCTGCTCCCCCTCCTGCCCCCTCGCCCCTGGGCCCCTGTGCAGATACTTGCCTGCCACGCGGAGCAGCACGCTTGCCTCTCTCCAGGACTCCCCCTCCTGGAAGCGGCACCAATACTGCCCATCGTCCCCTGGCTGGACCTGGCGGATCTTCAGAGCCACACTCCCCTCGTCCGTGCTGTCTGTCCACTCTGCCCGGCCTCGGAACCCCTCGGCCTGTAGGCCAGTCACGGCAGCTCCACCCCGGTACACAATCACAGGCGTGTCGGGGTCTGAGCGGTACCACCTCACCTCCATGTGCCCCACTGTTCTCCTGGGGAGAAGCTGACAAGTTAGCAGCGCATCTTCCCCGACTTTGGCCAGGATAGGGTCAGCAGGACCGAGGACTCTGAAGTCATCTGCAAAAGAGTGGAAGGGAAAGCAGATGCAAGTCGCAAGTCAGAGGACCAGGGTGCTCGCTAGTAGCCAAGGCACTGGAACTTGTTGCCAGGAAACGGGAGGGATTTAATGTCAAGGTTTCAGAGAATTCAAGCACGGAAATTTGTACATTTTCTGGTTAAAAAAGAAGCTGTATGTATTCTAAAGTTAAAAAATTTGAGCATGAATGTGTGTCACCAGCCTTGTTGGGAGGCAATTCCATAGTTTATCAGCCTTTGGATCTGAGCTTTTCTTCTTCTTCTTCTTCTTCTTCTTCTTCTTCTTCTTCTTCTTCTTCTTCTTCTTCTTCTTCTTCTTCTTCGAAGTACTTTATTTTTAATTATGCACATTTGTGTGAGCACACATGTGTGCGGGGGCCAGAGGAGAGTTTCAGATCCCTTGGAGCTGGGCTACAAGTGTTGGTGAGCCTTCCGCGGTAGGTGACTCCGGAAGAGCATTCAGTGCTTGTAACTGAGCTGTGTCTCCAGGCCTGAGCTTTGCACATATTTAAGACACTAGAAGTGATCACACCTCTGGGTTTCATTCCCAAATAAATTAATATGTGAGCTGATGTGCCCTTGGGGACTTATTTTGTGGTCATTTTGAGCTTAGGTAAACAGCTCTGCCGCTGGGTCCTTCGGCTTCCCAGGGTCACTCCTCCCAGGGAGGGAACTGACTTGATTATTTGCTTCCCTTTGGAGAAGGCAAAGGTCCTTCCAGTAACTGGCAAACGTGGCTTTCACAGAAGTGTCTCGCTGTGGGTTAGAGGCCTGGCTTGCCTAGAAAGTCTGAGTTTCCTGGTCAAATTTTAAGTCATCTTCCTTGATATCTGAAAATCAAAGGTATGTTTGAAATTCTGTGCGTTGTGGTGCCTTAAGAATTTCATGTCATGTGTGCGGCACCCCAGCACTGGAGAGGTGGAGGCAGAGTCAGAGGCCAGCCTGGGCGGAGGACGGAGCCGAAGCTTCACAGGGAAAGAAACTCACAGCCACACCTGAAGAACGGAGTTCAAGTCCCAGCACCCACACGGTGGAAGAGAACCAGCTTCGGCAAGCTGCCTTCTGACCCCCATCCACCGGCCCCGGCGTGCACCCACACCCACACACATGCACGCGCTTGCTCACCATACACCACAAGCCACGCACACACAAATGTTACATTAAAAGCCAATAAAATCCAAGCAGTCCTAAGAATGAACTTATCTAACTGAGATTTAAGATGAAATGAAGTAGACACTGCTTAAAAATTCTCCCCAGAACTTAGACAGAGGTCTTGTGTCTTCCGCTGGTGGGGTTTACGTGTTAAGAGCTTTGGAAGAAAACTGCCCGTGCTCCAGGTACGGAGTCCAGTGTGCTTTCCACGCTGTCTGAAGTTACTACTCGAGACCAAGAGATGAGCCACTAAGCCACGAAGCGTTCTGAAGTTGGGATGCGGGGCCTGAGTGTGGAGGTTTGGGGCGGGGGTGGGGTGTGGAGGGTGGAAAACTCAGTGAGAGCCCAGGACCTCTACACCCTGAGTTACCGCACTGTCTGGTTGGCTTTGAGACTGTACGTTTTAGATCCGCAGGGCGTGACAACCAGGGAGGAAGGGACCCTACCTGGGTGCTTCATGGTCAGCAAGATGAAGAGGAAGGAGGCAGCCACACCAGACAGACTGTACCCTGGGCAGTCCACCATGGTCCCTGGAGCAGACACAGGAGAAAGGCGGATGCATTCCCAGCATGCCCTGCAGCCTCTGCACCCATGTTGTTGTTTATTTGTTTGTTTTGTTTTGTTTACTGGACACAAGCTAGAGTCATGTGAGAAGAGGAATCCTTGATGAGGAGCTGGCCCAGGGGCATGTCTGTGAGGGATTCTTTAATGATTGATGGAAGATGGCCAAGGATGACCCTGAACTCTTCCCTCTACCTCTTGTGAATGATGAGATTGAAATTCCGTGCACTGGAGAGGCAAATACTGAAGAGAACGAGGCAGGATGATGTCCAGTTTGAGGTCAACCTGAGCTGAAGGAAGTCTTCTGATTGGGAAGTAAAGCAGTCCTGAGATAGAAAAGGACATTAAAAATACAAAAACTCAGCGTGGTGTGGCAGCTCACTGTAACCTCAGCATCCAGAAGGCTGAGGCAGGAGGATGCTTGTGTGTTGGAAGTCAGCGCTGGGTATAGAGTGAGAGCCTGTCTCACAACCCCTCTCTCTGAAAAAACGTGCAGTGGAGAACAACAGGAAGTGAGAGCCGTTTCCTGACTGGTCATGGCTGTGTGTAGGCCCTGCTTCCTCATCTTAGCTGACTCCCTCCTCCCATGTCTGTCCTCCACTAGAGACTCTCCAAGCAACTCACCTGTCTCTCTCTCTTTTGGGGTGAAATGGAGGCTGTCTCTCCCAACCACAGGTGTGTTCTTCATGTACACAGCAGCTGTCTAAAGATGGAGTGAGCCCAGGGCCTGAGGGCTGAGGACGGAGCTACGGAGCCGCCTGGGTTGGGTGAAGGAAGACTTGAATGTTGCAAACCTGGAGGCAGAGCCAAGTCACCGAGGGTCACTCTCAAGTGAGACTCCAGTCACGACAGCACATTCCCCTCCGGCCCATGGCGATACGCTCAAAAGCGAAACTCTGACGGCAGGTGGACTTTGACTGGGCTCCGTTCTGAGTTCTCTAGACCTCTAGATGCAGTTGTGACATTGACATGAACCTCTTCAGAGCGCGGGCACTCAGGCTGGACCTGCCCCATGCCCTGTCCAGCAGGCAGGTCAGCTTCTGTCTGATAGTGACCCACATAGCAGCCATGTCAGTCCTGCCCTCCGGGAACTGGAGTCCGTGGGCCTGCAGAGTTGGGGGCATGGCTGTCTACAGGAGAAAGCTAAGTCTGGGGTGCAGGGACACTCCCTCCCCCAGACCACAGCGTCAGGCCGATGTGCCCTGTGTGATTGCTTTTACTTTGTTCTTTGTCTCTTTTGCTGGAAGCAAAGGCTTCGACAACTTGATTAGATGCCTGACATAGTATGTTGGTACAAGCATGGCCGGTGATGGAGGGTCTTGGGCACCCTGTTAGGTACGCCTCTTTCCACAGCCCTTCCCTTAGGGCTCCCCTGAGTTCTCTCACATGCTAGTGAAGGGTGTCTAGATCCACTTTCAGGAGTCGAGCAGGGCAGTGCTTAACTTACTCAGAAGAATTCTCTTCATTGTGGCAGCGTAAGCAGGCAGAGCACTATGGCTGGTCTGAGGGGCACCGTTCTGGCTCCTTCCCTGTCTGGATGCTCAGCCAATCCTGTGCCATCTAGTGCACAGTGGCTTGTCTTGGTGCACAGGTAGCAGGTCTAGCTGAGGCCCTACACTGCAGGACCAGAGGTTAAAGGGTGGGGCTAATGAGTGGATACTGAGAGGGATACATCTCTCCCTCTGAATAGAGGGGTTGTTCCCTGTCTGCAATGGTTACTTTTTGTTTGTTAGTTTGCTTTGTTTTGTTTTTGTGCCTTTTTTTTGAAATGGGGTTTCTCTGTATAGTACTGAGTGTCCTGGAACTCTTTCTGCAGACCAGGCTGACCTCAGACTCAGATCTACCTGCTACTGGCTCCAGAGCTCTGGGATTAAAGGCATGTGCCCCCACCCCCTGTCTTTGTAATGGTTGGTTTTAATTGTCATGTTGACCCAGTGTAGAATCTCCTGAGGAGGGACTATCCAGGAAAGAGGGCACAGATAGGATTGGTCCATGGGAAAAGGGCAATCAGGTTAACAGAGTTGGGAAGACTCAGCCCTGAATGCCAGAGGCACCATTTCATGGTCTGGGTTCTGAGCTGTGTAAGAGTGAAGAGGCAGGGTGTGGCGTTCACAAAAGCAGAGCAGCCATGATGCCACAGGAGCAGAGATGCTGTGACATCACAGGAGCAGAGATTCAGTGACATCACAGGAGCAGAGACACAGTGACGTCACAGGAGCAGAGCAGCCATAGGCCAGGAACTCACAGACAATCTGGCTTTCTTAGAAAAACCTTCAGCAGAGATTTGCTGCTTGAAGTCCCTTAGAGCGAAAGACTAAAAGACTAAAGAAGGCAAAGGCAGGGGGAGAGGGCAAGAGGGAGGGATAGAGAAAGGCGGAGGGGAGAGGGGAAGGAAAGACGGAAGGAAAGATGGAGAAGAAGAGGCGGAGGGAGGGAGGTCAGCGGTAGCGACAGTTCCAGATGTTTAAACTGCACACCGGACAGTTCTTAGCTCTGGCATCCACGGGCATGCCAGCCACAGAACTCTGGCACCCGCGGGCATGCCGGCCACAGAACTCTGGCGTCCGCGGGCATGCCAGCCACAGAACTCTGGCGTCCGCGGGCATGCCAGCCACAGAACTCTGGCACCCGCGGGCATGCCGGCCACAGAACTCTGGCACCCGCGGGCATGCCGGCCACAGAACTCTGGCGTCCGCGGGCATGCCAGCCACAGAACTCTGGCACCCGCGGGCATGCCGGCCACAGGACTCTGGCGTCCGCGGGCATGCCGGCCACAGAACTCTAGCGTCCGCGGGCATGCCGGCCACAGAACTCTGCACCCGCGGGCATGCCACTCACAGAACTCTGGCGTCCGCCGGCATGCCGGCCACAGGACTCTGGCGTCCGCGGGCATGCCGGCCACAGGACTCTGGCGTCCGCGGGCATGCCGGCCACAGAACTCTGGCGTCCGCGGGCATGCCGGCCACAGGACTCTGCACTGTCGCGTCTGTCCCAGTTCTAAAGTCCAAACGGTTCTGAAGAACCAGTTCCTCTGAATGCTTAATTTTCGCTTAAAACTTTAATTTACTTTATGAGAATTTTCAGGTGTGACTCACTCGCCAATTGTTGTTTTCTGAAAACGATAAAGTTGGTTTTGCTGCAGACACAAGCAAGGTCGTGGGAAATGGGGTGGGGCACAGGGTGTGCCCCAATCCTTTAAACTCCCCAGGATCACAGAGAAGCAGACTCCAGACCAACACTTAATTTCTGTTCCTACAAATACGGACTCACACCCAGCCACTTGTAGCCTTGGGACTCGCCACCCTGTGAGATAACAGCCCCCAAACCCAACCGTTCTTCTTGGGTCCCTTCCCTTGGCGGCGGTCTTGATCCACCAGCCGGCGGCTCCATCTCTGTGAAAGGCGACCGAATGATGACAGTTCCACGAGAGACCAGTAGGTGGCGGATTTGTCACGACAAAATGCTAGTGTTCCGAGGAGACTGGACCAATCTGGGTAAGGTCTGAAGACCGTGCCCCAAAGCCTCGCAAATATTAACTCTCAACCCATCAAACTGTGTTTCTGTCTTTCGTAGCGAACACTATCCAGAGCCCGGGGGATGGGGCCGGAACAAAAATTATCAGCCGCTGTGGCCACCTATGTCAAGTCTCCCAGGGACCCCAGAGGAATCCCAGGACCAGCGCTTTGTTGAGGGTGGGGAAGGGGAGGAGTCATGAGCATCTTCGTGCACGGGCTGGAAGGCTGGGGGTGAACACTCAGGGCTGTAGGGGAAGGAGGTTGAAGTATCGGGACACTATTTTCATATTAGGATAAGAGTTACTTGTAAATACATAGAGAACAACAACAACAAAACCCTTAGTAGTTATCAGGGAGAAAGGAGAATTAGATCTCAGAGATAATAATCTCTATTAAATTTATATCAATGATCGGACATAAGTGGCAGCTGTTTAGTGTTGTGAAGACGTGTGGATTTAACAAACCGTGTCTGGGTCTCATTTCATTCTGCAAGTAGGAGAGTCTGCTGACTGCCTAAAGACCACCATAACTGATAAGTTCAGGGAAGTCATAGGACGAAATCAACAGACAAACCGAGAGCCTTTCCCATGCATCATCAACAGACTTTCTTAGAAGGAAATTGTGAAAGGAATTCAGCCCTCAATAACCACGATTCTCAGCAAACTGAAAAGAAATACTGATGAAAACAAAAGTGGAGAAGCCAGGCTTGCTGGTGCCCTGTAACCTTGACTCACAAGCTCAGAGCTGGCCAGGGCTGCAGAGCAGGTCTTAGGCCAGCCTGGGTGCGACCCTGCCTCAAAGTTCTACTACAGCTTATTGGAGGAGCACTTCCCTGGAGTGAGCTGAGGCCCTAAATTTAAAGCCTACTTATGATTCAAAGAAATAATTAGATAAAAATTTTTAAAAATCCAAAGAAGATACAGAAATGAAAACACTTCCTGTGTTCATTGTTTGGAAGAATTAACATTGTCAAAAGTGAATTTAATGGCTCAGTGTCATCATTTCCCTCAAAATAACAATGGCATTCATTCTTCATGGAGCTAGAAAAATCCATCCTGTAATTTACAAAGAAACATGAAAGACTCCGATATCCATGGCAATCTAGGGCCAAAAGAGCAGGTTGGGATATGAAACTGAGCAGCTCCGTGTACAGAGGGGGAGAGATGCTCAGATGGAAGGAGGGGTCTGCAGAACTCAGACCTAACAGACCTAAAATGTGCACGAAGCGCCAGCACTGGTCTGGATGCGCCGTGGAAGCACTCCTAAGTCTGGAACTGTGGGAGATTCGTGTGGGAGTGGAGACAGATGGCAGACGGACATTTGGTGGGCAGTAATTACACCCATACACATTCAGTCATCTTTCCATGATTCCCTTTTGCCCTCGTCTGAGCCCAGCTCCCTCCCTCTCCGGTTTCTGAACAGTTTCTGAGTGTGGCCTCGAGCTTTGTGTTCTGGGAGGCAGATGGAGAGTACGATGGACCTGTGCCAAGAGGTGGGCAAGCGGCCACAGGCTTGGAGTGGGCGGCAGACTCGGCAGCTTTCTCGGCGGATGCTCCTTTGCGTCCTTTGGGCTCTATCGGAATTGCGACATCAGAGGGACTTCCCAGAGGCCTCTGACGACTTTCAGTTAAAAGTCCAGCCTGGTCAATGCTCTGCCAGCCTTGTTGAGTTGATTCTGTTTCCTGAAGGAACTATGACGGTGGCTCCTCACAGTTTAATATCACCAAAAAAACACATCACTCAGGTGGCTTCAGAAATCCCCTCAGACGCATAGGAAGCTAGACTTCAGGAGAAGAGGAAACCATGAACGGTATTCAAAGAGAGACTTCGCCCCACCACAGAGAAGGGGAACTGAAAGCCATTCTCTAAAGTCTAGTTTAATGATCTCATAAGCAGAACCAATCAACAGACAGGAACTAGGCAGCGTCATCAGTTGGTGAGTAGCACAGTGTATTTGGAGGTACTTTAAACTTAAGGTGTACTTGCCAAGAATATGGCATTAGAGAAGCTAGCAAAAGATCGCTGTAAAAGTTGAGTTATCTAGATTTGGCTCTTATAAAAAGAGGTCAACCTGCACCCTAGAATTAGAGCATCATCCTCATGGCCTGGAATGAATCACATTAGTGACCCTGGGGTTAATGTCAGATCTCCAAGCTCCTGGCTCAGTCAGCAGGGTCTTTGTATGGCTAGATAGGACTTCACACAGTCTGGTGGAAGATTCACCCTGAGCAGTCTGTATCTGCCTGACATTAAACAACCAATTAAGCAGCGGCTTCGCTGTCCGGTGGCTTCTCACTGGGTTCTAGTCCTTTCTGTGTGTAACTAAGTATTTTTCTGTGTGTTACACGGTGACTTCAGAAGGAGGATTTGTGAAATCTCCTACCTTTCAGGAGTCTCTAAGAGGAATCCCAAAACTTTAATTCTTATATGTCAGGAGGGAGGCTTCCACACCTGGTGAGCCTGGCCATGGGCTGTAAGGCCCTCCTGAGGGCATCACCACAGTTTTCAGTGGAAGAAGCTTCGCCCAAGCTGTTCTCTAACAGTGACCTCCACACTCAAACGAGGCCTCACCCTCAGGGCATGACCTGGCTAGAGAGCCCCTCTAGGCCATGCTAGAATAGGAGGTGGGCCCTGTCCAGTCTGGAGACCGCTGTCCACTTTCCAGACCTAGCATCTCACCCCTCTCTGGTCTTTGGAGTTGTGGGACTCAGTTTGTGTCCCAGGATCCTCAGAATGCAGCAGATGCCAATGGTCCTGGAGTCTTGGGCTGAGATGACCATGTTGGAGTCCAGCACACTGAGAAAGGAGATGAGGCCAGCAATGGGGGGGGGGTCCTTGGGTGATGGAGGAGGGGGCTCCTTGAATCCAGGCATTCACCATCACCCAGTTGTTCGGTTTCGTGTCTTCCTAGCTGTCACACTCAGAGGAACAAGCCACATCTTCACATTAGTGGTTTTTTATATCTACTCTGTCCTCTCCAGCGTGTTTCAGATAGAACTTAGATTGGGATGTAAGAGTGTATTTGACCAACATTCCTAAACTCTTCAATTTTTTTTGTTCAGTTTGTCTAAAGGCTTTGTTTATTTTTAATAAAGAGAGAAATTTATTCTTGGAGAAAATCATTTCCTGAAATGTTAAGTAGAGAAACTGGTATTAAGTAGTAGATTGCACAGGACCCAGTTGCAAAAATCCTTCCCCTAGCAACAGATGTGTCAGCCTGAAACTTTTTTCTGATTGGCTAAAACTCAAGGTGGTTGTATTTTAATCTCTTTTAGTTCTTGTTAATTCTGCCTCAGTCTGTGATCTTCTGATCCCACCGAACACCCAAAAAGAAAATGGCCACAGCTGGAGTCCTGGTGCTAAGATGTTTCTTCATGGCTGTGCTGATGAGCTCCCAGAAGTCATGGGCAATCAAAGGTGAGTGCAGAGAAACAGAACCAGGGACTGTAGACTACTCGAGGCTTAGGAGAAATGAGCGGTGGGTGCATAGAGGTCAGTCTTTGAGCTGAAGAGTAAGGGCAGCAGGCATCATGTAAGTCTAAATCTGAAGGTTGTAGAGCAGTTACAGTTGGAGGAAACTCTCCCTTCCAGAGTGAAATGAGTCAGGCTTAGCTGAGAAAGACAAACCAAGGTGTGTGCCATGGAGAACCACTGTCCCACCGGAGGCCAGGGGTGACAGGAAAGTAGCTTTCAATTGGCACCAACAAGTCACAGATCTGGGTTTTAATTTTTTTCCTGGAACATTGGGGAAATTAATAATTAGAAATCTCACACAATTTTGTTTTTAATGATTAGTGAGAATACACCTGAGGAGCCCTTAGTGCGGCTGCCCGAGTCTACTGCAGCTCGTTTTTGCCACGTCCATTGCTGACTCTCGGGCAGTGGTGTAGCACAGCCCATGTGGCAAGGTGTGGGATCACCACTAAGGAGTTCTGTTTACCTGAGGGTAGAGACAGGAGAAAGTGGAGACTGTCCTCAGCTCATATTTTGTGCTGATGTAAACACCTGCTGGGAGAAAGGGCTATGCATCAAGAGGGACCTTGTGGGCGGCTGCAGGCACAGAGGAAATGGGTAAAGTGGTAGGGGGTAAAGCCTCCACCACATCGCAGCAAGCATGGCCTTCTCCTGCCCAAGGAGCCGTGGGAAGGCAGATCCTGTGCCATGGGGCTGGAGGGAAGAGGCATCTAGAATATACGTCTGCGCACAGAAGCAACTGTAAACAAGTCCTTTAGTCAGGCATTAAAATTCGTCCCCTTTTCCCTAAAGACAACAGAGAAGCAATCAATCATCTCCCTCGCTGTTGGCTATTCTCCTTGTCCGTCACAATAGGCTATATCCCACAAAATTGGTCAGTGTAGGTAGGGATTAGACAGATCAAGTTTTGAGGTCAACCCAGGGATGCCCCTTCCCACAGAGGTAGCCTCGGAGTGGGTGTAAGTGGTCCAGAGCGTAACAAGGGCTCGGGCTCCATCTCCTGAGTGCCTCAGGCTCTGCTTGAGTCTCTAAGGGTCTTGTCCCTCCTGGTGAAAGTGATTTCTGAGCACAAAGTGCCAGCAGGGTTTGTTAGAGGCCGATGAGGTATGAGAAAGTTCTGACCTCACCTCTCCTGGTGGAAGAAGGCTCACAGCAGAGCTGTGACTGGAAACTCATGCACTAAGTAGACAGGGATCCCCTGGGACCACAGGGTAAGTAAAGGGATCAGGGGTCACCATGGTACTCGGTTCCAGAGTTCCATCCTTTCAAACAGCGCTCCTCTCTTCAGAGAGTCCCTCGTCAGGAGGAAGGGAAGCTGCTGACATCAGTGGTTTAATGCCACACAACGGGAGTGCGGGCGTTCCTTAGGCACGGCTGGGCTGCCATGCACTGCTGCTGTCTACTGCTGCCGTGCAGGGCCACTAGGTTTCTAAAGCCACGAAGTCACTAAACAGCCACGCAAAAGCCAACCTGCCTCTCCGCCAAGGCTCAAGCAATGCTGCAGAAGAGGAAGGAGTCTAAGAGCCGGCGGATGGGAGGGCGGCCGTGAGGTTCTGTCTTCTCCACACGACATTGTTGCACACAGGAATGAGCTTGCAGCCCCTGTGCTCACTGCACAAGAGCGTCTTAGGCCAGTTAAACAGTCCGGCATGGACGGGGGCGGGGCTCTTGAGGCCCTGACCATAGTTGATGGCTGCTGACGCTGGGAGGCGGCCCACGCTCCAGTGTGTGATGTCACACTCATGCACACGTGGACAGCACGGGTTTGCCATGGGGTGAATGACGAAGGCTCTGTTGAAGGCTCTGTCTCGCAGCCTCTCTAACACATCTCCCCTTCTCCTTACCTCCCTGCTCTGCTCAGTGTGGATGCCCATCACCCAGAGCCCGTCTCTCCACATGGGTTCTCCATCTTCCTCTTCCGTTTCTCTCCTTGATTTCTTTTCCTTTCTTTCCAGAGACACACACCATCATCCAGGCAGAGTTCTATCTTTCCCCGGACATGAAAGGAGAGTTTATGTTTGACTTTGACGGTGACGAGATTTTCCATGTGGATATTGATAAGTCACAGACCATCTGGAGACTGGAGGAATTTGGGCAGTTCGCCAGCTTTGAGGCTCAGGGTGCCCTGGCCAACATAGCTGTGGACAAGGCTAACCTGGAGATCATGATGAAGCGCTCGAACAACACTCCAGATGTCAACGGTATCCCTCCCTCCCCCGGGTACAAGTAGCTTTGAAACAGAAAACAGTTTCAGGGTGTTACGACTTTCCCTCACAAGACCTAAGCTTGCTCAGGACAGCAAACCCAATTCTCAGGCCACTGGCAATACTGGCTCCAACATGTCAGGTCTGGGAATTGGATGGCTGACTCCTCAGGGCACAGCTTTCGAGTCATTAGGTAGAATGGTGCCCCAGGCCAGCACAGGGAGAGAGGGACACGCTGAAGGGAGGAGAGCTAACTTTCATCCTGTTCCCCACAGTGCCCCCTGAGGTGACCGTGCTTCCCAAAGGCCCAGTGAGCCTGGGGGAGCCCAACATCCTCATCTGCTTCGTCGACAAGTTCTCCCCTCCGGTCGTCAACGTCACCTGGCTTCGCAACGGACAGCCTGTCACCACAGGCGTGTCAGAGACCGTGTTCCTCCCAAGGGAGGACCACCTCTTCCGCAAGTTCTTCTATCTGCCCTTCCTGCCCTCCACGGAAGAATTCTTTGACTGTCAGGTGGACCACTGGGGTCTGGACGAGCCTCTGCTCAAGCACTGGGGTAAGCCACCCTCCTGCAGTGCTGGACTCCGCTGGGATCCTGCCGGACTCTGGAACCTTGGCATTCACAGTGGCCGGGTGGGCACACAGCTCAGTGTAGGGCGCTTGCCTCACACGGGTGGGGCCTCAAGTTCAGTTCCCAGCACCACAAACCAACGGAGTTCAGCTTCTTAACACGGATTGCAGTTTATGCATCTCTGTTGCCGCCTTAGCTAGCATCCTCCACGCTGGAAAAGAAACAGTTACGTGTGTGGGTGTTTTGTTCACATGTGTGTGCGCACACGCGCCATGGAAGTGCCTGGTGCCCTCAGAGGTCAGAAAAGGGTGTCAGACTCCTGCAGCTGGAGCTGTGGACAGCCGTGAGCTGCCGCATGGGTGCTGGGGAAGAAACCCAGCCCCCTGCCAGAATGGCCAGGGCTCTTACCCTACCAGGCTCTTCTCCAGCCCCAGCACTCAGTCTTTCTGGCATCGGCCACCAGCGCTGCTCCCCACCACAGCCACAGCGACTGACAGCTACTCTGCTTTGTTTTCCTCCAGAGTTTGAAGAGCAAACCCTCCTCCCAGAAACTAAAGAGAATGTGGTGTGCGCTCTCGGGTTGTTCGTGGGTCTGGTGGGCATCGTTGCTGGCGTTGTCCTCACGCTCAAGGGGATGCAGAAGCGGAACGCAGCAGAGCGCCACCGCCAAGGAGCCCTGTGAGTCACCTGGAGGTGGGTTAGACGCGGTCAGAGGCGGGGGAGGGGTGTCCGAGGGAGGGAAGCAGGGAGAAGGGTACCCGGAACCTTTAAGAGAAGAGTTGGGGAAAGCAGAGCCTCTTGGCTCCTTCTGTGGGAACAAACCAAGCCTTGGCATCAGGTGGTATCCCAAACCTCAGGATCTGTGATCATTCTCAGGGTGTTCCCGGACCACATTTTCTTCAGCCCCCAAGACCACTGACTCATCTGGGAACGCTGCATCCTTGTGACAAAGGAAGTTAGGGAGTTAGTGTCAAGGCCCAGGTGCTTCAAGCTTGTCTGTCTTGAGGCCCTGGCCCCAGGGTCTGGAGCTTTGGAGCTGGGCTCTTGGGCCCGGCGTGAGCTGGCTATCTCCTGAGCTGGTGATTACTATGGCTCCTTTAGTCTGAAAGAAGCTTCTGAAGAGACCTAGAAAGAGACGAGTTGTGTCGACCTTCACCCAGAGCAGGGTCTGCAGTTCATGTTGGGAGCGCAGATAGGCACTTATGGACTTTGCCAGACTCGAGAGGGACCAGGAAGGACTCGGGGGGCTCCCAGGGCTTGTCCACGGTAACTACATGTGTCTCCCTACAGGTGACACCTTCAGTGAAAGCTCTGTGAAGACACTTGCTGTGACCGAATCTAAGGCCACCCCTTTTTCCATTCCTCACAGTGGAAACCTCATCTGCAGTTTCCAGCCTTAAGCCCCAAGAATGGCGGAGGGGTCCCTCCTAATGTCTAGCTGTGTCCCCTTCCTGTCCCTACTTTCTATTCCCGTCACTTATAGTCATGTAATTCCTCTGTGACGAATACCACAGAGCTCTGCCTCTGCCGTGGGGTTTCTGAGCGCAGAGCCATCTTCTGTTCACGTATGTCTTGCTGTTTCTCCACACTGCGCTTTTTTTTTTCTACAAATAATAAACATCTTGGATGGGTTGTGAAGTGTTTTCTGTGTGTGTGTGTGTGTGTGTGTGTGTGTGTGTGTATGTCTGAGCCAGTTCTTGGTGGAGAGGAGGGGCCTGAAGAAGACATGTGCTTCCTCAGTGTCTGAATGCTAAGTACCTTTCCCAAGCTCTGGGATGAATCAGAAACCCGGGCTCTCTAGGGTTCCAAGCATCTGTAGACACTATCTCTTGAAGACATGTCTATCTGGTAAACCACAGAGAGGGATTGGCATGCACAGACTCAGGGCTGAGCTGTGTGGGAAGGTTTGTGGGGGAGCGGGAGGGCAAATTTGACCGTTTCCCCTCCTATTTTATACACGTGTGAAATCCTCAAAGGAAGTTTTAAGAGATTCAGCATGCAAATAAGGACGGGACTTAGGTTATATCTATGTGTACATATGTATGTGAGAGAGAGTGTGTGTGCTTGTGTGAGTGTGTGTGATTGTGTATGTGTGAGTGTGTGTTTGTGTGTGTATAGAAGTCATGAATTCTAGAAGTGGGAGAAGGCGGTGGAGGAATCATGAGAGAAACTGGAGGGCAGAGAAGAAGGAGATGTTGGAAATATATAAACACAGTATGCTTATGGGTGAACTCCCCAAATAAAATTTCAAAGGAGAGATTGAGGATCAGTATTTGGCTGTTGAGATGGTCTTTGTCTACATCTTCAGGAGAGTAAATCTGAGGGCCTGGCCTCCGATGACGAGTGAGAAAGACAGAACGTGGGCAGTTGTGGGTAGAGCTGGGAGCAAACGGGGACAATCCACACACTGCAGAAGTGACCATCTACAGGTCACTTTGCATTATTAGGTGAAGGCCAGGACTGGGCACTGCAGCACAGTCTCGTGCCTCTGACCCTGCACTCTGGCTGATGGTGAATTTTGGGAAGTGGTGAGTCTGGCTCAGAAATAGCTCACCAGGGTAGGGCTGTTGAAGGTTTCACTCAGTCCTGTGTTCCAGTCCAGGGGCTCTGCTTCCTGGTCTGGTCCATTCATTTTCGTTCCTGTTTTCGTGACAAATGCCTTGACAAGGCAGCTAATGGAAGACAGAGTTTATTTGTTGACAGTTCCAGATTCTAGCCATTTCTGCAGTAAAGTCATGGCAGAGACATTAACAGACCCACAGTCAGGAGCAGAGAGAATGGATGCATGGAATGTCAGTACTGAACCACTGAGAAACTGTGAGAGCCTTAAATACAGTGACATTATAAGAACTGATGTAGAAAGACCAGACTGCTCCAACATTTGAGAATCAGTTAATGCAATTTCCATTCACTAAAAGGTGGAAAAATAAAACAAACAAACAAAACATAAAACATTTGTTCACCAAGATAAACTCACATAATGAATTGTGGTGAAATTTACCACTTGACCTTAAAGTTGTGTTTTTCTTTTTGAATGCATTGATTTCTTAGGAAATCTATAATAAAAAGCAATTTATTTGATCTGGGAAAAGACACCTGTCCTGCTTCTCACGTCAGGCACAGAGGCAGAATGTTCGAAAATTTTCTGTTTTGCGTCTGGAGCATTATGGTATTGAGCAGTGGAGAAAATGGCCATGTCAATAAACAAAAGGGGTTCTGACATTGAAGAATATGAAATCGTCAATTCCTCTCAATAGAGCCAGATACTTAGGAAGAAAATAAGAGCCCAGACAAATGCATGGTATTAATAAGATGTGTAATAGTGAAGGGTGCAAAGTCGCTGTAAATAAAATTCTGCTAGAAACAAATGAAAACAAAGTCAAGAAGATGATACATTGAACAGTAATAGTAAAAATGTCAAATATTTATTGCTGCAGCAGAAGGGAATTTTGTGTCTGTGTACACGTGCGTATGCTATTTTCATTAAAAAAGAAAAGAAAAAAATTGCCAAGCATTCAGAGGGCACTAACAACATGGTAGAAAGACTTCCGTTTTGACAACTGTGAGACATCATCAAGACATCATCGGGAAAAACGCAGTGACGCCCACGGAGTGGACTGGGAGGTGGTGAGACAGAGCACACCCAGGCTCGCTCTCTCCGGGGAACCACAGCAAGTCTTTCTGTTTATGTGTTTTTCACTTGCTGGTCTGCTTCTACTCCTCATCTCTATTGAGGCATCCAGGGAACCATTAAGCTGCGTTTAAACTCCACATGTAAACTGTGAGGTTTGGTTAGATAAGGAGATTATTTGGGGAAGGCGAAGGTGCCGACCTGGTGTCAACACAAGCAGCATCACGCTCAGCTTATCAGATTAGAAAATCTAATTTATGTAAATAATAGGTAATAAGGACCAATGTGCGTCACGGAGACCTGGGATTTGCCCTAAGACAATAGGAGTCCTCTCTGATGACAAAAACACCCCCCTGCAGCAGTCACTGCACTGAGATAGACTTCTGGGCTGGCGGCTCACTTCTTAGATTTAATTTTGAAACTAACGTACCAAATCTGAGTGAAACTGACATTCGGGGTCTTGGTCTGTTCCTATTCACAGAGGAGGGGACATTTGTTGTCTGAACTGAGCCTCAGGTAAGCTCATCCAGACTGTTTCTAGCTGGTCTGTGTGGCTCTGGTGAGCTGTGTGCATCCTTTTAGATAAGGGTCGGTGTGGTGAAATAAGGTGCCCCCACAGGGCCTCCAGGAGCTGCGCTGTGAGGAAGTGTGGCCTGTTGGAGTAGATGTGGCCTGGTGGAGGAAGTGTGTCACTGGGGGCAGGCTTTGAGGTCTCAGATGCTCAAGCCAAGCCCAGTGTGTCGTTCAGTTCTGCTGCCTGCTGATCTGAACGCAGAACTCTCAGCTCTTCCTCCTGCACCATGCATGCCTGCCTACGATCCACCATGATTCCCGACATGATGCTAATAAACTAAATGAACCTCTGAAACAGTAAGCCAGTCCCAATTAAACTTCATAAGACTCGCTGTGGTCATGGTATCTCTTCACAGCAATAATGCCCTAAGACAGGCAGGAAAGGTCTGGGTACTTTTTTTGTTGTTTTTATTTTTGTTGTTGGCTGGATGGGTTTTCGAGATAGGGTTTCTCTGTGCAGCCCTGGCTGTCCTGGACTTACTCTGTAAACCAAGCTGGCCTCAAACTCACAGAGATCTGCCTGCCTCTGCCTCTCTAGTGCCAGGACTAAAACCACTCCTGGCCAGTCTAGTTACTGTCATGGCCTGTCTCCTGTTGTATCCTTTATTTCCTACTTGTTTCAATCTATGTGGTTGTTTTGAATGCTTAGGAACTGTCTTTAAAGTTTTTAAATTACAAGTTTAAGCCAGTCTACCATGATCAAGTAGGCTTCATCCCAGAGATGCAGGGCTGGTTCACCATATGAAAATCTGTCAATGTAATCCACCATATAAGCAAACTGAAGGGAAAAAAAAACATAAGCATTTCATTAGATGCTGGAAAAGCCTTTGCTAAAAATCTAACACCATTTCCTTGTAAAAGTCTTGGAGAGATCAGGAACACAAGGGACATACTTAATCCTAATAAAAGCAATTTGTCACAGGCTAATAGCCAACATCAAATGAAATGGAGGGAAACTCAAAGGAATTCCACTAAAATCAGGAACAAGACAAGGCTCTGCCCACTCTCTCCATATTTAATCAACATAGTACCTGAAGCTTTAGCTAGAGCAATAAGACAACTAAAGGAGATCCACGGGATACCATTTGGAAAGGAAGAAGTCAAAGCATTGTTTTTCACAGGAGACATGAAAGTATACACAAGTCACCCCAAAATCCTACCCGAAAACTCCTACAGCTGAGAGACACCTTCAGTAAAGTGGCTAGATACAAAATTAACTGAAAAAAAAATCAGTTACAAACAACAAACAGGCTAAGAAAGAAGATGGGGAAACAATGCTGTTGCTGAAAATACACAGTATTGGGCTACTATGTTTTTATTATTAGCCCTATAGCTAGCACAACAGTATTATCTAAGCTGCTATAGTAATCAGTAAGACACAGACACCTGTTAGATTTTATAATTGCCTTATTTACCTTATGCTAGGCAGATAATCCACCAACAGTACCTCACTATCCAGCTGCATCCCAGGCCATCCGCCTTAACCATTCCTGTCTGGCTACCTCCGGTCGGTCCATAATCCCAAGCACTTGCTTGGGATTTGCATCACTTTCTCCATCCACGCCATTCTTGGAGTCCTTCCTCCTGGCCCACGTGGATCTCTTTACCTAACCTATGGCAGCTTCCTCCTCCCTCCTCTCTTCCTGTCTGTCTCCTTCCCTTGATTCTTCTCTCCCAAAGGTCTCCTACTTTGGCCACACCTACCCCACTCTTCCCTACCCAGGCTTAAGCAGCCATTCAGGAACAATGGCTTAGGCAAGTTTAAACAGCAACACTTGGGGTCCATGACAGTTTGCTCATAAACAGTAATAATCTTGGGGCTGAAGAAATTAACAAATACAAAGCAGCCGACCAGACTCCAAAACAATACCCTTCAAAGTAACCACAAATAATATAAAAACATATCTTGGTATAACCCTAACCAAGGAGTGAAAGAGCTGTATGACAAGAGCTTCAAGTTTCTGAAGAAATAAATTGAAGAAAATATCAGAAGATGGAAAGATCTCCCGTGCTCATGGATCAGTAGGATTAACATTTTACCTACAATCTACTGACTCAACACAACTCCCATCACAATTCCAACACAATTCTTTACAGACCTTGAAAGAGCAATACTCAATTTCATGTGGAAGAACAAAAAAGCCCAGATTGCCTAAAGCAATCTGATACAATAAGAGCTTCCGGAGATAGCATCATCCCTGATTTCAAGCTCTACTACAGAGCTATAGCAATAACAAAACAAAATACATGATATTGATATAAAAACAGACAGGTTGATCAGCGGAATCAAAACAAAGACCCAGATATAAGCCCACATGCCGATAGACCCCTGGCTTTTTTATAAAGAAGGCAAAATTATAAAGTGGGATAAATAAAGCATCTTCATCAAACAGTGTTGGTCTAACTGGGTGCCTGCACGTAGAAGAATGCAAACAGACACATATTTATCACCTGGAATAAAGCTCAAGCCCAAGTGGATTAAAGACTTCAACATAAAACCAGATACACTGACCCTGATAGAACAGAAAGTGGAGATCAGCATTGAATGCATCTGCATGAGAGATGACTTCCTGAACAGAACACCAGCAGCAGTGCAGGCTCTAAGATCAACAATTAATGAATGGGACCCTAGGAAACTGACACTTTGCTTCTGTAAAGCAGAGGGCACTGTCAGAATGGGAAAGATCTTCACCAACCCCAAATCTGGAAGAGGGCTGATTTACAAAATATATAAAGAACTGAAGACACTAGACATCAACAAACCAAATAATCTGTTAAGAAATGGTGTATAGATCTACACAGAGAATTCTCAACAGAGGAATTCCAAATGGCCAGGAAGCATTTAAAGAAATGTTCACATCTTTAACCATCAGGGAAATGCAAATCAAAACGACTCTGAGATTCTATCTTGCACCTGTCAGAATGGCTAAGATCAAAATCTCAAGTGACAGTGCATGCTGGAGAGGATGTGGAGTGAGGGGGACCCCCTCCACTGCTGGTGGGAGTGACTTGTATAACCACTTTGGAAATCAATCTGGCACTTTCTCAGAAAATTGGGGATCAATCTACCTCAAGGCACAGCTATGCCACTCCTGGGCATGTACACAAAATATGCTCCATCCTGTCACAAGGACCCTTGCCCAAGTATGTTCATAGCAGCTTTATTCGTAATAGCCAGAAACTGGAAACAACCTAGGTGCCCCTCTACTGAAAAGTGGGTAGAGATAATGTGATACATTCATACCACGGAGTATTACTCAGCTATTAAAAACAATGACATCGTGAAACTTGCAGGCAAATGGATGGGCCCAGAAAAGATCATCCTGAGTGAGGTAACCCAGACCCAGAAAGACACACATGGTATGGACTCACTTATAAGTGCATAGTGGTCATAGAGCACAGGATAATCATGCTACAAACCATAAACCCAAAGAAGCTAAGTAACAAGGAGGGCCCAATGGGGTGGGGTGTCACTCCAATCTCACAGAGAGGAAATAGATTAGACCTCGGGGGTGGGTAAAGGGAGGGGACTGGGTTGGGGAGGAGGTGGGGATGGGAATAGAGGGATGAAGTTGAAGGAGGATCAGAGGAGAGAGTACTGGGAAGAGTAACTGGATTTGGGGGGTGGGGACATGTCTGGGAAGATCTAGAAACCTAGGGCAATGGAAACTCCCAGGAATCTACGTGGGCGACTCTAGCTAAGGCTCCTAGCACCGAGGAATATAAAGCCTGAACCAGGCATATCCTGGAACCAGGCAAGACTGTCAGTGGAGGGACTGGGACACCGACCCAGCCACAAAACCTCTGACCCACAGTTTGTCCTGCCTACAAGATGTGCAGGGGCAAAGCTGGAGCAGAAACTGATGGAGCAGACAGCCAATGACTGGTCCAGCTTGAGACCCATGCCATGAGAGGCGCCCACCCCGACACGGTTAGTGATGTTCTGCTGGACCTGCAGACAGGAGCCTAGCGTGACAGTCCTCAGAGACAGAACAGACACAGACAGCCACTTCAGGCAGAGCTTGGGGAACCCTGTGGAAGAGGGGGAAGAAGGACTGAAGGAGCCAGAGGGGTCAAGGACACCGCAAGGAACCTACAGAACCAACTAACCTGGGCCCAGGGGGGCGCACAGAGACTGAACTGGCAACCAGGGAGCATGTGTGGGATGGACAGGCATCCTCTGCACACGCGTAACAGTTGTGCAGCTTGGTCTTCACGTGAACTCCTAACAGCGGGAGCACGGGCTCCTCTGACTCGGTCACCTGCCTTTGGATCCTTTTCCCCTAACTGGGCTGCCTTGTCTAACCTCAATAAAGGTGCTTCCAGTCTAACAGCAACTTGGTAAGCCAAGGATGGTTGATATCCATGGGAGGCCTTCCCTTTTCAGAAGAGAAGAGGAAAAGGATGGATGGGGGAGGGGAGAGGAGAGAGAGGGACTGTAAATAGAGGAAGGAGGGAAAGATATGATAGGAATATAAAGTAAATAAATAACTTAATTAATAATAATTTTAAAAAGTTCAAGCCAGCTGGGTGTAGAAGCACATGCTTCAATCCAAGCACTCCGGAGACAGAAGCAGGTAGATCTCTGAGTTCGAGGCCAGCCTGGTCTACAGGCCAAGAAGGGCTACATATGTAATTACAATGTAGAGCGTGGTGTTTGATTTGTATGTGCACACAAAATTCCTGAAGTCAGTATATGAATTTCCTCACGTATTTGTAACTAAAGGAAAGCTATGTTGTGGGGATATAACCATTCCTCTCTGTTTTCTATATCTTGTCCCCAAAACTGATTATTTGGGGGGAAATGTGATAAGGGATTACGTCACAGGATAGGCTCAGATGCACCAGACAAAGGGCAGGAAATACAAGGGGCCTTCTGTCCAGGGGCTGAGCAGCCACCGGGAAGCAGAGAGCCAGGAGGAGGTGGGTCCTGGAGAGCACTGTCTCTGGAGGAACGTGGGCCAAGCAGGACGTGTTTTCACGGCACGGAGATGGGGAGAAGTCCTTCCTTCAGCTTGTCGCCTCTGCTCAGCTCAGGAGTCCTGCAGAGCACAGGGACAGTGTGTTTCCAAACCTCTGGGGTGCGTCTCTGAGCACCCTAGGCCTCTCCTCACAGCATGGCAGTGGCAGAGAGGAAGTTCTCACAGCCCGAGTCACCTCTGCCTCAGAGCACAGGCCTCCAGTAAGTGTGGGAACAAGGCTCAGTGCACACAGCTGCCCGGATCCCGGCAGTGCTCAGTGTTCTCCCTTGCCCCATGCATTTCTTCAGGCTGGCTAACATCTCTCTTATCTGTAAATCACCAATGCTCAGGCTTCACTCTAGCTTCCAAAGACTTGATTTCACAGCTGCTTGGAGTTTTGGGTCACTGGGGGGTTGGCCAACTTCACAGAGGTTCTGCCAACTCCCCGGTGATTAACCTAAGCGGAGCTATGATGCTCCCCTCTCAGACACTGCACAGTCTCAGCCACCACCGGGCTTCTTACCTCTCAGATTCCTGAAGTAGACAAATAGCCCCATCGCGAGGAAGAACAGACCGAGCACCAGAGCCAGGACCCCGGCCAGCATCTTGCTCTGTGCAGATGTTGACTGAGCCCCTGAGGAGGAAAGCCAGGTGTGGGTTTTATCTCAGATTCGACACCCCTGCTGGGAACCCTGGCAGGCAGAGCCCAGGTGGAGCAAGCGAGAGCTGGCCACTCCTGGGAAGACATTTCAGAGTCACACAGAACAGCCATGGGTGAGGATGTAAATATCTAGCGTTGCTCTATAAATCTACGCCATTCCTTGTAATGAAACAGGTGACACTGTTTCTGTTAGCACAGAGGCAGCAGCTGTTGTCTGGGTAGCGTGGCACACCACACATGCTGGCCAGCAATGTGGTATCCACGAGTGTGGCGTCCATCTCTACAACCAGCAGTGAAGGAGCTAACAGACCAGGGAGCCAGCTGCAGCGCCCGCGGGCATTTTCTGAGGCATTGCCTACCGAGGGCATCAGCCACGCACAGATCCGGAACGGAACAAGACCAGGAGGAACCAAGCACCTGGTGACCCAACGCCGGAGCGGCCCTTTGCCCTAACCCTGCTTCTGGTTCAGTCTTGTCTCAAGGCGGAGTCACCTGCCCTTCGTCCTGTAGCAGCCGCCTCCCCCACTCTTGGGTCCCGCTGCTGGACTCAGCTGCATAAGGAGCATTCTCGGGTGTGGGGACCACCTTCAAGTGGGGCGCAGGAGTGACTTGGCCCCATAGTACCTGCCGCTGTGTAGTCAGTAGTGCGCTGTGGAGGACAGACAGCTGGAGTCCCTAGAGAACTGCAGCTGGTGAAACGCCCTCCACAGACCTTTCGAAGGACGGCCAGTTTAAGCCCCGCCTTTCTCTGAACAGCAGCTGCCTGTGAGGAACTGCGTCTAATTGCACTTACTTTCTGGGGCTATGGCCTACAGCTTAGAGGTACGTTTTGTCCCTATTCTTGCCAGAGAGCCCAGCTCGAACGCGTGTTGTACTGGGGACATTTGTCTGCATTGCCGCGCGTGGCCGAGGCCGCCCAGAACCTTCACCCAATCTAGCTAAAACGTTTCCGTGGGGCTCCTTTCTAAATCAGCCATCATAGTGGGCATAGACATTGAGCTAGGTGAGAAATAAAAGCTAGTAACTCCGAAAATCTAGTCATCCTTCGCCGTGGAATAAGCCACGCCCCTGCTGGGCGGGGCCTCACAGGGCCAGAGAAAGCTGACGGGCAGGGGTGAGCCACGCCCCTCCGTGGTGGGCGGGGCCTCACAGGACCAGGGCTTTCCCACTCACTCCACTCCACCGTGACAGGGCTCCTCAGGCTGGGATGCTCCACCCGGCAGACGTAGACCTCTCCGCTCTGCGGAACCGTCTCCAGCATCACCAGGGCCTGGTAGGTCCAGTCTCCGTTGGGGATCAGGCCCGTGGACACGACCCCGGCCTTCTCCTCTTGGCCGTTCCGGAACCATCTGACCTCCAGGTTGCCCGGGTAGAAGTCACTCACGGAGCAGACCAGGAGGTTGTGGTGCTCCAGGCGCTGCGTCTTTGCAGGGTGCACAGACACCTTGGGCTTAGCTGGAGGAGAAAGAGGTGAGAGTGAGTCACGAGGGCGGAGCCGTCCTCCTGGCCTCCATGCAGGCTGACATCCTTGAAGCCCTACCAAACCCGTCCCTCAAATTAATCCTGACAGCGGGGCCTACTGGATCTGAGGAAACTGTAAGGTCTTATTTTATACATGGAGCAGTAATTCATTAATAAACTGAAATAGTTTCAGTTTGAAAATATGGCTTAAAGCAGTGTAGATGGATCGTGAGTACAGTTACCTCCATGTACATACAGCCAACGTAGCTCGGGCAGAGATGGCTCTCCTGGGAAGCAGGAGCAGAGAAAGGTGATTCTCAGGGGCCCCAAAGGCAAGAAAAAGCTAAAAAGTCATTACATTTAGGGCTAGAGAGATGGCTCAATAGGTAAAGACAGATGACCTGAGTTCAGTTCCCAAGCCCCACATGGCTCATGACAGCTGTCTTATGATCGCTGCACACATGACACAGAATTCTCCTCTGTCTCTTTCTGTCTTTGTCTCTCTGTCTCTCTCTCTCTCACACACACACCTTCACCTATACACTTCCCGCCCAATGCTCACCTTTTAGCTTCAGCAGGAAGATATCAACAAGGTCGTAGTTATTTCTGCACCTGTCCACTGAGGCTCGATAATTGTCCAGGACGTCCTTCTGGCTATTCAGGTCCTCAGCAATGGGCCCCCCCAGCTCAGTCACTGCCAGGAACTTCCCAAAGCTACTGTCGAAGCGGGCAAACTCTTCCTGGTTATAGATGAACCTGGTCACACTCCACACACGCTCCCTCCCACTGAGGTACTGGCACTCGGCCTTCAGCTGCAGCAGAAAATGTGCTGTGGGGACAGGAACACACTGGGTTACAGGCCGTCTGTGAGGAGACTGGGGAACTGTGACGCCTGCCAGGAACTCTCCTCCTTCACCCCTAATGCCCTCCTGCCCACATCACGGCTCCATCCTCATCACCTGAGGCTCAGGGAGGCTGTTGAGTTTTCTAACTCTTGCTGTGATGAAATATCCTGACAGAGGACTCTGGAGAGGGAATAAAGGCGTGAAGTGGAAGGTTCTGGTTTCTTTGAAGACCTAGTCTTGTCGTGTGAGGTTTTGCTGCAAGCTGGGCACATGATGTTTTGCTGTGAGCTCTCACATGTGAGGGACATGACTTTGGCCAGCTGAAAACATCTATAGGTGGACTTTGAGGAGAGGACATATACAGAGGCCCAGGCACAGTGAGACATCGCTTTTTGGATCAACATCACTTCATTGATCTTGGTGCTTTGACACTTGACTTCACAGAGAGAAATGTTCCGGAGAGCTTCTTAGAGTCTTGTGGCTTTTGCTGACTTCATGTTGCTGCTTGGTGTTGCCTTTGTACTGGATTGCTGGTACCCTGATGACTGAGTCTAGTAATCCCCTAATGACCCATCAACCCTAATCATCAGGAAGTAGATAAAAGAGGACTACAGCCCCTTTCCCTACTAATCTCCTACCTAAGGTTGCGGGGATGGGGGTGTAAGGGGTGTAAAGGTGCATAAGAACCCTACATAAAATCTACTCCTACAGGCCAGAGCCCAGAGAGTGTTGGAAGGCTCCAGGAAAGAAGAAAATGCTGTGGTTTTCCCCTGCTGCTCCTGTTGCTGTTGATGTAGTTTGATGAAAAGAAGTTGGAGATCTACTGAAGTGAAGACTGAACTTGCTCCAAGGAACTCAATGACCTTAACCCAAGAAGTAGCTACAGAGAACTATGCCCTCTCTCTCTCTATTAACCTTCTTTCTCTTCTACCTGGTGTTGGGGTGTTGGAAGGGATTGGGGTGGAGAAGGGAGGCAGAGGCAGAAGGAACCAAAATAAAATAGGCTTAGAAAACAGCATCAACAAGAGGGTAAATGCCAGGACCCGTACATCTCTCAGCTGGTGTCTTCCTCTCTTATCCTCTCCTGGGACCCCAACCTAAGGAATGGCGCTGTCCACAGTGGGCTGAGTCTTCCTGCATCAACTAAGAATCAAGACAGACCCATACGGACATGCCCACTGGCCAGCCCGGTACAGATAATTCCTCACTAAGACTCTCTTCCTAGGAAATTTAATTGGAGCTGTGTCAAGTTGACAGTTAAAACTAGCCAGCACAAAGACCATGCAGAGCAGGGACCCCTTCCCATCCTGCTCCATCCACCCTCTGCTGCTTCTTCACCTTCACCACAGACAGCACACATCTGGAATGTTCTATAAAACACACCTGAGAACTGACCCTGTGTCAGGCCTCGCTGCCCCTGGCAATCCTGAGAAGGAAAATTCACTCTCTCCTTACACTCTCGGGGCTTAAAATTAGTGGAAGTGGGGGATGAAATTGTCCAAGAATGAGAAAACTCAAAAGGAGGTGATTCTAATAACAGAGAGTAACAAGCAGACACAGAACAGAAGGAGGTAAAGAGAGGCTCTTCAGATGATGTTGGCAAGAAGAAGGGATGGGTAAGGGACAGGGAAGCAAGTGTGGCAATAAACACCATATGTGAAAAGCTTGAAAGACTTGATGGACTCAAGAAAACGGAGGACAGTGGGGCTGAGAACGTGAGGGTAGGAGGCAAGGGATTAGGCTGCAGGTGACATGGGGGATCCCAACCACTTCAAAGACTTGACCTCCCAGTCAAAAGGAAATGGTAGAAAGAGATCATGGTGGGATTCTGCTAGCTGTTGTGGAAGCAGCGTCTATGGGACCAATGAACTGGTGGGACAGTCACACCTGGCACAGAGTTAACGCGCTGTGTGACAGACAGTGTTCCCACCGCCCTATGTGTATCGTCATTTAAATCCTCAGACATCCCTGTGCGGCAGGTGCCATCGCTCTCACTCATTACAAGTGTACGGTGGAGTCCAATGGCTTCTCCATGTTGCACGTCATGGCAGGTCTAGAAAGAGTTAGACAGTGTGAGGAAATCTGGCAGTGATATCCTGGGTAGATAACCAGTCAAGATGGCAGAACATAAGGCATAATGCTAGTTCAGGGAAGAACTGGGGAAACTGTTTAAAGAACAACTATAGTGACAATTTTGGAATTTGGTTCTTTTTAAAACACAGAACTATTATAAAAAAGTGTTCCTGTTTTAATCCCAGGGGTAGGGTGTGGGGCTGCTTTGGAGTCTCCACAGCAGCTGACTAGGATTTGCCTCGTGCTCTAGTAGAGGCGTGGTTTTGCCAGCTGCAGACAGTTTCTGCGACTGTGTGACATTTAGAATTCTGGGGACGTTTTGGAGGGTACGTAAATGCTAGAGCCCTGATAGGTGAGGTTGTTTTTTTCATTAGTTTCATTCTTTTTCACCGGCAGACATCAACTCTCTTTTTGTGGGCCCTTATTTTAGAAGAGCGCTGGCTGCTCTTCCAGAGGTCCTGAGTTCAATTCCCAGCAACCACATGGTGGCTCACAACCATCTATAATGAGATGTAGTGTGCAGGTGTACATTCAGGAAGAACACTGTATACCAAATAAATAAATATTAAAAAAGAAAAAAATATAGAGAGAGAACTAAAATGAATAGGAGGGTTATATTGGTGGTTGGTGATTGTTCTAGGAGGTTGCTTGTAGTTTGTTAGTAGTTGTGCTCCAAGAAGAAACAAAAGGAAAGAAATTGAATTCAGGGATCTCTCGATAGATAGATAGATAGATAGATAGATAGATAGATAGATAGATAGATAGATAGAGATAGAGATATCCTTCTTTCTCTCCTATGGAGTATTAGGGAATAAATGGTGTCAGGGGGATTAAAGTGTGGGAAAAAGAAGAACCCACAAAGTAACAAAGACCAGCTACAGACAACCACTGAGGGAGAATTCTGAACATCAGCCAATCAGTGATGGGTATTCCAAGCAAAACAAGGAGTCACCATGGTTACTCTGTGTGTGTGTGTGTGTGTCTGTGTGTCTGTCTGTATCTGTATCTGTCTGTCTGTCTGTCTGTCTATGGTGTGAAAGTGGGAAACAAAGTGAATTATGTCTATTCTCAGATGCTTGGGATACTGAGACTGGAAGATGGCAATTAAGCTCTTTGTAATGAGTTTGGTGTCAGCCTGAACAAGTTGCAACACCCTGTTTCAAAACATTAAAAAAAAAAAAAAAAGATGAAACCAGAGGGATGGTGTAGCGCAGTGGCAGAGAACTTTATTCAGGGATACCTGAGGTCATGACTCAATCTCCCACAGTAGAGAAAAAGAAAGAACTTCAGCCTCAGGTCCCTGCTTAGAATGTGTATACCTTGCTCCTTGCTGCTGTAGTATCTGAATGGAGCCCTTAGTTTATTTATTTTTATTTTATTTTGACTTGTGACTTGAAAGGGTAAAGGTTATAGTCACGCCGAGGAAGGCACGGAGGGAGGGGCATGAGGCATCTCCTCACATTGCCTGTGAAGTCAGGAAGCAGAGAGATACAAGACGTGGTCCAGCTAAGAGCTGCAAGACCCTCTCCCCAGTGACAAACCTCCCCCAGCACCGCCCCTCCTCCTAAAGGCTCTACAGCCTTCAAAAACAAGGTGGCTGCAGGAGACTGAGTGAACCTGGGAGCTATAGGGGTCACTGCACCTTCAAACTGCAGCAGGGGAACCCCACTGTAGGAGGAAGGTAAGCAGGAAAGGCCACCACACCCTGTCACAGACCCAGAAGGCAGGAGAGTGACAGTTCTTCCAAGCATGACAGTGTGGGGAGCTTGGTGGCCTAACAGTGGCTGCTCACCTCAAGAGAAGGGATT
This sequence comes from Pachyuromys duprasi, assembly GCA_028658305.1. Lineage (NCBI taxonomy): Eukaryota > Metazoa > Chordata > Mammalia > Rodentia > Muridae > Pachyuromys > Pachyuromys duprasi. The sequence goes on along the minus strand of CM053756.1, from coordinate 56,018,493 downwards.
TGCTTTGGTTTATACAGCAGTCCTCTGACTACCAGAGGCTGACAGTCAGCTCCCCATGCCAGCAGAAGCCTCGGGTTGGTGTGCACCTCACTGTAGGTTATGGCCCCTTCAGCATCCTTCAGGACCAGTTGCTGCCATGGTAACAAATTCCATCTTGCCTGTCCTTTCAGAGCCATGCTACAACCTCTGGAGTTTGACAGGTGTTGCAAGGTGCTGACTCGCTATCCATGTGTCAATCAAGAGTTGGGGAATGTAATGGAAGTTTTGGTTTGTTTGCCTTTTTTTTTTTTTTGTACTTGATAGAAATATGTTTTTGTTTTAATCCCAAGTGTGGGATTTTAGTTGGTCTGCAATTTGTCCACACCTGTTCATTGTCTCATGTGGGGCGTGGCTTTTGCCAGCTGGTAATGGCCACCAGAAGGAGAGGGGAATGATCTAGGACTCTGAGAGTATAAATATGAGAGCCCAGAATGAGAAGTGTGTGTGAGAGAAGGCGTGTGGTGGTGTGTGGTGTGTAATAGTTTAGAGAGACCCAGGAGACAGACGGTGTGGTGGTTTGGAACAGACAAACAACAGACATGCTTCAGGGTGTGTCTGCAGTTGACAGAGATTGGTAGATCCCTAAAAGACCCATCAACCCTAAACATCCGGGAGAAGTAAAGGGGCACTCTCCCACTAACCTTCTCTCTCCTACACAGAGCTGGGGGGGGGGTTGGAAGTAGATAAATAAAGTAGAGTTTAAAAGCAAGTTCTAGAGGGGAATCCCTGTTTCCTGCTGTAGTTGCAGAAGTGTGACTCCCAGAAGCCCTAACCTCAGATTCACCCAGTCTTTCTTGACCTTGGGAATGTGACTTTTGTTGCAAAAATTCTTGGCATCATTGAAGTTGTCCCCAAGGCTAGAGGATGGACTCATCCATGTCCTGTAGCTAACAGTGCCATGAGTTCTATCTTCAGCTCAGCTTTCCATAGGTCACCACAGGCTCCCATAGGTTATCCACAGACATTACATCATCATCATCAATAGTAATAGTATTTAGGTTTTTCAAGACAAATTTTCTCTATGTAGCCTTGGAACTCGTGATGTAGGCTAGCCTTGAACTCACAGAGATCTGCCTTCCTCTGCCTCCCAAGTGCTGGGAATGAAGGCATGCTTCCACAGACATTCTTATCCATATCCTACACTTTAAAGATGTCAGAAAATCCCCAAGTCTCTACACTACTGTGCTTAACCTGAAGGGTTTGAGAAAAATCTCCTTTTTTATTCAGAGCGTGCATAACCATGTCATAAGCCTAAATATTCTCTTCCTATGTCCTAGATAACCCAGGGATGGTTGCCACACTTTAGGAGTCTAGACTACAGCTTTCGGTACCCAAACCTCTGATACCAATCTGCTTGTTTCTTCTGACCTACAGGGATAACTCCACCAAACCTTGCTAAGATTGCCACAAACCTCAGTACCAACTGTAAGCATGTGACAAAACACACAGGGAAGTCCCTTCTGTGTTCCACAGCCCCAAGTCACAGTTACTGAGGCCACAGTCCCCAGAAGCATGAGACCAACTACATTCAGTTCTCTGGACGTGGGAAAATCCCATACACAGCTCTACAGCTGTAGCCACTAAACCTGCATCCATCCTGAGGGTCCTCAGGAGAGCTGGCTATGTGTTGAGGATAGGGCTGCTTGTGTTACATCCTTTGTTGTCACCTACACCAGTGCTGAGACATCAAGTCAGCACTCTTCATATACTCCCCCAGCACGGCCATCTGGGCTAGACTGAGCAGACTCCGAGCACACACCACTGGATGCCAACATCCACTGTAAAGTTGGAAACCTTTATGAATCACTGAAGGTTTCTATTGCTGTGATGAAACACCACGGCCAAAGCACCTTGGGGAGGAAAGGGTTCTATTTGGCTTATGTTTCCACATCACTGTTCATCTCTGAAGGAAGTCAGGACAGGGACTCCAGCAGGGCAGAAGCTCGGAGGCAGAGGCCATGGAGGGGTTCTGCTTGTTGGCTTTTTCCTCATGACTTGCTCAGCCTGCTTTCTTATAGAACCCAGGACTACCAGCCCATTGGTGTGCCCACCCACAATGGGCTGGGCCTTTCCCAGTCAATCACCAATTAAGAAAACACTTTACAGGCTTGCCTACAGCCCAGTCTTATAAAGGTAATTTTCAGTTGAGGTTCCCTCTTTTCACATAACTCTAGCTTGTGCAAGTTGACATAAAATTAGCCAGCACAGTGCATTCAGACAATGTTGTCATTAATTAAAGATGAAGAAATTTCTCTGAGTACACTTTTGAGTTCTGTTGTAACCAAGCTCCAAACATCCAAACCACTGACTTTCTATAGCCTATCTAAATGAAAAAAAAAATTACTTTTCCAAGATCCAATAATTCTGGAAGAAGCAAATGTTACACCAGTTTCACATGGACCAGAGAAAGAACACACCTCTAAAATCATAGTTCTCTATAAGCAGACCTCTGTTTGAAGGAAGGATATGAAATGTACAAAGAATTAAAAATAACCACACAATTACAAGAAATTTTCAGATACAAGAAGCTAAAAGGGTCCCAAGTAGCTCTCACCCAAATAGTCCACCACCAAGGCATATCATACTCAAAATGTCAGGAGCACAAGACAATATAGACTACTGCAGTATTTTCAAGAACAGGGCTGAATCACCAGGAAAGAGGGATTAATGTGGGAAGTAAAACACACATGAGGGTTGGGAGGGAGAGGGAGAGAGAGATAACTAATCCTAAAACAACAGACAAATATCAAATCACATAAAGTAAATGCCCATTAGACTTATATTAGATTTCTTAGAAGAAACAGTATAGGCCTGAAGAGAATAGGAAAAATTATTGAAAGGAAAAACCTCCCTGTTGACAAAGACTATTATACCCAGCAAAGCAATCTTTGAACTATGAAGGAGAATGAACTTCTTATATAATTAGAGACTGAGAGAGTTTGCTACCTCTTGGCCAGCTTTAGAAGAAATACTCCAGTGAATCTGACATCAGAAAAAAAAGCATGATAACTGACACTATGAAGACACATGAATACATACAGCCAAGTAGAACACGTATATAAAAGAGATCAAAACTTCAGATGAGAGAAAACTGCAGTCACAAGACTAAGTAATAAGAGGGGGGTATGGCTTAGTGAGTAACAGCACCTGGTGGCAATCCTGATGACCTGACTTGAATCCCCAGTTCCCATGTGGTGAAAGGAAACAATCACTAGCAATTTGTCCTCTGACATCCACGTGTGCTGTGGCATGCAAAGAAAGAAAGTGGTGGGGAGAAAGACAGGCTGGCAGGCAGGCAGGAAGGAAGGAAGGAAGGAAAGAAGGAAGGAAGGCAAACATAATAAAAATAACCTTGAATACAAATGAATTAAATTCATCAATCAACTGATATAAACTGGTTGAAAGGATAATAAGTAAGACTCAACTGTATACTGGTTACAAGAAACTCATCACCTTCATGAACACATATAGAGGTTAGAAATGAAAGCTGGGGAAAGATGTATCACACAAAGGGAAACTAAAAGTGAGTCAAAGTAACAACACCCATACCAAGTAAAGCAGACTTTGCATTTTAACAAGTGAAAGAGACACATGGAAACAACATAATACATAAGTCAAATATTAATATATTTAAAGAGGGATAGACTGTAATACAGTGATAAATATACTCCATTCTCCACAATGAACAGATGATCAGACAGAGAAGCATCAAGGAATCTTCTGAGTTTAACTACAGGGCACAGCCAACAGTGCCCTGTAGCAGTCAGCGAACGTCTCACCCAGCACAGTAGAATGCACAGCTGTCCTAGCAACATGTGGCATTCCCAGGACAGAGCACATGTTGAGCCGACAATTAAGACTCAATAAACTTTGTGTCAAATAAGCTTATGTAACATCCCAGGCCAGAATAAAGTAAAGCCACAATTAAAAACAGTTATGAAAGTGGAAACAGTACAAGTGGGGATGGATTATGTGACAAGCCCCTAAATGACTGCTCTAATGTGAGAAACTAAGAAAGAAAATAAAGAACTTTCCAGAATCGAGCAAAGACAATCACACAACACCCCATCTGTTGGTGTCAGCAAAAGCTGTAAGAACAGGGAAGTTTGGGGAGTTTTGGTTGTTTCTTTGGAATTGTACCCCTGAGTATGTTTACTGTGCAAAGTGGTGGATTTCATACAGACATCTTCAGTCCAGTGTGGCATGTACTTGAACCATTTTTGTGGGTTTTTTTTTTCTCTCCTGCCTGCCCTGCCTCCTCCTAGTGCTTTCCATTTTCCAGATTGGCCCTTCACCTGCACAGCAGCCTGTGTCCTGGGTCTGGTTTATTCCAGCTGCTATGACTATTGCCAGTTTTGTACTTTTTCTGAAAATGGTACTACTTTGATTTTATTTTATGGCTAAAGGAAACTTTTTTAGTAATAATGTATTATATAAAATGATATCAAGTAATAAACAACAATAAAAATGAACACATCTCAAGGAGTTAGAAAAGCAAGAATGGCCCAGACCTGAAATCTGCCAAATAAGAAATAATACAGATCACTTCATAAATCAATAAGGTAAAACAAAAGTACATGGTACAAGTGATTAGTGAAGTAAAGAGCTATTCTTAAAGGGATTAACAAAATTGGCAAACCATTATCTACAATAACCAAGAAACAAAAAGAGAGAGAGAAAGCCTAATAAATAAAATTAGAGATTAACAGAAGCATCATCAGTTAACTACGTAATACAATGGTTCGTAAGACACTGCCTTGAAGGAGTCAAGCAACTGGCAAGCCTGAAGAAGATGAACAAATCCCTGAACAGACACAGCCCACAGTGACTGGACCAAAACAGCACAGACTGATAATAAAGAGAGTTCAGGTCATGATGTGCTGCCAGATTTTATGAAACGTTTGAAGAATTAATTTCAATCGTAGTTACACTCTTCTAAAAGATGGGAATGGATAGCTCTTTGTAAACCCTTCCTTATGAGGCCAGGATTCCATGAAACAGATAGGCAAAGATCCAGCCAAAATTAAGCCAGGGTCATACCATTTATGAACAAAGATGCCGAAATTTTCAATAAAATTAGCAAATCAAATTCAACAGCACACCAAACATTCACAGGCCATGTCCCAGTACGACTCATCTTTCAGATGCAAGGATGGGTTGGCATGAGAAAGTAAATAAGTATGAAATAACAAACCAGCAGAAGGGAGGTCACTACAGTAGACACAGGAAAGCTTTTGGTAAAATTCATGCTGTTTATGATAAGCAAAACTAAAAGAAAAAAAGAGAGAGAAAGAAAAATAGGTGTAGAAGGAACATACATCAAAAGGATAGCGGCAAAAACCCACAGTCAGCTTGAGAGTGGGTGGAGCCAAAGCCATTTCTTCCTGGATCATATAAGATACAGACCGTCCACACTCACTGCTCTTGTACGGTGCACTAGTGGGAGCCTTTGCAAGAGCTATTAAACAACAAAAAAGTTGGAAATATCCAAGTTGGAAGGAAGTTTTCCATGTTTGCAAGCATTGTGATTTTAATACATATAAAAACCTAAATAATCCACCAAAAGCTGTTAGAACTGAATTCAGTGAAGTTGCAGGATCAAAATCAGCACACAAAAGGCTTTTGAACACTTTCTGTAGCAATAATGAACTTGCTGAAAGGAACCTTTAAAGACCAGGCCTATGGCTGAAGAGTTGGCTTAGTGGTTAGGAGCAATGACTGCTCTTGCAGAGGTCCTGGGTTCGATTCCCAGCACCTATGTGGCAGCTCACAACCATCTGTTACTACAATTCCAGGGGATCCACTGCCCTCTTCTGGCCTCTGTGGGCTCTGCATGTTCATGGCCTGCACACACATACACACAGTTAAACCTTCCAAAATGTGAGCATCAGAAAACCAAATAAGCCCGTTAAAACACAGGAAAAGGGAGATAAAAAGGCACTTCTCAGGAGAAGACAGGCCATGCCAACATCCAACGAGCATTTGAGAGACACCCAGTGGGATGATGTCACAGCAGTTAGATACTAACAAGTGCTGGAGAGGACAGAGTGAAAGGGAAACCCTCACACTCTTGGAAATGAGAATTAATACAGACATCGTGGTGAACAGTTGGAGAATCCTCATAAAACCAGACACTCGTGGGTATTAACCCAAAGATAAAATATTTGTATCCAAAACAAACCTGAGCAGTCAGCAGAGATGCCTACCCATGTTTGGAGAGATGGAGGAAGTGTGTGTGTGTGCGTGTGCGTGTGTGTGTGTGTGTACACAACGCAATCTTACTCGGCCATGCAGGGAATGAGATCCCATCACTCAGAGCAACCAAGTGTGATACTAAATGACAAGAGCCAGATTCAGAAAGACAAATACAATGGGTTCCCACTCACTTGAGGTGGGGTGTAGTTGCTAGAGCCTGGGGATGGTAGAGGAAGGTAAGTGACAAAAAAATGAAAGGATGTCAGTGAGGAAGGACACATTCTTATTTCTTACAGCAGTGTGGGGTGAAGAGTTACAGCCGTCCAGAGTGCACATCAGATGACCAGAAGAGAAAGGGATCCCAAGCAGAAATGGCTGATGCGTGAGAACACGGGGCGCTCAGCAGTCTGGCTTGATCACCAGCCACTGGAGGTGCATCGATGTCAGGAGCTGGAGAGAGCACTTGCTGCTGCTACAGAAGACCCAGGACTGTACCCCAGAACCTCCATCAGGTGGAGATAACTGCCTGTAGCTCCAGGGACCCAGTGTCCTCTCCTAAACACTGTGCGCATCTACACTCATGTGCACACACACACAAAGTAACAGAAAGAAATCCTAAAACTTGATGAGTCATACTAACACAGTGTAGCCCAGAGGGTTACACTGATAACACATTTTAATAAACTTTTTGGTTTTTTATTGCATCTTGTTTAGCTCGTGTATATTGTGTCATGGCACACATGTGTGTGGGTGTCAGAAGACAACTTCAGTTCCCTACCCTTCAGGACTAAGGACCAAACCCAGCTGTCAGGCTTGATGGCACGCACTCTTACCCACTCAACCATCACACTAGCCCTCAGATAAGCTGTTTCTTTTCTTCTGAACTGCAAGTGTCTATTTTTATTCAGGCATGTGGGGGGCTGCTCCTCTGTATGTGCACGTGCACCACTTGTGTGCAATGTGGAAGCCAGAACAGGGTGTTTGGTCTCCTGGATCTGGAATTACAGACGGCTGTGAGCCAGAGCTTCAGTAGAGCCCTGAACAACCCTCTCTTCACCCAGAAAAGATCTGACCCCAAGGAGTGAATTCCAAGGCAGACAAAGCCTGTCTCACTTCCCACAGACACCCCCAGTGCCTGCCTAATGCTGGAAGCTTTAAAAACACCCTGTGTGGGGATGGCTGCCCTGTGTCTCCCTGGCGCTAGCAACAGAAGTTTTCACTCTGTGCGGCAGCCTTCCTTAGCCAGTGGCCCAACATAAGGGTGCAGGGCACGTAAGAAAAGGGATGGATGCCCAGCCAGAAGCTTGTTTGCTGACTGAATTCAGATTTCCAGACTGAACTTCTCACCTCATGCTTAAGCCCTGACCCAAGAGGAAGGCGCACACTTGGTGCCTCTTCATTTCCTCCCAGCACAGGGCCCCCTGCCCTTCCAGTCCACAGCACAAGGAGGTCCAGGTGCAGCTTACGCACCAGGCCACAGAGCACAGCTGTTGACGCTGAGTCCTCAATGGTTTGCTAGTCTGCAGGTGCAGAGAGCAAGGCCATGGGAGTTTCCCTGCGTTTCCATGTGATGCATGACCCAGGTTTTGTTGCAGGGGCCAGGCCACCACAAACAGACCCCACCCAGGTGCCCCTGGGCCACACAGGGCTAAAGCCAGCACAGGGTCCCCTAAGGCAAAGCCAGGCATATCCATGTGAGAGGATTGATCATTGGACTTGAGCAGGGAAGCCACAGGGGAAGGCTGTCTGATACCTTGAGGGACCTCTGCCTCATGTTCTGTGAAAAAAGATGTGGTTTTGGAGTCATGGCACTCCGGCGTGTACAATGTCCTGTAAAGTTGGTGAGCTGGAAGTACCATCCTCTGGAACAGAGGGGAGAAGTAGAACATCCAGGAAGTGACCTGCCATGGGGACCTGGTCTTTGTCGTGGGAGCTGGATCATTACTGTGGACTTGTAAAAGCAGCTTGCTCTCTTTGTTCCTTTGTTTCTCTCTGTGTGTCCATCTCTCTCTGTCTCTCTCCTTCTTCCTTTCTCCCTCTCTTCCTTTCTTTCTCTCCCTCAGTTTTCTGTCCCACTTGCCTGCATGGGATCATGAAGCAAACATGCACACAGTAGCTGCGAGCACATGAATGTACTTCCTCGACGCTAGAACTACAAGAAATCAGCATTCCCTCATGTGTGCATACACACTCACACACACATACACTCACACAGACTTGTGAATACATATATACACATATGCACATACACACACACACACAAGACTTGTGTTTCTTTCATGTCACTACACAGCCTAAGACAACCACGTGTCCTGGGAAAGGTCCAAGAGGACTGTAGAGAACAGATGGTAAGATGATGGAACCTACAAACTTTGGGGAACCCTGCCTGACCTTCGGCCTTTGTTTCCTGATTGGCTTCTAGCCCTGAGACTTTAGCAGCCTCTGTGCTGTCGGCTCCCCTGCTCGGGGTGTGCGCTTCGAACCATGGGAAACTGCTGATTCTGACTGACCACACTTGATACGTGAAAACGGAATCTCACATCTTAAACGAGTTGCGTCCTCTGTTTTATACCCAGGCAGGAATGCAGCTGGCACAGGGGAACAGTGCAGGGTGGTTCCCAGCCATAGCAGACACTAGGCTGAGCTGCATTTTTTTTTTTCCAGAGGACCCGCTGAGTTCGAGGTACCGCGCAGCACACATTGATGCTCCCTGTCTGCGAGGCCGAGCCAAGCATTAAGTTCCAGGCTCAGCCCCAGGGTCCCTGCAGCAGTAGAGACGACGCTGCGTGCTTCCCATGACAGCAGCCCCAGCACAGGGGTGCAGGGCTCCCAAACATTAGGGGTCGGGGATAGAAGAAAGTGCCCTTGATCCCTCCTGGCATCATAGCCAGAAGTGCCAATGCTGCATATCCCAGAGAGAGCCCAGCATAGTCTCCTAGGTCAGAGCCCCCCAAATCCCTTAACAGCTCATAAAATCTTCAAAGAATAACCCCCCTTTTCCCATCCTAACAATTTAGAGAGGTCCTAGACAGGCCATTCTTTTAGCACCTTGGCTCCTTCAACTTTTCAGGCCCCTAGAAAATGTGACATCAGGCTGAAGGGGTCTCATGAAAGGGGAGGACACGACCCTTGCGTTGATTCCATTCACATGTCTCAAAGGAGCATCCAAGACCCTTTCACATGGAAATAATTTGAGATTTTGTGATTAAAAGAAGTGCTCAAAGAAAAAAATGTCAAGTTTTCCTATTGAAGATAAACTGAAGCTGCCCCCCTTCCTCCCCAACCCCCAGCAGCCCAGCACCTGAGGTGTGCACTTACGTCGGGGACCCCTGACCAAAGCCACGGGAGGGCTCAGCGCCATCAGCGCTGCGATCAAAGCTGCCACACAGGGGCCTCTGGGGAGCCACGGACACACCATGCTGGAGGGGAGGAGAGAGAGGACAGTGGGCAGAGAGGCCAGCCAGCCCGGCTGACTCGGGAAGGTGAGACTCCACCCACTGCCGGGCGGGGCACCCACAGCTGAAGAGCCAATCGGCCGCAGAGGGGGCAGCAGCATCGGTTGCCGGTCAGAGGTGCAGGGTGAAGGTCTTTCTGAGGTTTCCAGTTTCCTTTGCTAAGCAGACCGCTTCAGCTGAGTGCTGCAAAGCTTTGATCAGGGTTCATCTGCAGCCCTGGAGTGGACACTGCGCCGGACCATCTCTTCTGACTCAGGGCAGCCTTGACACCACCATTCTGCCCTGCGAGAGTCCAGTCCCGATTAGGGTTCCCGCCACGACTTCCCCATTTGCTGAGAGAAATCCTCTATTATTTATTCCCCTTCTACTTTATCCAGAAAGGGCATACTAAGTCTTTGCTAATGGATGCATATAAGGGAGACAACCACTAAATGTTAACTCAGTCACAGCGTTGGTGAAATATGAACTTCATAGTACATAATGATTACACAGTACATTGATTAAAGGCAGCAACTTAGGTTAAGAATGCTCCTTGAGAATGCTCCGTACAGGAACGCTAACTGTTCCGAAAGTCACTCTCTGTTTTGATAGTTCTTGGGGCAGAGTTTGCCACGATGCAATGACTGTCACTGGAATCCATTGACCGAGTTTGTGAGCACCTAACTCTGTACTCAGAACTATTCCACGGGCTTTCTTCTAAAGCTTTAAAAAAAATGCTTCATAGAACGTATTTTGATCATGTTTTCCCTCCCCCAGTTTCTTCCAGTGCCTTCCTACCTCCTTATCAACTTTGTCCTCTCTCTCTCTCTTTCACACATACACACAAGCAAAACCCAAGAAACACACATGTACAACCCCACACACTGTATGAAAATCAAAATAAGCAAGGATGTGGAACAGTTTAAAAGTGTTTCTCCGAGTTTACTGTTTCACCTTTGAAAACTCTGCTGAGATCTGAAATTCTCTTTTTGTGTGTGTTCATTCTTTTCCTCATGCTTAGCTTTATTTCCCATTCTCTAGGTTGCCACTTTGCCTATATGATGGTGCCCTTTGCTGTATAGAAGTTTTTCATTTTCATGAGGTCCCATTTATTAATTGTTGGTTTTATGGCCTGTGCCCCACTGTCTCCTCTATCAGGCTCAGGGTACCCAGCCATCTGCTGAGGTCCTTGATCCATTTGGAGGTGAGCTTTGTGCAGGGTGATGAGTATGGATCTACTTGTCTTCTTCTACGTGCAGCCGTCCAATTTGACCTGCACCATCAGTTGAAGAGGCTTTTACACACTGTGTCTTTTTTACTACTTAGCCAAATATCAGTGTGTACAGGTGTGTGGACTTGTCTGGGTCTGCAATTCGACTCCCTTGATCAACGTGTCTGTTTTTATGCAACACCATACTCTTTTTATTGCTGTAGCTCAACTTGGAGGTGTGGCTGGTGACGCCCTTGTTGGTTCTCTTATTATTCAGAATTGTTCACCTATCCTGGGTTTTTTGTTTCCAAATGGAGCTGAAAATTATCCTTCCAATTTCTGTGATGTATTGTGTTGAACTTTTGATGGGGATTGCATTGAATCTGTTTAGAGGAATTTTAATTCAGAACATGGTGTCTCTGACAAGACATCACATCCAAAGACCTTCTAAGTCTGTGTGATCTGGCTGGAATACAAACATGCCTTTAATCCAGGAGACAGAGACAAGAAGATCTGAGTTCAAGGCCAGCCTGGTACAGAGAAAGTTTCAGGTAAAGAAAAGCTTAGGTCCAGGTGTGGTGGTATATACCTGTAATCCCAAACAATGAAGGTAAAGTTAGTTTGTAAAAGATAGCACCCATATTTGAAAGTGATGTCTAATAGAGTGACAAAAAATGTAATGAATCAGAGAAAGATTTGACAGAATTGGATACACTCAGCTCTCAGGAGAAAGAAGGCAAAAGGAATCTGCTTAAGGGGCAATGAGAAAGAGAGAGGGAGAGAGAAGAGAGAGGGAGGGAGAGGAGAGCGGGAGGGAGAAGAGGCAGTTTTATAGGGCCAGTCATAAAGAGACAGGTTGCAGAGAGAGAGAACTCAGGAGAAGACTGAATGAGCCAGAGAATGAGGAGCCAGGAGATTAGAAAATATTTCTGGAGTTAGTTGAGCCAAGCAGAGCAATTCAGGTGCCGAGAGAGAAGCCAGATTGAATAAACCAGCTAGGAGAGGAGTTTGAGCTAGAACAGCTGAACCAACCAGCACAGAGCTCCTTAAGAACAAGAAAGGGTGAGCTTATTCAGCAGTAGGTCTCAGAGCTGAAAACATTTTTGGCCTGGGTTAGATTGTGCAGAGGCTAGAAGCTTCCAGGACTAGGCCTAGGTTAGCTGAGAGAGGCGGTAATCCTCAGAGACAAGAGTTGAAACAGTCGAATGAAAGTTTCCTTTATACTGTCTACTGAAACTTTATATAAACATAAAAAACAAGCCCCAGACACATTTTACAAGTGCTGCCAATGTGCCAGGCTCAATAAACAGAATAAAAGAAACTTTCATTGGGCTATTTTAACTGTTTCTGCTGAAGACGGTGTGGGGCCTGTCCCAACAAGAGCCTCAGCCAATACACTGTTGGCTCTTTGAAAGAAAGTATCCTTCCCTCTTCTGCAAAATTAAAAAGGGATCCTGTAAGCTGTAGGAAATCCACCTGAATCCACCTCTCAGGCCAAACGAAATCCAAACCAGTACTGCCAATCGACAGCCTACTGCCTGTCTCACAGGCTGGGATTCCTCCCCCTTTCTCCGTTTTGGGACTCCCCTTTCCTGGCTTCCCAATTGCTACATTCCTGAACCCAACACCTGCTGACTGGTGAGTCTTCTCTTCTGGTTGGCCTCAATGCGTCCTGCTGCTCTCACCAACCCACATCTAAACCCTTCACCTAGGACCTTCTTCCTTGGGCGAGATTCCTCTTCCTCCCTCTCCCTCTCACACTCCTACCAAATCCTAGCTATAGGTAACTGTGCGTGCTACAGGCAGCTGTGCCCTTGGTCTCTGACCAGCCCTGACAAGCGGCTAGAACAGATTATACCAATGTACTGAGTCAAATCTTGCTCTTGGGACACTTTGACAGGTCACTGAGTCCTACCAGCCCAACGGGGACAGTCCAGTCGTCTGCTCCTCCAGGCTCCTCACTGGGTCATCTTCTGGAGAATTTTAGAGCACCTGAATTGAGGGCTTCCAAGCTTATGCACCTCTGCAAACAAACTTGGCCTCAATTTCCTTTAGATGACAGATCCAAACAAAACCTTTGTGTTTACTGCCAGTGATCAGTAAACGGAGGTTCCCGTGTTCAAGTCTCTCCTTTCCTCTAAAACCTTTCCTCTTTGCTCGCTCTCTCAAAAAGTTTTAAATGTAGGTAAAAGTAATTTTCTCCCTGACCTACTTAAATCTGTCTTCTGCCCATATATATGTTCCAGTATCCTGTCAAGTGTTTCCTCCATCCATGACAATGCCAAAACAGCTACCCACAAGTGCTGCAACCTAACTTGGCAGACTGTCAAGCCAAAGCTGCACTTTCCCTCCAAGCCACACATGTTCTCAAATCCTGGACAGCAAATACAACAGCACAACAGCCTGCTCTTCCTGGATGTGGCTAACATTTCACCCTCGTGCCCTCCCCATCGCCATCCCAGAGTCAGCAGGAAGTAGCGAGGAGACGATTGGTATCTTTGCCTATTATCCACTTACTATCAACAAAAGGCTAGAATGGTGTGCTTCAGGCCAGCGTTCTCCCAGCATTCCTCAGTCCCTATCTGCTGGGATGGCTGGCAGCTCCACCCTCCACCCTGAACTTTCCCGGGCAGGGCCTCCCTCTTCCTCACGTGTAATCCAGGCGTTTTTCGGTGCTCTTACTTCTCTCTCTGACCTCATGGCTCACTGGCCCTAACTCACTTCCCTTTCCCCAAATAAAACTCTTTCATATGAGATCTGTTGTATCCGTGGCATTTAAAAACACATCCTAACAGTGGACACTGTGTGAGACCAAAAGACAAACATGAGGTATTTACTTCAAAGGTTGACGTGAGACCAAAACAGAAACAAATACCTCCCAAGTTAATGGGAGACCAAAGCAGAAAACTGTACCTTACAGGTTAAGAGTTCTATTTGCAGCTAAGACAGTTAAAAAGAAGTTCCCTTTTGCCCTGTGTTCAATCCCAGCTAAGGGATAAGTCTCTGCTTGTCCCATGTTGAGTCCTTGAAAAATAAAGTTTCTGCTTGTAGCTGAGAGTAACTTCTGCTTGTTAGGTGTGACGTGAGCCGATTGTTGCCCCGGTCCCTTGGTGCATGCCCTTGCCTTTGTTTCTTCCTTTTCACTGTGTCCTTTTACCAATGAATAGCTACCAGCCCTCTGCCCCCTGTGAGCACCTTATGTCTCCTCTAAGTGTGACTTCAAGTGGCCGGCAGAGGCAGCCTACTGGCTAGTCTTGTTCGCACAACAAAACAAAGCCTGCTTTAAATGGCCAATCACAGACTTGGTCTCTTCTTCTGAATACCAGGTTTAGCAACCATGTCTGGATTCCTTCCCTCACACATCCTCCTGAAGTCCGTTGCTCTTCCTGCTCCCTGGCTGTTGAATGGCATCCTGAGTGGTGGCTGCGGTTCCCTGAGAATTGGTGGGGATCTGGGTCAGCTCCACTATGTCACTACTGAAGCCACATCTCCAAACGTCTGTGCCTCTACCTTCCTGGGGTTTGTGTTTATCCACAGACATGTTCCAAGCAGTGACATGGCTGAGTTATATGGAAGATGCACAACTTAAGAGGCTGTCAAAGCCTTTTCCCTTTGGCCCATTATACCCCTCCCCCACCGAAGCACAATGGTGGTGGTAATGGGTGATGGTGACAGTAATGGACACATTAACATGTTGTGTTTTCTTTGGTTTTAATTTTTTTTCATCAGTGATTTATTTTACTGACAGGGAATACATTCTTCTATCAACTTCAGACTCTAAATGTCTTTGTATCAGTCGAAGGATTCAGGATTCTGACCTCATTCCCCCCCACCCCCAATAGTCAACAGTGAATGAAATCAAGTGTGTGTATTAAACAGATGCACACACTGAGGGTAACACCTCCATCAGTAAATGCTTGTTGTACAACTGTGGACCTGACCTCAGGTTACGCACACCACACACATACACACACACACACACACACACACGCACGCACGCACGCACATACACACGCAGAGCCAGGCCTGGGCTGTGAGCTGTAACCCCACTGTCTGGGAGGCAGTGACGGGAGGACCAATCCGTGAGCTGCAGCTTCAGGGGAGAGACTCTGCAGAGGTGAACTCGGGAGGACACGCAGTGAGTCTGCAGTCCCACACCCATGCTCACACACAGCACACACGTGCACACAAAAGGCACATAATGTGGTTTTAGCATCCTCTAAAACCAGTCTTTAATTTCAAAGTTTTTAATTTAAAACATTTTAAGCATTGATCTGTCTGTCTGTCTGTCTGTCTACTTGCATGCACCATGACTTGAGTGAAGGGGTAAGAGGACAAATTTGTGGAATTGCTTCTTCCTCCTTTGTGTCTTCTCTAAGAGTCAATTTCGGAGCTTTCACCCACTGAGCCATCTCCCTGCTCCTCGTAGGTTTATTTTCTATAAAATTCCTCCAGGAAATGTATCTTCCTCAGGAAATTACCTACCAGAAGATTGGCTTTTGAAAGCCATAGTTTTGCTTGGCTCACTTCTTTCATTATCCTTGAATTGGTTGTGGACACTTAATGCTTTATTAAATGTGTGTCCCTGTGTGGAGGACAGAGGAAAGCCTCAGGTCTCCCGAGACTGGCTCATCAGGTGCAGCCCACAGCAGAGCCTTCCAGACTCTCACCCAACGCAAGCGCCTCTCTCTGCCCATCCGGCTGCTCCATGCAGCAAAGGGCAGAGCCCGTGGGATCGAGAGCACCTCCTGACTGTGTTCTCACCCACATGTGACACACGGTCAGGGTATCTCCCTCCTCGGACACAACCCCTCACAGACATCCCAACCATGTGCTTCAATGACCGTGTCTTCACTGATGTTGTCTTTTAAAATTCAGTCCAATCCAGAAAAATATTGTAGTTAACAAGTATTGTATTCAGACTGAATTTGCCTCTTATGTACTATCCCCATGCCTGTAATACATAACAGTGTCTTACTGTGGGTCCTTCCTTTTTCTTTGCTATTTCTTCTCTATGAAACTATGAAGCAGCCGATTTTCATTCTATCTTTATTTGATGTAAGAAATCATGTGACAGCCGAGTAGCTCAGAAGCACCAGACAAAGGATGGGGACACAAGGGAGCAGGAGAGGAGAGATCTGTGTGTGCTGGGGCTGGCAGACGCAGGAGGCTGAGCTAGGAGCACAGGTCTGCAGGGGCCAGGATCAGGAGGAGGCGGGTCCTGGGGGAGCACTGTCTCTGGACGAATGTGGGCCAAGCAGGACGTGTTTTCACAGCATGGAGATGGGGAGAACTCCTTCGTTTAGCCTTGATGCCTCTGCTCAGCTCAGGAGTCCTGCAAAGTACGGGGGACAGTGTGTTTCCAGACCTAACTCTGGGGTGCTTCTCTGAGCACCATAACCTCTCCTCACAGCATGGCAGTGAGCAGAGATGAAGTTCTCATGACCCAAGTCACCTCAGAGCACAGGCCTCCAGTAAGTGTGGGAACAAGGCTCAGGGCAAACTGCTGGCCAGACTCTGGATCTACATCTTCCCCAGGGTTTCTGCCCAGTATCTATCACTGCCCGGCCCCCACACTGGAGGGAAAGCAGATCAGTCTCGAAGACTGAAGGGTGTTACCTGTCGGCTGAAGTCCAGACTGTCCTGGAAAACACAGAGCAGAACAGACGCTTAAATACGTGGAGGCAGATCTGTCCCCAGACACAGGCCCAGACTCTGAGCTGCCACCCGAGGTTCCTGTTTCCTCAGCCCACAGCAGCCGTGATGGAGAGGAGCACGGACAGAGGGAGGGCTCAGGAAGCTCGCGTCACACCAGCGCCAGAGGCTCTTCCTTCACTCTCCCTCTCTCCTCAGTCCTGAAGCAGA
>CM053756.1:55955855-56001250 GCA_028658305.1 Pachyuromys duprasi | reverse complement strand
GAGGCCCTCTGGGGTGACAATGAAGATGTGTCACAGAGGAGCCAGGAGTGTGTGTGTGTGTGTGTGTGTGTGTGTGTGTGTGTCTGTGTGTGTGTCTGTCTGTCTATGTGTGTGCGTGTGTGTCTGTGTGTGTCTGTGTGTGTCTGTGTGTGTGTCTATGTGTGTGTCTGTCTGTCTGTCTGTGTGTGTGTGTGTGTATGTGTGTGTGTCTGTGTGTGTGGCAGGGCACATCTCAGCTGAGGTAACATCTCATGCCAACACTGGGTTCATGAACAGAGCACAGGGCGTGAGGGCAGCAGGTAAGAGGTCAGACTTTAGGGATCAAGAAAGGGAAAAGCTCACCCCCGCCCAGCAGAGGTTCCACACAGGAACAGGCTGTACACACCCCAGGGTGGGGAGGAGGACGAAGCCCTGGCTCAGCCTCACAGCTGCCCAGGCAGCCGCCTCGCAGCTGCACAGGATGCACACGATCTCCCCATGATGCCCTCCCTGTGCCCAACTCCATGACACGGTCACAGTAATCTTCTGACTAGATCAACATTGACTGTTCTTTCCTTAAAACAGCAGAAAACACACATACACAGTAGAACACAAACGCACAAATGAAGTTCTGTTTTTAGAGAGAGACCTCTTTGTCTGGCGTAGCTCATCACAGTGAAAGCAGGCCCATGTGAGAAGTTAATTGAACACCATGACTTATCAATGCTCTCGGGAATATGACCAAGGACTCACAGAGCAATGGCGGATACATACAGGGGCCTGTCACCCACATCTGGAGCCCGAGCATCCAGGCTTCTCTGTGAGGACATAGTTTGGATTTCATGTGAGGACTGTGGGTGGTCACAGAAAACATCAGTAGCTTCAAGGGACCAGACCTGGATGGTGGGGAAGCCAACCCCTTCCTCCCCCTCCCCAGCAGCCCAGCCCTGAGGTGTGCACTTACGTCGGGGGTCCCTGACCAAAGCCACGGGAGGGCTCAGCGCCATCAGCGTCAGGACCACAGATGCCACACAGGGACCTCTGGGGAGCCACAGTCGCATCATGCTGGAGGAGAGGAGAGCCCAGTCAGAGGAGCAGGTGCCTCATGCAGTAGATTCTCCTCTCTTTACTCATTGCCAAGATAATAAGAACCAGGGGATTCTCTGCTTTGGCCCTTGATTGGTTGAGGTCAGTGCTGGGCAGCCAATCAGCAGCAGGGAGGACCCGCATCATCAGTTGCTGGTTAGAGAGTCAGCATGAAGGTCCCCTCTGAAACTTGTAATTCTCCTCAGTAAAGGGACACTCAGCCTGGCCTGGTGGCCCACGCCTCACATCCTTGCCCTTGGGTCTTGTAGCTGGGTCGACACAGACCCTGTCTCAAACTAACACACAACCAAGCAAACACAAGGATAGTAGGTTGTTTTGAGGGAAAAGGGTGAATATTGGCTGGTTCATTGGTTGTTCGTGTCCCCCGGCGGATGTCCCCACACCCGAGTGTGCGTGGACAGAGCTCACTGGACTCGGTGGGTTCTTAATTCTTTTTGAAGGAAATGAAGTTGGGAGGGAGACATGTTGGAAGGTTCAGGGGGAGCTGGAAGGAGGTGGTGGGTGGTGGATCGGATCAAAATACACCGTTTACATGTGTACCTTCTTCAAGGAATAAACAATGTATTGTGTTTGAAAGGACCGTTTATTTCCATTTCTAGTGCTTGATCCTGGTTCACTGAAGCACGGTACCGGGCACAGAGCTGGACCAGCCCTGTGGTCTCATCCTTCACTCAGCAGTCTGAGGCTGGGAGCAGTCACCCCCCTACTCAAGGCTGTTGGGGTGAGTGTGTGTTTGAGGCTGTGTGGGGGCAAAGCAGGGGAAGGAAGGTGGCTGCCACCAGGCACCGTTAGCCTGGCGCTCCCTGCACCTCGGCCTGACGTGAAGACCTCAGAGGGGATGTAAGCGCTTCCACTGACTCTCACACATCCTAGAGCTGCAGACAGCTGTGCTGCTGTGGGCGCCTCCAGCAGCAGCCTTCCCTGGCAACTGATGACGTCACAGCATTCGGCCTCTTGATTGGACAGTGGCATCTGCTCCTCAGGGAAATCTCTGACAAACTGAAGGAAAGTGGAGGTTAGTCACAGGGTAGTCTTGATACTAGGGGAGTTTCCAGCTCGCCCTCTGAGCTGTTGCTGATTTCAGTGACGCCCCCAGAAGCACAGACCAGGTTCCCTGTGGTTATCCAAAGCCCAGTGCTCAAGGGAGACAATCAAGACAGAGGCGCACATCCTGGGGAGATGAGGCTGGGGTCCTGCCAGGGTGAAGTCCTGAGAGCCAGAGTCTGGGAGAGCTGGACCTGCACTGAGTCGGGTTCTCTAACACAGTGTGGGACCTTGACCACCAGCTTCAGCACAGCTGACACCAACCCTTTCCAATCTTAGGGGAAAGTCTGTTTGGGGTATCCCTGTTGGGAGTTGGTCTGATGCATGTATTCTGATGCTATTTACTGGCTCTCAAGATCTGGTTACTGCTTGGATACGCCTATCCTTGTTGTGTAAACCTGACTAAGACATTATTCTAAGACACACACCTGCACACAGAGAAAGAGAGAGAGAAATCAGTAAGCTTGTCTACCCCATCTTTCCAATCCATTCTGTAAACTCCAATGTTTTTGTTTTATTAAAAATAAATGATAAAGTATTTTAGTATTTACTTCACTGATAGTCCATCCCAGATGGTGACAACATGAAATTAATAACAGTTATTCACATTAATGACATTTTACATAAACAAAATCAACTTAAATATTTTTTTTAAAGTTTTGGGAAGAGTTAGCTTCTGCCATCATGATGTGATCCTCTGCATCACTTGCCAAGGCACCCAGCACACACCCTCTGACATCATGAGGTAACCTTTGAGGGAGCCATCAGAAATAAATTGGGATCCAGAGGCCACTGAGTCACCATGTCTGACAAACGTGAAAAGGGACGTTCGAAGTCAGTTTTGTTTCTGCTCATCATTGTGTTGTGTGCAAACACACACAACTACAACAAATAAACATTAGATAGTCAAGAAGATAAATACAGTAAAATACCTTGTATCATGGAAAATAAAATAAGTTGAATTTTGTCCTGGGTAAAAAGTCAGTATGTTTTACAGCCCTCCAAATGTTCACAACAGACACGCATCACATCGTCTGTGGTCTCCTGGGGGAAGTGAGCATTATGCTCTGCACATGGGTCACAGAAGGATGACAAAGGGGAGGATGGGCCAGCACGGCTCCCCAGGGCGAGATCACCAGGGTCTAGTCAGACAAGGCAGTCACAGCCTGGAGGCATCAACTGGGACAGGGATTGGGGCCTTTGGTGGCTCTCGTTGGCTGATCAAGAAAAGCTCTTGACAGGAGCCAGAACAAGCAGGGCCCAGCCAGGCTCTCTGCACGGTGGGAACCGAGGGGAGGAAGGGGCTATTTGTGCAGGAGAGTGAAGAGTCTGTCCCCAGGAAACCTGAACAGAGTAGTAATAATTTGGTGAAAACCAAGTTTTACGGAGGGGCAACTATTGTCTGCACACTCCCATGTCTACACACTAGACATCAGAAAATGCCAACATCTGCTGTGTGTCTGCTGTTCACACTCATCAGCTATGGGGTTCAGTCGAGGAGTTGGTACATGTGTTACACACGCAGAGCCTGGTGCAGATGCTCAGGTCACAGATGTCAGCGTGCCCAGTGAGTTCAGAGCATCTTCTGATGCTGTGTGGAAAAGGCCCATCCAGACCTGACCTCACAGGGAGCTGGGACCTGCAGTAGCACAGGCTGATAAAATTAGTTTAGAAAAATAGTGTGACAAGATTGCCATTGGCATGTCTGTAAGGAATAACACTAGCAGGTACCAGGCTTCCACCCCTGTTCTGGGGACTGAACCTGGCCCTGTGCGTTCTTTATATATCTTTCTTTTTTCAGTTCTTCAAGGCAGGGTTTCTCTGTGTAGTCCTCTCTATCCTGGACTCACTTTGTAGACCAGGCTGGCCTTGAACTCACAGAGATCCTCCTACTCTGCCTCTCCGAGTGCTGGTATTAAGGCATGTACCACCGTGACTGACTCACCCTGTGCATTCTATGCAGATTCTCCAATCCTGATCTGTATCCTCAGCCAAAAAAAAAAAAAGTACCTATTTATTTATTAAATATGTGTGTGCACACGTGTGCGTGCCCATGTGCATTCAATGCCAACAGGGGAAGAAAAGGGCATGAGCTCTCTTGGAGCTGGAGTTACAGGCCACCTAGCATGGGTGCTGGGAACTGAACTTGGGTCCTCGGAAACAGCAGGACAAGTACATGCTCTTACCCACAGCCATCTCTACAGCCCTGTGGTTGCATTACTTTCAGACAAAACAGAACGGTTAAATTAAACCAGACCCTAAAATTACATCAAGAAAGAAGACGTTAGCTGTGTGGTGGTTCATGTCCACAATCCCAGCACTCAGGAGGCTGAAACGGGAGGACTTCTGTGAGCCTGAGGCCAGCCAGGGCTACACAGAGAGAGAGTGTCAGGCCCTCCTGGGGTACAGAGTGAAACCTTGTCTAACCCCCATACACATACACAGAGAGAGAGAGAGAGAAAAGGGCTTGTACAGATGTGTGCCAGCCGAAGTGAGACGCAGGATTGGTAAAAGGGCCGGCTGGTTAGGGACAAGGGTTAAGCTGGAAAAGGAAAACAACAGAGACTAGCGTGTGTGAGAGGTTCAGGGCGAGGCGGGGCAGGACAGAGGAGCTTCCCAGTGAGCAGGAAGTCCTCGCTGGGCCTCTCACTGGGCTCAAGGGCTCGTGGAGTCGAAGTCCACTGCGAAACGTGGTGAACTTTTGGCAAAAATAAATAAACACCTTTCAGAAATTTGGGAATGGTAGACAAAAGTTAGCCAGTGAAACTCTCGGCAGGAGTGGGGGCGGATGGGGCTGTTAGTAAGGGCACAGAGGGTAGGTGGTACAAGCAGAACTTCCACGCTCTTTTTCCAAAGGGTGTTTTTAAAACTGGGCTGGAGGGGGAATATGGGGCTTCCTTTTGGACGCGGCACCCAAAGGAACCAATCCTTCCTTCATCCAAGTGAGGACCCTGGTTTGGGGTGGGACAGGGAGGAGAGATCTTACTGGAAGTTCCCTCCTTTCTCAGATAACTCCCGATCACCAATGGGGATGAAGCGGGAGGCAGCGTCACTTGTCTCCAGCAGACGCTGTGGCCAGAAGGTCGCTCCTGAATCAACGGAGAAAAGGACGTTGATTTTGTGTGTTGGTTCGTGTTGGGGGCTGAACTTAGAGGCTCTGGCCAAGTGTCCACCCCTGCGTCCTGCTCCGGGGACACGAGTTGATCTATCTTTTAAGGCTGAGGATTTCCTCCCTTGGAGGAACTAGGGCCTGGCCGCGTGGCTTGTGGGGAAAGAGAGTTCTCTGAGTAGCGCCAAGTGCTGCGGGCTGAGGCGGGAGAAGATAAACAGCGACGAGGCCGGAGTCTCCCTGCTGTTCCCCAGCAGCAGCGCAGCTGGGTCCACGCAGACCTGTGCCTCAGCCCTAGCCGCCACAAACGCAGGGTCTGAGCCAGGGAGCCCCACACCTCCGGATCTCACCGCAGCCCAGCGGAGGGCAGAGCTACCACACTGCTTCCCATGGGCCACGGCCAGCCCCGGGAGACTTTACTAAGCACTGAACTACTGAGAAGTGACCAGAAAGTGACATCGTTTACAATTTTAACGCTATATAGTGAAGTAGAACATGTGAGTAGAAGAAATGAATGCACGACTTACTTGTTGTAGTCCCATCATCTGTAGATGCGCCCAGACCAAAAGCACCAGTGACAACTAGCCTCCTTGAGCCTCCTCCGGTCCGCACCACCCTCCTCTGCCATCAGGACAGCCACTGTTCAGCCGATGTGAAGAGCCCCCGATCTCCCCGGCCTCCCCCAGGCTCATGTACCTGGAGACTTGGTCCCCGGGTGGTGTTTCGGAAGGCCGTGTGTCCACCTGGTGGAGGGCGGACACAGGGAGTGGTAATGTGAGGTATGCCCTGGCCCAGCTCCTGGCAGGCACTCGGCTCCTGCCTGCTGCCCGGATGTGGCCTGAGATGTGCCTGAGACCATGTGCTCCTTGTGTGCTGTCCCCTCGGTTCCTGGAAAGACGACACCTGGCTCAAAACCAGTAATGATCGATTGCTTGAGATTCACACATCATACATTAAGTATGAATATAAGCATTTATGGGGCTGGAGAGATGGCTCAGTCTGTAACAGTGCTTGCTGCTCTTTCTGGCAGAGTTCAATTGCCAGCACCCACTTCGAGGGGCTCATGACTCTCACAACTGCCTGTAACTCCAGATCCAGGGGAAAACACACACACACGCACGCACTCACACAAATAAAAACAAACCTTTAAAACTATAGATGTTTATAAATTACAAGGAAAATTCAAGTTACAACATTTTAGACTAACATTTAAGAATAGTAGAGGGCTGGATAGATGGCTCAGCCATTAAAAGTTATGCTCACAACCAAAAATATAAGAAGAGAGAGGGCTGGAGAGATAGGTAGGAGTTAAGAGCTGGCTGTTCTTGCAGAGGACCCAGGTCCAGTTCCCAGCACCCATGTGTTGCTCCTAACCATCTGTAACCACCCCCCTCCAGTTCCAGGAAATCTGATGGTCTTTTCTGAGTTCTGTGGATAGTGGGTATACACGTGGTACACAGATGTACATGCAGGCAAACACCTAAACACATCAGAATAGAATAGAATAGAATAGAATAGAATAGAATAGAATAGAATAGAATAGAATAGAATAGAATAGAATAGAATAGAATAGAATGAGCATATTCAGAGACTGTCAAAGGAACCCTTGAAGGAGCTCATTTGCATTGTGAGGCCTGAAGCAGACACAGGGTGATTTGGCTCAGGCTTGAGCCACCTGAGCAAGAGCTGGCCTCGGGAAGCCTGGGAGCTGGGAGAAGCCCAGACTGCAGATGGCATGGGATAAGGAAACTGCCCAGGGAATGTCACTTACTTAGATGGTGCTGAGCTTAGATGAACAGGCGTGATGTTTGGGAATCCCCCAAGGAAGGCTTAGTCTCCAGGAAAACGGTGTCAAAAAACACTGTGGGATCTCTAACAAGTAGAGATTCAGACAGGAGACTTGCCATGAGTTCCAGGCCAGCCTGAGCTACCAAATGAGACCCTATTGAGCATTAAACAAGAAGGTAAAGTCACAAAAGCTGACGGGAGGTTTTGTGGGGCATGAGGAGGCTGTCTCTTGGTGAGCTCCTGAGTTCTTCTGACAGTTACAAAAGGAATGTGGCTGGGGGGGGGGGGTTCCCTCTCTCTCTCTCTCTCTCTCTCTCTCTCTGTGTGTGTGTGTGTGTGTGTGTGTGTCCATGTCCATCTGTCTCTCTGTGCATGGATCTCTGTCTCTTTGTATGTCTGTCTGTCTATCTTTCTGTGTGTCTGTGCATGTCTCTCTCTCTCTGTCTGTGCGTGTGTCTCTCTCTCTTTCTGTATGTCTGTCTGTCTTTCTCTGCCTCTGCCCCCCCCTGTCCACTTCCCTAGCACACATGTACACCTTTGCCATCCACAACATCTGCTGTAGGTCCCTGACCATACAGAGCCAACATGGCTGCCCTGAATACTTGACCCCACAGCTGTGAGTTGAGCAGCCCTCTCTGCTGCCGTAGTAGCCAGTGTCGTGTCTTTTCTTACAGTGATGGAAAGAAAGCTGACGGTAACAGTGTCCTTCAGCACTGGGTCTCCCTGAAAACACGTGCAAAGCACTCCGGGAGCAGGGAGAGAAACTGAGGCACTAAAAACACCTGTAGAAGTAGTGTCCAAACACTCAACTTTAAACCTCAAGAACCCCCGCCTTATAAATCATGCCTTTCTGCTTTCACACAGTCTACTGTATTTACTCATTTCACCATCTCCTTTCTCCTCCCACGTCACCTCAGCTCTACTCACTCTCAATTCCATGGCTTCTTTCCCGTCACTGTTACGTGTTAATTCACATATATGTGTATATATGCACTAACAGAGATACAAATATAGCCAGCTGAGCCCATGCTGCTCATACATGTGTGTTCAGGGGCAAGCATTTGGCAGCGAAGGGACTCATCCCTGTGGGTAGGATGCTTTCTTGTTCAGCGTCAGCAGTTGCCTGGAGCTCTTCACCAAGTGGCGGGCCCTGTGAGATCTCCCGTAGCCGTGTTAGCATGTCAACTGTTATCATTGCGTGTAGTTTATGCAGCCACATTGCTGGGAGATCATGGGTGCAACGTCCTGGCCAAACAGAGAAGACAGTCTCATAGCAGACTGTGGCTCATAGCAGATGGTGGCTCTTACCATCTCCACCCTTCCCATGATGCTCCTGAGCTTTCTCTATCCTGGGACCTGGTCACTGTGAAGTGGACCATCTTTCTGAGCAAAAGCTCTGTGTGAAAACCTCTGCTGCTGTCCATGTCTCTCCTGTACACAGTGGCCGAAGCAGCTCATTTGTCTGCAGCAAATGATACTGTTACAATAGCCCTAGGGTGGGCCGGCTTTCAAGACCCCAGGAGGAGGCAGATAGGGATGGCTGCTGTGATCTGAGGTGGGAGGCAGGTCTAAGACCTGCGGATTCTGGGAAGAAACAGGGTGTAGCTAGAGTGCCAAGAATGCCCCACTTTCACTCCAAGCCTGACTTTGGTGGATGTCAAGTGTTTCACGGAGCTTGGCTGGAAAAGCCCCAGCCAGCACTGAGCGGGAGGGGTTGGCAGTGATGCTGGTGTTTCATTACTGCTGGGAAGTCAGAATCTCTGGGCGAGACTGACAGGAGAGAGGAGCTCATCGCCTGCCTTCTATCAGCAGAAAGATAAAAGATGAGACCTGCAGGTCCCATGAGGCAACCTCGTTCACTGTGTGCCCTGCAAGCGGCACTTCACACTGTGATGTTCATAGGAATAGAAGTTACATCCTGACCTCTAAGAGGAAAGCACAAGCCTGGCGTGGTGGCTCGCACCCGTAATCCCAGCATGCAGCAGGATTGCTGAGTTCAAGCACAGCTTTAGAGAAATGTGAGCTCCAGGCCAGCACGGAAAAACGAGAAGAAAGAAAGAAAGGCAATGAAGGAAAGAGAAGCTGTTCCTAGCTTTTTCACTTTGGGAGTATAAATTCATTTTTAATGTACTGGTGCTGCAATTGTGCAAACCTTCTTTAGGCCAACAGCATCGCATTGTGACTGGGGTCAGCAAATCTCATTTTCTGAGAATCCAGAGGCAGTGTAAATGTGCTATGAGCACATGCATAGAGAGATGCAATAGGTTTATTTAAAAAACAAAGTAAGAATACAGATTTGGGGGCTATGAGTTTGTAAAAGCCAACAAATTGTTTTACCATGAATAACTCCATGAGAGCAACAGAGATTTTTAATCTGTAGTTCTGTGTGCTTGAAATGCAGAAAGTGTGTAGAGTGCATGCCTAGAATGCACGGAGCCCAGGGCTGAGTCTCCAGTGCTGGATGAACCAATCGTGGTAGCGCACACCGGTTAACCCAGCACCGGAGAGGAGAGGGCAGGAGAATCAGAGGTTCAAGGCTTCAAGGCTAACCTCGCTCACGTAGCAAGGGTGAGGCCAGCCTGGAACACAGCAAAACAAAAGCAAGAGAAATTAATATGTTCCTAGTTTATTAAGAGACCAGATGGGGCAAAGACGAAGCGACCATGCCATGATTTCACAGGGGTGTCATAGGGGCTTGGTACAGGGAGACCCTGTCGCCCTTAAGAATTACAGAACAGAACCGGCTTGCAGAGGCAAAGGAATCCTGTAACTGCAGACAGCGGGAACCAGCAGGAATCCTTCGGGATCCCAGGGTAGTTGTAAGGCTGGGAAGTGAGGGTGGGATGGAGGGTTTGGATTTGCTGGGTGGCCAATATTCTCATGAACTGTACTAGAAAATATAACTTGAAAGGAAGGATAGCCTTTCTGTCCTCCGTTCCTTCCTTCGACCCTTCCTTTCTTCCTGCCTCCCTGTCCCCTCCCCCTCCCCCCGTTTTTTCTTTTTTTGTCAGAGGTGGGACCCACAGGCCCCACGCTCAAACCCAGAATCCACCTCATGGGTCTCAGTTCTAACTCGCTAGTTCCTTTTTGGAAACTAGTCCAGCATTTTCTGCACTGACGCATTTTTAAAAAGAAAAAACATTTTTGGAAACCCCCGTCGGGCATCAGCTTTTCTCCGACCAATAGGAATAGAGAGCGAGGCAGCATCACTTGTTTCCAGCAGATGTGACTGCTGAGAAGGTCCTGTCTGAGCTGAGCTTCAGGAGAGAGCAAGTCTGCAGGAAAGCTGATGGGCGGCGGGGAGTCGCTGACAAGCCGACTTAGGGGGCGGGGAGGGAGGCAAGGAAGGTCAGCCCTGCAGAAGGCCAGGAGACCACCGCTTGGGTCGCGAAGCCCAGTGGAGAGGGAGGCTTCCGTGTGCGACGCTAGCTGGGGCGGGAAGGACACCAGACATTCTTCACGCTTCTGTGGGAAGTCCCTGGTCAGGGTTAGGGAAAGGAAGTGGCGGTGATGGGGGACGCTCCCTGCTAGTGATGCCTTTTACCAGGGCGGAGGAGGTGGGACAGGGACAAGTCCAGGGCCACACCTGACTGTCATGGGACAAGGTGAGGGAAGTCCTGTCAACACTTAACAACGAAGGCCAGCTAATCACAAGAAATCTTTGTTGTATTTTTGTCATCTGTTGGATCTCTAGCATCTATGACAGTTCCTAGTACTGAATAAATATTAATTAACTGGATCTGATACTAAAAATCATCTTTAGTGGTCCAACGATTTTTTTTATAGTTCAAATCCAATTCTGCCTAAATCCAAGTTTTAGGAATTAAATATATATATTTAATATATATAATATGTATATTATATATTTTTTAGTTTGGGTTCTGGAGAGATGGCTCAGTTAAGATGGCTAAGAGCACTATCTGCTTTTCCGGAGGACTGGGTTTGATTTCAGGAACCCACAAGGCAGCTCACAACCATGTGTAAGCCCAGTGCCAGGAGATTCGGTGCTGTCTTCTGGCCTTCTTGGGCTCTAAGTGCATGTGGTACGCAAATATACGCACAGGCCTATATATGAAAAGAAAATAAAATTTAAACAACATTAATGTGTCAGAGTACGTGGATGAAGTCCTGTGCACCTTCATTTCTATAGTTACAGAAAAAGATGCAAAGAACACTACATCCATGAGCAAGAGGTGTTTACATGTTGGCATCGTCTGGCCAAGCTGCTCTTCATGAGTACAATAAGATGAGCGGGTTGAGTTATATGATCTCTGTGCTAACATTCAGCTAGTTCTTGGGACATGGTAAACATCAGCAAGCACCAATATTTAAAATTATATGGTTATTGGTCACTTCAGCAACCAAAAATTACTACAGAAAAAGAAATGTCTGAAAACTAATTTCAATAAAAATTGAAATTAATTGCACTATGTGCTTGCAGTGAATGACTCAAAATGAAATCAAGAAGATGATTCCTGTTACAATGGTTTCAAAGGAATGCAATGCTAACTGATACTCTACGAAGTACAGAACACTGTTGAAAGAAGTCAAAATCGAAATCAAGAGAAAGATACACCAAGCCCCTGGACTGGAAGACGTCACATTGCTAAGATGGCATTATTCCAAACCTTCAGCAGAGTCTCAAGGAAACTCTCTGTAGGTACTAAGCTGATCTAAAGTTCACAATAACTGCAAGATCCAAAATGGCAAAGCAGTCCTACAGACTGACACTATTGGGCTACTGAGATACAGTTGTTCACAGAGGAATCTTCCGCCCAGTGAGAATCCTGGAAAAAGAAATCATCTTACTGCCATTGCCTTCACGGCAGTCACGCTCCGGACTTTACCTTTCAAGGCCATTGTTTAATAATAGCTTTGTTCACGTGGTTTTCATGTCTTGTGTGAAGATTGTTGGTTTGAACAAAAGACATATAGCTATCTAAACTTTACACTGAGAACCTCAAACAATAAACATGTTTGATGCTTGCGAGAAGGGGGCTGCCCAGATGTGGAAGTGGCTATTTGGTCAAGGCTGTGGTCACTGAGGACAGTTCCACAATCCTTTGCGTGAACCACTGCAACATGAAACCATGGCAGTTTCTTAATCGCTTTTCTTTCCAGCTAATAGGCAAGGCAGAGAGGCCATATCGGCCGTCTCTGGCAGAGCCTGCAGCCGAGAAGACATACCCAGAGCTGTAGGCAAGGCAGAGGCTCCATTAATACCAGGGGGCAAAGAACACTTGTCAGAGAAATACATATCATCAAAATGGAGTGAAAATGACATTTTACCAAAAATAAAACAGCAAATTATATATAAGGGAAAAGAAATCAGAGACCTGGATGGAGAGATAATTCATAAAGTCAAAATAATAACTGACATTTATTTATCTTCTGTGTGTGTGTGTGTGTGTGTGTGTGTGTGTGTATGAGTCCCAGTTGGGCCTGAGGACTTACACTTTGTGGCCTTCACAACCCTCGCTTCAGAGCAGTTGTGTATGGAGCAGACCTCCATACACAGGTGCTGGACCCACCGCAGCTGACAGGGTCTATGCTCCGTCTCTTTCTCCACTGCAGGACTGCCGGGCTCCTGGCCTAAGCACGCAAACCCATTGTCCAATTCCTTTACAAGTCTCTAGCCATCTTTACTTCTCATTTCCACCCTCACGTTACATTTCATCTCGTTGTTCTTGGGACTAAGCAACGCCACTGCGACAGTGTGACAGCACTCGGGTTTCATACTGCTGTAATTCCTCACAGAGGCAGACAGGAGCATTCCACGTACAATTAACTCATCGTCCGCAAACAGACACAGGCGAGCCCTGCTGGGGTCTTTATGCTTTCCTCCCCCAAACAGAAAAGTTTCAGGAGAGAGTTCCAGGCTCAGGCCAAGTACAGAAACCTCTGTTCGGACCTGGGTTGAGTGCAAACGCCGACTGCCTCTTGTGGTCTGTGCTCAAGAACATTTGTTTTGATTTTGATGAAAGACTTGCTAGCCTCAAAGTGCATAATAGTTCCAAGCAAATCTGATGGAATTCCTATTCTGATTCCTTTCCTGCTTATGATCACACTATAATAGTGCAATGAGTGAGTCAGGGCCCAGCAGGAGCCTGCAGCCGTGCACCTGACACTGTGTCAGAGCTGAGAGAGAAGAGCCCTTTGCGGTGAGGAGTCCACAGAAAAGGGAAGGTGGCCGAGGGCGTAGGTGGCAGGCTCCTGGGAGCCTGTAGGGATCAGCTGGATGCTTTGATGAGGAAGTGCGAGTAAATTCCCCTCAGGAGCATCCTGCACCACTCAGAGCTTAAGCTACAGGGGTAACGGAAAGGGGAAGCCACAGAAAGGTTCCACCTCACGGGCCTTCAGAGAGGAAAATTGTCGTCATCATCATCATCATCGTCATCTTCAGAGTTGCTATCATTAATTACTGTCTCACCAGTCACTGTGGTTGTTAACTAGTACCACCGGTCACTGTGGCCGCTGTGACTGGTGGGTAACTTTGTACTGTTTGTTCCTCACTGTCTTGGCAGGTGAAAGGCTGCCATGTCTGGGAAGAGAGTCTCAGGGGTCATGAGGACTGGAATTGTCTGTACTGAGGGGAACAGGGAGGGGTGCTTTGGTTCTGGGTGGCCGTGGCCACTTTCAGAATGAGCTCCAGGACACCTGGGTGCATTCCCTCACCTCCGCCGTTAGCAGCCCAGACCTGATTGACCCAAATACTGTGAGGATCTGACTCAGACCAATGCAGCTGACTGGAGGGCTTATTGGTGGTTTAAAATTATTTACTTGTTTATTTGATTGTGTGTGGGTGTGTTGCCTGTGTCCCTAACTATGCACCATGTGTGCAGTGCCTGAGGATGCCAGAAGAGGGCATCAGATCCCCCAAACTGGAATTACAGATGGTTGTGAGTCACCCTGTGGGTGCTGGAGACTGAGCCTGGGTTCTCTGCAAGAGCAGCCAGTGCTCTTGACTGGACAGCCATCCTTCCAGCCCCTCGCTGGCAGTTTAGTATGCAAAGCATAGCTAACCTGGGAGACCCTGAAACTCATGAATGGACTCAGAACTCCCATGATAGAAGAGAGGTCACTTTCACTTGTTGGTGTTGAAAGCCTTTCACTTATGACCTGTGGGTGTGTGCCCACCAGGTTCCAGAGCTCAAAGGCAGCCCCTGTCCCCTCACCCTCCTGCCGACCCTCACCTCATGTAGAACCTTGCCCCAGAAAAAGCCCTCAGAAAGGCACAGCCATGACTGAGTTCCATCCATCTCTCCCTACCCAACCCCCAAACTCAGCCACACCACTTCCGTCTAGCCAGGCTTCTGTGACAAGCAAGCCGTGAAGAAACTGGGTCCAAACACCGGCTAAAACCAGATATCACAATGAACTATAGAAAGAGTATCTACTTATTGGGGGAGGAGTATCTACTGAAGACATAAATCTGAATTCATGTGTTTAATAAGGAATATAATGAATTAATGAAATAGTAAAAGTTTTAAGACTGAAAAAGATTTTTATCTTCTGGAACATAAGATAAACATTCCAGAAGATAAACATTCTTAAAGATAAACATGTATACATTCAACATCTACATGAGTGTCTATAAAGCTGAGGTCGTTTTTCTAGGACTCAGTACGAAAAGTGACTAAACACGCTCACCACGCAAGCCTAACGCTAGAGTGAGCTTGTAAAATAATTAGCCTTCCCACTACTTTGTTCTTAATTCTTCCTGGGCTCTGTCTATTGTTCTTATATGGAGACAGCTTTCCATTTACCTTATAGTATCTATGACAGTGATAACAATTACAGGGCTGTAATGAAGAGTTAATTCTAAAGATAGGTTCCGTTCTACAGTGGCTTTGCAGGGTACGGCTCTCTGCTCTCTGCCCGCCCCTCACTCCCCAGCGTGGGCTTCGTCCCTGCCAAGGAAGTAGAAGCTGACCTCAGAAGCTAACCGGAACTCACAGCCAGGACCTCAGCCAAAGCACCTGGCAAGGAGGCGTTCTCTTCAGCCAATGAGGAGCAGGAGTGGGGCCGCGCGTCACTTGTCTCCGGAAGAACAAGCTGTTGGAACGCACGGGAACGGGGCCACTGCACAGCCAAAGGCACGTCCTGTCACAAAGCTGGCAAAAGCTGGCCTAACGGAAACTTCGTAATGTATTCGGTGAAACTGAAAAGCTGAGGCGCTGGCCCAGGGTGCGCGATAGAAATATGATATAAACGAAATTCCGAAAGTAGCAGCAAAAATCTGAAAACCAATAGGAATGATAAATAGGCCTTAAATTACGTTTAAAAAAAACAACAATGAACTGATCACGTTAATCCCCACAGTCCTGCCTGCCTCCAAAAAAGCAGCAAAATGCTAGCGCTGGCGTCACCCGTTGGGACCGCTTAATGGTTCTCCTATGTAGACAATCTTTTCCTTTATCTTGTAATGTCTGCAGAGCCAGGCGTGCTAGCTCTAGGGCAGCCGTTCCTGACCTGTGGGTTGCGAACTTTGAGGGTCAAACGACCCTAACACAAGGGTCGCACACCAGCCTTCGCGCCCTCGGAGGAAGGGGCGTCAGGTCCCTGCAGCTGCGGTGACGGGCGGTCGTGGGCCTCCGCGTGTGTGCTCGGCCCGGGCAGCGTGCTCTCGGCCGCTGAGGCGTCCCTCCGGCCCGCGGCTCCGCCTCCCGCTGCGGCCCGCAGCGCTGCCTTCCACACTTCCGAGCGCTTGCTGCGGGGGGGCTGGCGTGGGGGGCTGCCCCTGGGTCCCCGGGCAAGCGCTGCTCTCCCGCGACCCTGTCGGCAACTCCGGCAGGCTCCCCCCAGCAGCCCGCCCGCAGGACCCCGCCCGGCAGGCCCTTCCCCGAGTGCGCGTGTGCACGCCCGGCGGGCCAGGAGGGCTTTCCTGCGCAGCCTCTCGGTCAGCGAGGGGCCCACGGTAACGCTCTTCAGAACCGGGAAGTCTCCCCCGAACGCATTCCTCTTCCCGCGCTCCCCGACCCCGACGCGCAGCCGCCTTCTCGGGCTTGCACGCAGGAATGCCTGGCTTGCTTTTTCCTTTAATTCCTCTTTACACCGTGTGCAGGATACTCCGGGTTGTGAGCTGACCCGCGGACGCACCGGGAAAGGGCCTGGCCTGGAGCCCTTCTTGCAGCCGCGCCCCCGTCCCGTCCGAGCGGAGCCCGCGGCTCGCCGGGGGCTTCCCCGGCCTCTCCCGGGCCTCCCTGCACCGGCTCTGCCCCCGGCAACTGCGACGTCACCGCGGCGGGATTTTCTGATTGGTCGGCGGCGTCGGTTTGGGCGCGGGACGAGCGGGGCCGGCTCCTCACAAGCTCTGCTGAACTCGGAGGAGCAGCTGCGGAGAGCAGGATGCCGACCAGCCGAGCTCTGATCCTGGGGGTCCTCGCCCTGGCCGCGCTCGGCCGCTGCGGAGGGGAAGACGACATTAAGGGTGAGTGCCGCGGCCGGGGGATGCGGGAGCCGGAGACCCCTTCTCCGGGCTCCCGACCGGGGTGTCCCAGGCGAGGGCTGCGTCCGCGAAAGCGTTTCAGTCTCTCAAATCCCTCCGAGTGCGTCTGAAGCCCTTCGTCCCTGAGGGCATCCGTGAGTCACGTACACAGACAGACGGAGCCGCTTCCCTCCTTCTGGGGTTTGTGCCTTTTCGTGCAAGGAACCGGACCCGGGAAAACGAGCGAAAGGAGCCCACCGATTTACAGGACAGTCCTCTCACAAGTGACCAGGTCAAAGGAACGTGTAGATGTGCTTTAAAAATAGCGAAAGCCAAGCTGGGCCTGGCATGCATGCCGGCAGCTCCAGCGCCTAAGTGCCAAGCAGGGGTTCGCGAGTTCAAGGACAGCCCGGGCCACAGAGTGCGCGCATTCAGAAAAGTCTCCATTCACTAGTAAACGCCTGTAGATGCCATTTTTATTTCGTCCCCACTCCAAATATAGTTTCATATTTTTGTAACAAAGCAAGGGACACGGGCTGCCTGTTCTACACCCCATCCGTGTCCCGTGAAGTTCTGTAACAGTACAAGATATTCGACCCTGAGTCCCTCTGCCTGTATGCTCACCTCCCTCCACACTCTGCCCTCTCTCAGGAGCCCTCCTTAGCAGCATGCCGTTTTACAGATGTGAACAGGAGATTTGTAAACTAGCAGTT
Organism: Pachyuromys duprasi; assembly: GCA_028658305.1. Classification (NCBI taxonomy): domain Eukaryota; kingdom Metazoa; phylum Chordata; class Mammalia; order Rodentia; family Muridae; genus Pachyuromys; species Pachyuromys duprasi. The sequence continues at coordinate 55,984,083 of CM053756.1, read as the reverse complement.
GAAAAGGCAAATGTTTGAAACAGGAAGTGAAAGTTACTGAGCGACCTTCTGAAGCAAGGCTGTCTCACTCCAGTTTTGTTGGGAGGTGGAAGTCTCACCTCCTTCTCCTGGGGTTGGCTTCCTTGTTTCCAATTTCTTTCTTCAGTGTCGCATTAGAGTGCCTCAATCAGGCATGTGGGCGTGGCGGGCACAGTTCCGAGGAACCACAGAACTGTAGGGCTATGTGAAAATATTCCCATTTCTTTTTAGGTTAGAAGAGGGAAGAAATGAAGTGTTAAGGTCTAAGGAAATGTTTTGATCTTAACTTAGCTTCTATTACATCTTTCTTAGATGTAAAATGTAACTTTCTGTATTTTCATCAAGGAAGGGCCCCAAAGCTGAATGCACAGGGCACACAGGTCCTAATACAGCCCTGGCCATTGCTGACCCTGACTTTTGTGGTTCTGCCATGTGTCCGTCGTTTACAAATTCTCCGGGAGCCTCAAAAGAAGCAGTTCTCACTCAATACTCTCCTTTGTAAAGCACTTGCTCAGTTTAGATGTGGGTGCTGAAGTATATAAGCTACTGCCTGCCGGAGGAAGTGTGCAGGCTAGTGAGGGAGGACGGTCAAGGTGAAGCAAAAAGGCTGCTGCTGGGGACAGTGGACCCGGCTGAGGACAGCTGGGATGGCAGGAGGCAGTGCGGTGTCCTCAGCAAGGTGACCCAGGACAAGCACCCGCTGAAGGGACGCTGTGCACATCCACATTTGGGAAAGACATCGAGAAGGTTTATTAGTTGTGGGTGCAGAAGCTTTGAGGAGGAGATGAGATGTGGGGATTCCCTGATAAGACCAACCAAGATGGCCACGCTGAGAAGGGAAGGGTCAGAGGAGCAAACATGGATAGACAGACAGAGGGCTGGGGTTACAGTGTGGCTGGAAGCCTATTAAAACCGAGCAGAAACCCTTAGAGCAGAGGAGAGTTTCAGCAAATTGAAAACCAACAACCTTCATTTCAGTGAGAAAAAGAAGCCCCTACAAACAGAAGGACCAGGAGAGGGTGAGGCCCTTGCAAACAGCAGGACCAGGAGAGGGTGAGGCCCCTGCAAATAGCAGGACCAGGACAGGGTGGTGTAGTTGGTTTTGATTGGCAGTCGCCTGTGCAGAATGTCAGACTGCAACTTGCCCACAGCCACTCACAGCTCGTTACATGTACTCTGTTAGTCTATTGGCCCAACTCTCCTTACTTTCGCCAAGCGTGGTGACCCCAGAGGCCAGGCTGGCTTACTCCTGCAACAGCACCGTGTCTGACATCTGCTGAAACTTAACAAATGAAGAAGGAAGAAAGGATAAAAAACCAAACTAAACACTAAGATCTGTGCCTTGACATTAATGTCTGGGGGGATCGTCCGCACGGGCAGCCCATGCATGCTCACTGTTGGAGAAAAAAGCTTAACTCACCATGAATCTGCAAGTGATATCAGTACTGATTTAGAAAAAAATAATAAGAGGCAGGGATTGACAGAAGCATGAAATCCAATAAAGTGTCCATTCCTTTTATTCCAGAAGAAATCAGAAAACTGCCCTGTGGGCCCCCAGTTAACAATGCAGGAACTTTAGACATAAGAGTTTCCACATATTTTGTCATGATGTCATTGTTCTCTTTCTATAAGATTCTATAAGCTTTTCCTTTCGTTAAAAAAATGAGAAAGGCTCTTTGGGTGGAAAATGTTTCATTTTTATTTTAAGAAAAATAAAGTGTCGTAGATATGTTATTAACATATGGAAAATTAATGAGACACAAAACCAAATAAGAGAAGAAAATAAGCTGACTGAATCTTTAAAACAGCACTGAATACCTGAGATTTTTCTTCCTCCGTTCAATTGTAAGCTGCTTGGCTTAAGCCGTCTGTATATCAGACACTGAACAAGGCCGTGGATGGCAGAAATCAAACACATGACATCCCGCCGTCATGTAGCGTGTGTCACAGAGGGAAAGACTGGACTGTAGCCAACACCGAGAGTGGTAGGGAGGAGCAGGTGATGGGAATGTACCAGGAAATGAAGCTTGTGGTATTTTTAAAAAGTACTTTCTATCATTTTATTTAATAACATTCTTTTTTCTTCCTATTTTCCATTTTCCCACTATCCACCTAAATTTATCAGCCGACCACGTGGGCATGTATGGTTTAAATGTCTATCAGTCATACGGACCCAACGGCCAGTACACGTTTGAATTTGATGGTGATGAGTTGTTCTATGTGGACTTGGGTAAGAAGGAGACTGTCTGGAGGATTCCTGAGTTTGGCCAACTGACGAGCTTTGATCCCCAAGGTGGACTGCAGGAGATAGCTACAGCAAAGCACAACTTGGATGTCCTGATTAAGAGGTCCAACTCTACCCCAGCTACCAACAGTACGTGCTTGCCACCCTGCTCCTCCCTCCCTTCTCTGGGGGAATATGATCCGTATATAAATGAATCTGTAAAATCCTCTCCTTTCCAAGAAGTGCCCAGATCTCCTCATTGCTGGACCCTCATCCTCTCTTCTTACAAACCCGCATTCCGTGTAATCTGATGCTCTTTGTTCCCACATGAACTCGAATCTTTTGAAGAGGGCCTGACAGACATCCTACCTAACACCCTAGAGAGGCACAGGGCTAAGTGGACGCAGGGCATGTTAGCCACAAGCAGGAGGGATGGTCGGGCTCTTGGATCATCATGTGTGTTGGCGAGAGGGCTCCCTCAGACAGTGCAGAACCTCAGGGAGAGAAACTCCCATCAGCCGCTCACGCCCAGGCTGCCTCCTTTCCAGAGGTTCCTGAGGTGACCGTACTCCCCAAGTCCCCTGTGCTGCTGGGCCAGCCCAACATCCTCCTCTGCCTTGTGGACAACATCTTCCCTCCTGTGGTCAAGATCACGTGGTTGAGAAACAGCAAGTCAGTCACAGACGGTGTTTATGAGACCAGCTTCCTCTCCAATGATGACCATTCCTTCCAGAAGATGTCTTACCTCACCTTCATCCCTTCCGATGATGACGTTTACGACTGCAAAGTGGAGCACTGGGGCCTGGACGAGCCGGTTCTGAAACACTGGGGTGAGTGTGAGTTCCGCTTCCGGCCTCTCTACGCAGCCTGGCTTCTGGCCTCTCTACGCAGCCTGGCTTCCGGCCTCTAGTGACCAAAACGCTTTTTCCTCTCTTAAAGACTTTCTTTAAATATATGTATGTATGCATGTATGTATGTATGTATGTATGAGCAATCTATCTATCTGCATGTACACCTGCAGGTCAGAAAAGGGCATCAGATCACATTATTATGAGCCAAAATGTGGTTGCCTGGAGCTGAACTCAGGACCTCCGGAAGAGCAGACAGTGCTCTTTATCTCTGAGCCGTCTCTCCAGCCTCTCTTAAAGAGTTTGTCATGATAGATTTCATAATCTCAGACCGCAAAGTGTGTGTAGATTAACTTCCACCCTCACCCTGGACCTATCTTACAAACACATGAACAAACTCCCTTCTGACTCCAAAATCTTCACTTTCTCAGAACCTGAGATTCCAGCCCCCATGTCAGAGCTGACAGAGACCGTGGTCTGTGCCCTGGGGTTGTCTGTGGGCCTCGTGGGCATCGTGGTGGGCACCGTCTTCATCTTCCAAGGCCTGAGATCAGGTGGAGTCTCCAGACACCCAGGACCATTATGAGTCACACCAGCAGAGGAAGGTAAGGGAAAGAAAGCCCAAGCTACCGCACGGGGGAGCGAGGGAAGGGGGCCAATGAAAGCATGGTTGCAGAACTGTACAGTGACGTCATCACAGCTCAGCAGCCTCGGAGACCATCTCTCTCCTGTCTGTTGCAGGTGTGTGGTCCCCTCCAGGGAAGAGGTGGTGCACTGGACGACCAGGCAGTGTGTTTTCTGGCCCAATTCATCGTGTTCTTTGTCTTCCATCTTGCTTTTCTCTTGGACCTGAGGCTGTGCCCTCTCACAGCTCACATACCCTTAGAATAGTCTCCTGACCTGACTTTTATTTTTTGGCTTCTTTCAAATCATATCTACTGTGGAATCCCTCAGAGACCTTATTCAGTAAACCCACAAAACCAATAAATCACCTCTGATAAGTTGTCTACTGGTTTTCTTTTCATTTTGTTTTTCCTGTCTTTTATTTTGGAGCTTGCTGGAGCCAGGTCCATAAAATCTCATGTCCAGTGACACAGGAACAACCAAATATAGCCCTGAATGCCTGGGTATCTTAGCCAAAGCTGATCTCTCTCCCCCCTTTTCTCAGCTCTGACCATTGTCATCCGTCTCCAGGCAGACAGCAGAGAGGAAGGGTATGAATCTGTGTCTATATACACTTGCTGTAAGGAAATACCAAGGCACAGGGTACACACCAGTAATCCCAGCATTTCAGAGACAAGGCAGGAGAGCCCTCACAAGTTTAACCCTAACCTGGTCTATACAAGGCAAGCTAGGGCTATTAGGAAGATCCTAATTTTTATATATATATAAGATATATATATATATTCATATATATATGAAAAAAGAACTGCATTTATTTTACATAAATTTTAGTAAAGATAACTTTGACTCTCAAAAGTGATAAAAGTTTTTTTTAATGTTCAAATATCAAAATTGTTCTCAAATCTTTCTGGACACATCCAAGTGACACATATCTTGGGGTGCCTACAAAATCATCACAATTCTGAACATCTATGCCCCAAATACAAGAGCACCCACAATTGTAAAAGAAATATTAATAAAAGTGAAACCACACATAGATCCCCACACATTGATAGTGGGAGACTTCAACATCCCAATCTCAACAAAGAACAGGTCAACAAAACATAAATTAAACAAAGAAGAAATGACTCTGACAGAGGTCATGAATCAAATGGACCTAACAGACATCTACAGAACCTTTAATCCAAACATAAAAGAATTTACCTTTTTCTCAGCACCTCATGGAACCTTCTCCAAAATAGGCCATATGGTTGGTCACAAAGCAAGCCTCAACAGATACAAGAAGATTGAAATAATCCCTTGTATCCTATCTGACCACTATGGACTAAAGTTGGACCTCAACAACAACAGAAATAGCAAAAAGCCTACCCACACATGGAAACTGAACAGCTCGCTACTCAATGACAGCTGAGTGAGGGGGAAAATAAAGAAAGAATTTAAAGATTTCCTAGAAATCAATGAAAATGAAGGCACAACAGAATCAAATTTATAAGGCATAATGAAAGCAGTGCTAAGAGGAAAGTTCATATCACTAAGTGCCTTCAAGAAGAAATTTGAAACATCTCATGCAAGCAACTTAAAGGCTCACCTGAAAGCCCTAGGAAAAAAAGAAGCAGACACACCAAAGAGGAGTGGATGGCTGGAATAATCAAACTCAGGGCTGAAATCAATAAATTAGAAACAAATAAAACAATTCAAATAATCAATGAAACCAAACAAGATAATCAAACAAGATAGACAAACTCATACCCAAACTAACTAAAAGGCAGAGAGACACCATCCATATCAACAAAATTAGAAATGAGAAGGGGGATATAACTACAGACACTGATGAAATCCAAACAATCATTAGGTCTTACTTCAAAAGCCTATACACCATAAAATTTAAAAATCTAAATGAAATGGACAATTTTCTTGATCGATTCCACTCGCCAAAGCTGAATCAAGAACAGGTAAATCAATTAAATAGTCCTATATCCCCTAAAGAAATAGAAGCTGTCATCAAAAGTCTCCCAACCAAAAAAAAAAAAAAACCAAACTCAGGGACAGATGGTTTCAGTGCAGAATTTTCCCACACCTTCAAAGAAGAACTAACACCAATACTCTTCAAACTATTCCACAAAATAGAAACAGAAGGAACATTATCAAACTCATTATATGAAGCAACAGTTACCTTGATATCTAAATCTCACAAAGGCCCAACAAAGAAAGAGAATTTCAGGCTAATCTCTCTTACGGACATTGATGCAAAAATACTCAATAAAATACTCACAAACTGAATCCAAGAACACATAAAAAATATCATCCACTACAACCAAGTAGGCTTCATCCCAGGCATGCAGGGGTGGTTCAATATACTGAAATCGATCAATGTAATCTACCATATAAACAAACTGAAAGGAAAAGAAAACACATGATAATCTCCTTAGATGCTGAAAAAGCATTTGAAAAAAATTCAACATTCATTTTTGTTTAAAGTCCTGGAGAGATTAGGGATACAAGGCACATACCTAAACATAGTAAAGGCAATATACAGCAAGCCTGTAGCCAACATCAAACTAAACAAAGAGAAACTTAAAGCAATCCCACTGAAATCAGGGACAAGGCAAGGCTGCCCACTCTCTCCATATCTCTTCAACATAGTTCTGGAAGTCCTTGCTAGAGCAATAAGACAATTAAAGGAGATCAAGGGGATTCAGTTCAGAAAGGAAGAAGTCAAAATGTCACTATTTGCAGATGATATGATAGTATACATGACTAACCCCAAAAATTCTACCAGGGAACTCCTACAGCTGATAAACACCTTCAGCTAGGTGGGTGGATACAAAATCACCTCAAAAAAATCAGCAGCCCTTCTGTATACAAAAGACAAAAGGGCTGAGAAAAAAATCAGGAAAACAACACCCTTCACAAGAGCCACAAAGGACATAAAGTACCTTGGCGTGACCCTAACCAAGCAAGTCAAAGACTTGTATGAAAAAAATTTTCAATCTCTGAAGAAAGAAATGGAAGATATCAGAAGATGGAAAAATCTTCCATGCTCATGGCTTGGCAGGATTAACATAGTAAAAATGGCCATCTTACCAAAAGCAATCTACAGATTCAATGCAAATCCCATCAAATTATGAACACAATTCTTTACAGACCTTGAAAGAAAAATTCTCAACTTCATATGGAATAACAAGAAACCCAGAATCGCTAAAACAATCCTCTACAATAAAAGATCTTCTGGAGGTATCTCCATCCCTGATCTCAAGCTGTACTATAGAGAAATGGTAATAAAAACTGCATGGTACTGGCATAGTAACAGACTGGTAGATCAATGGAATTAAATAGAAGACCCAGAAATAAACCCACACACTTATGGACACCTGATCCTTGACAGAGAAGCCAAAACCATACAACAGAAAAGAAGATAGCATCTTCAGCAAATGGTACTGGTCTAACTGGATATCTACATGTAGAAAAATGCAAATAGATCCATACTTATCACCCTGCACAAAACTAAAGTCCAAGTGGATCAAAGACCTGAATATAAAAACAGACACATTAAACCTGTTAGAAGAAGAAGTGGGGAAAAGCCTTGAACTCTTTGGCACAGGAGACAACTTCCTGAACAGAACACCAACAGCACAGGCTCTAAGAGCAACAATCAATAAATGGGACCTCATAAAACTGAAAAGCTTCTGTAAAGCAAATGACAAAACAACAGCCTACAGATTGGGAAAGGATCTTCACCAACCCTATATCTGACAGAGGGCTAATATCCAGAATATATAAAGAACTTAAAAAGTTAAACAGCAACAAATCAAGTAATCCAATTTAAAAATGGAGCTAAACAGAAAATTCTTAGTAGAGGAACACTAAATGGCAGAGAAACACTTAAAGAAATGCTCAACAGTCTTAGTCTTCAGGGAAATGCAAATCAAAATGACCCTGAGATTTCACCTTACACCCATCAGAATGGCTAAGATCAAAAACTCAAGTGACAACACATGCTGGAGAGGATGTGGAGAAAGAAGAACCTTACTCCATTGCTGGTGGGAATGTAAACTTCTACAACCACTTTGGAAATCAATCTGGAGCTTTCTCAGACAATTAGGAATTCCTCAAGATCCAGCTATACCACTCCTAGGCATATACCCAAATGATGCTCAAGTACACAAGGACATTTGCTCAACCGTGTTTGCAGCAGCTTTATTTGTAATAGCCAGAAGCTGGAAACAGCCCAGATGTCCATCAACGGAGGATCTGATACAGAAATTGTGGTCCATTCACACAATGAAATACTACTCAGCAATTAAAAATAGGGAAATCATGCAATTGGCAGGCAAATGGTGGGATCTAGAAAAGATCATCCTGAGTGAGGTAACCCAGAAGCAGAAAGACACACACTGTATATACTCATAAGTGGATATTAGACATATAGTATAGGATAATCATACTAAAATCTGTACACCTAAAGAAGCTAATCAAGAAGGAGGACCCTGGGTAAGATCCTCAGTCTTCATTCAGAAAGGCAAATGAGATGGACATTGGAAGAGGGAGAAAACGGAACAGGACAGGAGCCTACCACAGAGGGCCTCTGAAAGACTCTACCCAGCACGGTATCAAAACATATGCTGAGACTCATAGCCACACTTTGAGCAGAGTGCAGGAAATCTTAGGAAAGAAGGGGGAGATAGAAAGACCTGGAGGGGACAGGAGCTCCACAAGGAGAGCAACAGAACCAAAAAATCTAGGCACAGGGGTCTTTTGTGAGACTGGATCCAAACAAGGATCTTGCATGGAGATAACCTAGAATCCCTGAACAGATGTAGCCCATGGCAGCTCTGTGTTCAAGAGGGTTCCCCAGTAATGGGAACAGGGACTGTCTCTGACATGAACACAGGGGCTGGCGCTTTGATCACTTCCCCCTGAGGGGAAGCAGCATTAGCAGGCCACAGAGGAAGACAATGAAGCCAGTTTTGATGAGACCTGATAGACTAGGGTCACATGGAAGGGGAAGAGGACTTCCCCTATCATTGGACTGGGGCAGGGGGATAGGAGAAGAGTGAGGGAGAGTGGGATTGGAAGGAGATGGGGAAGGAGGCTACATCTGGGATACAAAGTGAATAAACTGTAATTAATAAAAATAAAATAAAATTTTAAAATGTTAATTGAAGTATATGAATAAAGAAGATATAGAAATTATTTTATTGTAACTTTTCAAAAATATTTAAATACTTCAAAAGAAATAACTAAAACATCTAGAAAAAAAGTATGTGCCATCACTTCCCTACTCAAATATTTCAACTCAGTTCCATATCATTGTAACTCAAAACCCTCAAACAAAAATCAAGCAAAGAAAAAAATTCTAAGTTTTGGATCAGTTGTGCCAATTTATGCTTCAACAAGCCAAACCCTGTTCATCATTTCTTAGAATTTAGTTGTTGTTAAAGTGTATCAGAAGATCTTTCCCAGACATCTTGCAGCCAGAGTACTCTAAACTCTAGCTACTATCAACTCTATCAGCAAAGATAGGGTTCCTCTCTTCATTTATATTGCCTGTAACTTAGTATTCCATCTCTCTACTTTCTCCTCACTTTTTCCTTGATCTTTCTTAGAGAAGGCAATGGAGAAGAGTGAGCACCATTAAACACATTGTGACAAAAACAACCAAAACAAAGCCAGAAAAGATCCAAACCCCTGTTAGAGTCCAGAAGAAACTAAAGAATGGCCCCAGACTCAAGCAACATGCAAACAACAAAAGGCATTTATTCTGCAGAAGTCCAGCATGCTGGGGCCACCATCTTTACATCAGGAAGTTGAAGGTCCCTTTTAAAGCCAGAGAGGGGAATTCCTACTGTGGCTGCTAATGGTTAATTCTGCTACAAGGTCTCTGTGGTCATAAAAATCAGATTTAACAAATAGCAAAGTATTTTGTCTGTCTGTTATGAATGTATAAGTTTACCATGTCCAATATGTCTTTGTTATAGATTATTGGTCATTGGGTATGTTTAAAATCTGAAAAAAAAATGGGGAGTCATAAACCCAAATCTTAATCATGCTCTCTTTATTCAAAATTTTTTGAATGTGGATCTACAAGGCTGTTCTGTGGCTGATTGATTGTGGCAGCCTAATACCAAAGATAATTATTCCCAAGTGAAATGGAAAGCTCCAATTACTGGAATATGCAGGGCCTTGACCCTGTATTAATATGAGAAGAGGGCATGTTTGTGTTTTTCCACAGGACGAAGAAGGAGCCAGGTAGATCCCAGAAAGCCTGGTGAAGAAGGTTGGTGCAATTTGTGGGAGATGTTTCCTGGAAGGAGGATGCTCCTGCTGCTGACAATGAATCCGGTCCTGAAGGTGAACGGAGAGCTGTATTGGGCTTGTGCTCCTGACTCACCTTTGTTACATTCTGCTCCAGGGAGAAGATGTTCTGCAGAGAAACTTTTTAGATACAATGTGACTGGACTTGATTGATCTGGTAATTCAGACAATTCTCAACAAAATCAAGAAGAATGGGAAAAAGAGGATTGACTATGGGACTTTGGTCTGATTCTGGTTTTCAGCAGACATATTTGGAAGCTCTTGGGAGGCCCTGTAACTACTATAAGGATAAATTCTCCTTATGCTTTGTTGTTTGGAAATGTTAAGATTTTAATACAAGATTCAAACTTTAATGTTTTTTTGTCATCAATGTAAACTAACAAACTGTATTTCTAAGCTTTCAGATGGACAACAGGTTCTGGTTGTTGGACAGCCTTTTATTATGGTCACTGTGAATGTTTCTCAGGCTTGGTATTCCAATAAGGGGTCATCTTCTAAGTCACTTTTATGGAGTGTTATTGGCTTATTACTCTTATTAGAAGCATGTCTCCTACCAGTGATAATTAAAACATTTATCAAGGCCTTCTAGAATGTCAAAGCTGATCTGCAAAAGATTAAACTCCAGTGTCTACCCTAGCACAGGTTGGTAGTCAAAGACAAGTAAGCTCTCTCTGAAGAATATACAATCTAAGACAGGATATGAATGATGGAATTCATGTACCAATGACGGATAAGAATACATCTTTCAAGAGAGACAACCAAGACAGGCACAATCTTTTGCTCCATAGCTCTTATGTTAAGGTCAATTTTGAAACTATAGAAAAGGGAGACTGGAGAGTGGCTTGTTTTCACCCTAGCCTTTCCTTTTGTTTGTGTGAGGATCACACAGACAAATGATCCAGGTAAACGAGTTTGACTTTTTGATAAATCCTTTCATTGTACAGAGGTGCTTTGCTTTGACTATAAAAAGGGACTGTGGAATAAACTGGTGTGACAGCTTCTCCTGGCAGCCCTCTCAAACCGATCCCATGTGTAGTGTGTTGGTTTTTAAATTTTCTTTCAATCCTCACTCACCACTCCAGAACTGTTCGACTCTGCCAGCAGGCTCTGGCATATTAGTATCACCATTGTATTGAGATCCATATTTTAGAAAAAGCAGTTAACAGATGTTTGCAAGACAGCAAGAGTAGATTCATGCCATTAAGACCTAGTGAAAGCTGTGGCTTTGGGTCAGAGATATACACATTAGACAGAGATGTTTTTAGCATCATGAGAAGCACCTTTAAGTCTATCTCCAGAAGACAACCAAATGGAAATTAAAATCTTGAGTAAGCAATCAGTGCTCCATCAGCTTATCAGAACTCTACTGATCAATTTCAAAATTCTGAACCTTTGAAACCTTATAACAATATAAGCACAACAATAGCATAGAGGAGGGAGAAAAATCTGATTTCTCGCAAAGCATTTTTCATTTTTAGTATGCTTTAAATTGCTTTCTTATAACCCTACAACATGCATTTACATATCTTAGAATATCTTTTTAGGGTGCATGGTGGGTGGTGGCAGGCTGTCTGTCTGAAGCTCCTCTCCCCTCCTCCCCCCATCCCTGTCCTTCCCTTGGTGACTGAGCATCGCTGGGGAGTCCTGAGTGCATGAGTGTGGGGAGGGAGAGGGAGGGTCCTGAAGCAGCCCGAGGCACCGCTGTGGCTGAGAAGAACAATGACTGTGACCCTTGGTCCCCACTTTGGCCTTCAGCAGCATCACACCTTATGGCTACTTTCTGATCAGCGTTTGCAAAGATGGCAAACCTATGCTCCACCAGAGAGATACAGGAGACTGGACTGGAATATTTTGTGGTCTTAAAGGTGCTGCTTGGGGTGCAACACTGAATAAGGACACCACCAAAGCTGCTACAGCGGCTGTGGATTTCATGGCCAAAGTGTGGGATGTTGTCTCAGGAGATGAAGTGATAACACTGGCTCATAAGCACATTGTCCGGACTCCGGATTTCAAGCAGGGTAGCAACTATTTGTTTACTGGGGAACAGGATAAATTGCTGTGCATATATGACTTGAACAAACCTGAAGCAGAACCTAACGACATCAGCGGTCATACTTCAGGTAGTAAAAAGGCCATGTGGTGCAGTGAGGATAAGCAGATCCTTTCAGCTGACTGTTCTGCTTTGGGATCATGCTACAATGACGAAAGGGAAAGCTCGAAATCTTAATATGTCTGTTAGCAGCATGGAATACATCCCTGAGGGAGAGGTCCTGGTTATTACTCATAGGCAATCTATTGCTTTCCATAGTGCAGTAAGTTTGGAGCCAATGAAATCCTCTGAAGCTCCTGCAACCACCAATTCTGCATCTCTTCATCCTGAGAAGGAATTTCTTGTTGCAGGTGGAGAAGACTTTAAACTGTGTAAGTATGATTAAAATAGTGGAAAAGAATTAGAATCCTACAAAGGTCCCTTTGATCCCATTCACTGTGTGAGATTTAGTCCTGGTGGTGAACTCTATGTCAGCAGTTCTGAAGATGGGACGTTGAGATTGTGACAAACTGTGGTAGGAAAAACCTATGGCCTGTGGAAATGTGTGCTTCCCGAAGAAGACAGTGGTGAACTGGGAAAGCCAAAGATTGGATTTCCAGAAACAGCAGAGGAGAAGCTGGAAGAAATTGCTTCAGAGAATTCAGATTCCATCTATTCTTCAACTCCTGAAGTTAAAGGCCTGAGCATCAAATGTGTGTGGCAGACACCATATATTTCATGGACTAAACAGCAGAGATAAGCATCAGCCTTCAGTTACTCTGCCTGTGGCAAAGAGAGCACGAATAAGGGGGAATATGAATTAGCTCCAGTGAACCAACAATAGTCGGTGTTGCCTGTGAGTGAAAGCAGCTGGGTGCATGAGGTGCAGGCAGGAGGATTATGCTCACACAGTGCCATAACCCGCTGTTTTGAATGAACAAGCCAATGCACAATTTCCATCCTAAGCCTAAATTATGTTATGGAGAACAAAAATATATTGGCCTATTTTTCTGACTTTTCCCTTAAAGCAGAATACCTTTTTTCCTCTTTGATTAGTTGTGAAGAAGAGGAAATACATGATAAAGTAACTGGTTTGATCTCTTTGTACACTGACTGCTTCTGAACATCTAATGATTTTTAGTTATCTAAATAAAATGCCTCTAAAATAAAAAAGAATATCTTTTTAGACACTCCAGTCTTCATACCTTGCATTTAGCAACTTTGAAACACCTTCTTAGACCCACAAACACTTTACAACTTGCTTTACCAACCTTAAAATACCTTCATAACCTTCATACCCTCAGACCTTACATAAACTATATCTTTTTTTTTTACCAAATAATTTTGTAGTGTATACACTATCTTAAGATCATGCCCGGAAGTTTTGTTTTGTTTTAAATTTATTTATTTTTATCTCAATCACAGGTTAGGTACTTTGAATCCCAGGCGTAGCCCCCTCTCCCATTCCCTCCTACCCTCCCACTCCCTCCCTCATCTCCCTCTTCCCCGCCCCCTCCAAGTCCACCAACAGGGGAGGATCTCCTTCTCTTCCATCCAACCCCAGCTTATCCTGTCTCCTCAGGGCTGGCTGCAATGTCCTCCCCTGGGATCTAGCCAGTCTGTCACTCCCCGGCTTGTATGGGGGAGGGTCAAAGAGTCAGCCATCAAGATCATGACTGAAAACTATATCTTTTTATCCAGTTATTCACCATAAGACATGGGCAGTTAACATGAACCCTGTGAGAAAAGCAAACAGATTTGCCTTGCAAACAAGAGATCTAGTACCTAGTAGGTTTAACTAGCTAAAGAATCAACTAATGAGCTAACAATGGATCTGTTTGCTCTTTAGCTACAAAGCTACCATTAGCTTAGCTTAGCCATCAATGTAATCAGAGACCTGAGAAGGATACATTATAAGCTAAATGAATCTATATACCAAACAAGATGACAGAGACGACTGGTTAGTCCATCACCAGGCAGTTGTCCCTGGCTCCTGTGTTTTCATGGCATCATGAGCAGAGGTGGTCCAGACATCAGGAGCAAAAGATGAGAGACAATTTTTGTGGAAAAAGAACATGAGAGACTGACCTCACCTTGCCTTCAGCAATGTGAAACAATGACTCTCCAGGTGTCCAGTTTTGTCCACAGGTTAGGCTGGGCCTTAGCAGCAGGCCAGTTGGGGCAGTCTTGCCCAGTGATCAGCATACCACAATCCAGAGTTGAAGTCATCTGTCACTGTGCCCAAGTCTTCTCAGAGATGTCGGAAAGCTACTGCCAGGATCTGGGACTCTTTGTCATAATAAAACCTTCTAGATGCCATATTCATCAGATCTCTGACAAGCTTGAGGGCCAGCATATCTGAGTTACTCTTTAGTTAGTTATCTGCTTTAAACTGCATACTGACAACATAAAATAGAATGTTATAATCTATAATTATGGCATATTCTGTAGTTAAGTGTTTTAGGACCATATCTATTTCAAGTAGATCTACACAGGTAAACCTTGTAGTTACTCATCCTAGGCTTAACCTTGAAAACATAAACAAGAGACTAGATAAAGCCCAATCTTGTAACCAACTTCATCAGTTATTAGCATAACTTTAAATATAAATCTGAACTAAAATCAAAGCAAAACTTTCAATCATACAGCTTTTATAGGGGCTTGCTGATCCTACCATATCACATTGTTAAGAACAAACAGCAAAAGCTTAAAGGACAGAAGTTGCACTTAGCACTAAACAGAGAACTGAACATAGTTGGCAGCCCTCAGCAAAGATGGTGTGGACCATGACTCTCCCCAAACCAAAATGGCTGCCAGTTATGTGACTGCTCTTAGTTGGGATGGCCTCAAAACTATGTCTCTACCCTCTTTATCCCTGAATCAGCATGGCAGCCAGCTATGTGCTGTTACAGGATGTGGCGGGCAACTTAAAAATACCCATTAGGTGTTGCTTGCGGTGTTGCTGTCTTTCATGGTACAGTGCCATAAAAGCATTAACATATTTTGTAACCAAGTTTTAACATTGTAATCAAACAAGTTTTAGAACCAACTACATAATAGAACAATATATAACAACTTTAAACTGTACTTGAACTGTTCTGGCCATACCAAACCTATCAGCCAGAAAGAAACAGCATTAATCCACTCATTCAAGAACTGGCAAAGACACAAGCAGCTAGGCATACATTTAAAACACACAAAACTTCCCTTACTTCCTCCAAATGAAATGTCAAACACTTCGTTTTTTGTTGTTGTTGTTGTTGTTGAATTCAGGCAAGAGTTGGGGCTTGACAGCAGTGTTGCTTGGCTCTGCGCATTTCAGCTACCCCCTTGGTGCTTGCCCACCACAGTAGCTGCAGTAGGAGCACCCCTGGACCTCCTGGAGGAGAAGCGGGCACCACCGTGGTGAAAGTTCATCATTTCCCCTCCCTGGACCAGGCTTACCAAGCTGCCGTCTTCGCACTGGTGCGAGCTTCCTCCCTCTCTCCAAGACCAGGCAAACAGCTGCAAGTGCCCTTCCAGGCCGCACACCATTCCCCAGGGGTCTCTCCACTTTCTCCAAACTCCATGGGACCATGTGGGGTGCCCTCAGCCTGGAGTCTAGGGGACACGGCCCCAGCCTCCTCTTTCCTGCTGCACTGTAGACTGCTAGGTGCACTGCAGACTCTCACAGAGAGCTTGGAAGGCTGTGGCAGGGTGAGTTTGGATGTGGGATTTAAGCTCTGCCACTGCAGTTGCCCCCTGCCCTGCCTGCCAGCCTTCCAGCAGGCTCATTCCTGCCAGCAGCTAGAGGCACCCTGGCTTACACTGAGCTTGTGAACCTGTGGTGTGTCCTCAAGCTAGGTGGGTAGGGATGCTGCCAATGGTGTGAGTGGTTCCACCAGGGACCTGCCACATGCACTCAAGCCAGCTGGGCAGGGTCACCACAACCTGTGGCTCTGTTGGCTAAACTCAAGTTTTACCCATGGTTAAATCAATTTAAGTAGTCCCACCATAGAAAAACAACAAGGACAAGAACATTCACAAACAGACTCAGATGTTCCCAGGTAAAACATGGAAGCAAAACTTGGAGAATTGCGGAGGTACCACTTGCTGAATCCAGAACCAACTTGAGAGCTTTCATGCTCTTCTTAAGAGGAACCAAGACAAATTGAGAGCTTTTAAAACCTCCAAGAGGGATCCAAACCAATTGAGAGCTTCCAGGCTCTCCCCAAAACCAAAACCAATGAGAACTCAAGTTCTCCCAAAGAGGTGGAAAGAATGTCTTCTGCACCTCGGGTGGGGAGATTTACAGTGAATCCACTAATCCCAAGGACTAATGCTAATTCCCTTTGCAAAAGGAAACCAAAATCAAGAATGTAGACAGCAGAAACGAGAATGTAAATACAAAGAAACACAAAGCATAAACCAATAGCTCTGATAGGGTGCCCCTCCTAACTCACCAATTGGCAGGGAAGACAAAGGTTCCCCTTAAATGCCCTACGACTTGAATAGAGGGCTTCATCATCTTTCTGGCCAATATACCATATGTTAGGGTCTAGAAGACACTGAAAGAACAACCCCAGACTCTAGTAGCATGCAAACAACAAAGGGCGTTTATTCTGCAGGAGTCCAGCATGCTGGGGTCACCCCCTTCACAACATGGCAATGACCCTGAAGGGAGCTTGAAGGCTCCTCTTAAAGCCAGAAAGGGGAATTTCTACTACAGTAACTATGACCTTAATTGCGATTGGCTGGTGCCTATGGAGGCGACATGACTCTTTTTTTAGGTGCTTTTCAAACTAGTAGTTAAGGAACCTTATATTCTTCAGGTCAGATGTCTTGGCTGTTTCTGATTGGTTACCCTTTTTCTGTGGTTTTTCCTGCAACTCGTAGGCCTATTCTGTCTAGCAAGAAAATGAATATTTAACCAGGCCCTCTTACCCCCTCTGCCATTGCACTTGGGAAGAAACCATAGCAGCCTCTAATTTTCAATCTAGGCAGTTAATTCCATTTTCCAACTTAGCCTAGAAAACCATCAACCTCCAAGTTGCACCTCTTTAACCTGCCATGTCTCTGCAGCTGCCATTGCTCTGTGAGAGTTGACCCAGGAGCATCACCAGTGAAGTACCCTGGCCTGTGGACTCACATGTGTTAAACTAACGTGTATGCTATTCAAATCATGTAAGGTTTGGAAGAAATAAAACAAAACAAACACACACACACACAAAACCTCACCGTTACTAAGGAACTGTTCCACCCTTCACCTTTTCAATAGCTAAACTTTGGAGAACAGTTTGTGTTTCCTGGGCAGGCATGGCAGGATCAAAGACAGTGTTTGGCTGTGTCAGCCAGCTCTGCTCAGTTTGTCTCCCATCTGCCCAAAGTAGGTTCTGAGCTTGGGTTATCTCTCTGGGAGTTTATTCCCCACACCAACTATAATAAACTATAATTTTTAAGGGTGTGGATATATATAGTTAGGTGCTATTTGTAGGAAAAAATAATCATTCTTTCTATATTAATTAATGCAGGAAATTATTATGACAGCAATTTTCTTTAACCAGTTATTTCCCCAATGACTGACACAGAGAGACTATGATTTATTTTTTAAGCTGTAAGCAATATGCTAGACAGATTCTGAGCTGCCCTAATCCTAGTACCTTTAAAACCCATAAAAACAATCACTTGCCAATCTGACGACTCCTGGGGTGCTTTCTGCTCCAACACTCTACAGCCACACGCTGAGCTATCCTCTCAGTGTGCATGAACACACCTGTCTTCCTCTGTGTCTCCTGGTGAAAATTACATTGTTTAAAGGAATGGGCTATGTTATGAAATCAAAGCAGAAGGGAGGAAGGAGACAAGTTAGGGAGAGGAGTGAAATGGGTAGTGTAGTGTTGTGTAGGCATAATGTTGTGTAAAGATTCAAATGCTGATTTTGGTGCCTCCATATCCTTATTCTAGGAATCTCCTGTCTCAATGTTGTGTAACATTGATCCCCAACTGTTCCTTAGTGTGTCAATAAAAAGAGTTTAACAGCCAATAACTGAGCAGAGGAGAGAATAAGGCTGGACTTCCTGCTAGCCAGGGGATGGTGAGAAAGAGAGAGGAAGTAGGGGATCCAGCTACAGAGAGTGGTCCAGGAGCCGGCATGAGAACCTGCTGGAGCAGAGAAAGCTAAAAAGGTGCAAGTATCTCAGAGAATTTGGCTGGGAGGTAGCCAGACTATCTTAGAGGATTGGAGCAGAGCAATAACTACTCAGTTGTGCCCTAAAGCTGTAAATAAATAATATAGCCCAGCCTCAACTATTTAGGAGCTGGCTGGGTTCAGAGAAAACTGGAACACACTTTTTAAATTTACTCTAACAGTGGAGGGAAGAAACAAAGCAAGGTCCACCTTATACGTATGTGTGAGGTTGTCATGATGTCATTATTTTATATGCTAAAATAAATTTGAACCTTCAGATACATGTGCTTCATTTGAAATACCCACAAAGGTCAGGAAATTAGTATATGACCATGGGGGGAGTTCCCACAAGGGAAAGATAAAATGCGGTAGTATAAAGGGGGTAGGTGAGGCATAATGGAAAGGAAAGGGTTAAGTTGGGTTGAGCATGGGAGGGCAGAGAAGGGAATGTGGGGAAGGATAAATAACATTAAAGAGCTTTCAAAAGAGTTGTTTGGAAATCTACTACTGCAGAAGCTTCTTAAACACACACTCACGAAGTTACCCGAGGGCAGGTGATGATGTGCCTACTCCACAGTCTAACAGGTAGGGAAGCCCTTATGACAAGAAGCTAGACTGTCCAGCTAGGTTTTGCCTCTCTAGTAAAAGATATGTTCTTTCCTGTGACCTGTAAGTTTTTAGTCAAATCATGTCATATGTGACAATTCTACCTGTCAATTTACTTAGGGAAGACCGAGATTCAAGAAGGGAAAGCTAACTATGGAGTAGAAGAGAATAATTTAAAGATCAGACTAAGAATTACTGAGCCTGGGGAACCTAAACATGAAAACGTGTATTAGAGCACACGGAAGACAGTAAAGCAGCTGTTTGATATTATAATAATTGACACATCATTTACTTGTCCAAATCCAATGTGCCAACATCAGAAGTGAATCTTGGGGCTGGAGAGATCGCTCAGTAGCACTGGTTGCTCTGGTACACAACCTGGGTTCAGTTCCCAGCACCCACATGGTGGCTCACAACTTAACTGTCTGTAACTCCAGCTCCAAAGGATGTGATGCTTCTTCTGGCCTCCATGGGCACTGCAAACACATGATGCATAGACAGATGTGGAGGCAGAAAGATTTTAAGTGAATTATAAACTATATTTAGAATCATAAGATGTTAACATAGATTTATTAACTGTAACTACTTGAGTGGGATTTTTTAAAGCATAGCAAGGGTGGTTTTTAAATTCATTTTTGTTTATTCTAAAATCTTTCTTATGTAGATACAATGAAATATGCTCATATATACCCACAATTTCTTTTTTCTATCTCCCCAAATACTTTCCTAACACATTCCCATCTCAACTTCATGTCTAGTTAGTGCTGCCCATATGTGCATGGCTTGGGAGCCATCCACTGGGGTGTGGGAAACCCACCTGTGGCTACACCCCCAAAAATGAATGATTCTCCCTCCCCCAGCAGTTACTACCTGCCAATAGTTCCTCAGAAGGGGTAGGGCCTGGAAAGCTCCTCCCTCATCTATGCAGGAATTCTGGCTGGCCTGATCTTGTGCAGTTCATGAGTGCAGTATCCCAGTCACGTCCAGATCACAGCACTGACATTCTTTTTACCTCCTCTTCTGAAAGGTTCTATGTGCCTTGGGAGTAATGTGATGACGGTGTTGTCTGACGAAATCTGTCACTGGGAGCAGGCTGTGAGGTTTCAACATCTCACACCATTCCCAGCTTGCTCTCTCGCTTTCTGCTTGTGGTTCTGCGCGTCTTCAGCCTTCTGCTCTAACCACCATACCTGTCTGCTGCCATGATGAGAATGGACTCATCCCTCTGCAACCATAGGCCTCAAAAACCCTCCATCTATAAGTTGCCTAGGTCATGGTGCTGTATTATAGCAATAGAAAAGTAATTTATACAAACAGCAATTACAAAATCAAAAATGGAAAAAAAAAACAATTAATGAGGGCTGAAGAGAAGGGTTAGCAGTTAAGAATACTGGCTACAGCCAGGTGTGGTGGTGCACACCTGTAATCCCAGCACTCAGGAGGCAGAGGCAGGCAGATCAGCCTCAGCTACAAATTGGTTCCAGGACAGCCAGGGGTACACAGAGAAACCCTGTCTTGAAAAGAAAGAAAAGAAAGAAAAAGAAAAAAAAAAGAATACTGGCTGCTCCTCCAGAACACCTGGAAGCTCACAACTGTCTGTAACTCAAGTTCCAGGGGATGCACACCCTCTTCTGGCCTCCACAGGATCCATGTGGTACACATACACACTCAGGCACACACACATACACACATATAAAAATAAGTATTTATAATAGTTCTAATTGTTAGGTTATGGGACAAATTAAAGAAAGACTATTAGATGTACAACAGATCTCATATATAAAAGAGGTTTATTAGATGGATATGAAGAAAGGGAGAGAAGGGAGAGCAGGACATGATGGAGGAAAGAGAGAGAGAAGGAGGGGGCGCCCCAATAGATGAAGGACCAAGAGAGGGAAGAACCAAAGGCACGAGCCAAGAGCCAAGAGACAGACCACCTGTCAGATTGTCCCTTTAAGGGGCCAGGTAACCACGCCTCCCAGGTGTGGCCACCTGGCCAGGTGACACAAGTTGCTAGGTAACCCAGAAGCAGGTTCTGTTCCAAAATACTAACACTAATAATTTTAAAAGAATGTAAATATTGGGGGCTGGAACAATGAATCCGTGGTTCCGGGCACCTTGTGGCAGATCACAATCTTCTACAATTCCAGTTGCATCAGCTCCAACACCCTTTTCTGGCCTCAGCATCTCATGCGTGTGGTGCACAAACAGATGCAAAATGTGCAAATACCTAAAAAAGTTACTTTACCACCTGGCATAGTGGCACATACCATTAACCCCAGCACTCTGGAGGCAGAGGCAGGTGGATCCCTATGAGTTCAAAGCCAGCCTGGTCTTCAAGGAGAGATCCAGGACAGCCAGAGCTACATAGTGATACCCTGTCTCAAAAAAAGAAAGAAAGAAAGAAAGAAAGAAAGAAAGAAAGAAAGAAAGAAAGAAAGAAAGAAAGAGGAAACAAAGGAAAGAAAAAATGACTATTTTGATTTAAGAAAATACTAGAGAAAACCTTAAGCTCTAAAAAAAGCATTTTTATTAACAAATGTGCACATTTTTTAAATCATGGAGGCATACAGAAAATATAAAAATACTTTTAGATGAGAGAGGATATAAAATTTACCTAACACATGTAATTGGAAGTTGAATCAGATTATGACACACTAAAGTGTAATCATTAATCAGGAAGCAAGAAGTCAAAGGTATGGCCACAAAAGAATCTCACTAACATGGTTTCATAAACCAAGAGCAGCTGAGTGGGCAGATGCTATTTGTAAAATGATAATCACTTTTTCCAACTTGTAAGAATAATCAATGAACAAAATGCAAAGACAATGATTATTGCAGCAGCCAATCAGTGCTTTCAGTTTCACCAGCTTTTTCTTAAAGGGCAGAAAGCTCAATTTGACTCAAGCAAAGGAGAAAAGAAAAATAAAGATAGAAACACCAATATCTTCCTCTAGGAAGAGGAATGAGAGACATCAGCTGTATGCAAGGGAGAAACAAAGATCAATACACTTAACTGCCTGCAGTCACTGGCGGGTCTCATAAGGTCAGCCATGATATCAGGCAGGGCTTTAGAAGGTGGGTTGATTTCAGGCACAAGTTCATACTCTAACCCACAGGCAGCTGAGGCTCCCCAAACTGGAGTAAAGTTCAGGATCTTTGCACCCTCAAACAATGGAGCAAAATCCAGTGAGGCAGCCCTCATCACCTATGGCAACCCCAAGAGAGCAGAACTGAGAGAATGCTTTGCTTCCATAGAGGAGTGTGTGCAGAACAGAACAGCACCCACTGCAGAAACACAGTGCCAGTCACATGGAAGAAAACACAAATAAATGCTTTTGAAAATTCATCACCCACATTTTTAAATAAAACTTCCATATAATCCTGCTTGTGGGTACATATGCAAAAATATCAGTATGTTCAAGAGGGGTCCACATGCCAGTGGTTACTGTAGCAATATTCACAGTAACTAGGACATAGAAACAGGCTACATTTCCATGAATTAGTAACAAAATGTGGTGTGTGTGTGTATGTATGTGTGTGTGTATGTGTATGTATGTATGTGTGTGTGGTGTGTATGTATGTGTGTACTATCTTGTTCTGGGAAAACTCAGACAACAACCTTGGGGAAAACTCCACGTGCAGTCTGTACACCCCACAATGTCCCAGACTGATAAGCGGCTCTGCAGCCTGGATCACAAGAGATAAAAGGGGAAATTTCCCCATTCTGACATGTTCACAGAGTGGAAATCCTGCTGACATCTTTCTAGACAAAGTGTGTGAATGAGGCCGTGTTCCTCAGAGGCGTGGTCTTCTGTGATCCCAGGAACAGGCTCTCCTGTGCTTATGAAAGGAGACCCTGAAAATGTGCTCAAGCTCTCTCAGCCGAAACCACATCAGAGAGGCCAGTGTATGTGTGTGTGTGTGTGCGCGTGTGTCTACGTGTGTGTCTGTGTTGTGTGTGTCTGTGTGTGTCAGTGTGTCTGTGACTGTGTCTGTGTGTGTCTGTGTGTCTATGACTGTGTCTCTGTGTGTCTGTGTATCTGTGTATGTGTCTGATGTGTGTTTCTGTGTGTGTCTATGTATATGTGTGTGTTTCTGTGTGTGTGTCTGTGTGTGTATGTGTTGACCTCTCTAGCAGTCAGCTCAGCAATGACACCATAAGCTCGTGTAATGATGGTACTCACGGGAGCTGGTGTCTCCAGTGAGGGACCAAGAAGCACAGATCCTGCCCCACTTCTGTTGTTTTAACTAATGTAAAAACATTTGTTACTTCTCTCATCGCTCTGCCAAAACACCTGACAGGGACCTGCAGGAGTGGAGGTGTGTGTGTTTTGGCTTACAGAGATGCAGCTTGTTATGACAGGGAAGGCTGGTAGCAGGCTGGGAGGTCACAGCCGTCCACTGTCAGGAAGCAAGGAGACCAATGTCCAAACTCCTTTGTTTTTACTGTTTTTCCAAGCTGGAACCTCAGCCCATGGTGGGTTTTCCCACCTCGATTGAATCTAGAGAGCCTTCACAGATACGTCCAGAGATGTACTGCCCATCAACAGAAACTGTCACAAGCCTGCCAAATGCAAACCACAACTACCCCTTTGCCAACCCTGACACACATACACACACACACACACACACACAGACACCTGCCCACTGTGAGGAAATCTGAAGATCCAGCTGCTCCATGAGGCTGATGTAGCTATCTCCATACTGAAGCTCTGAAAATTCATTTCCATAAGCGGGATGAACTGTTTATATCCTGTGTACATAGTGTTTTCCAAGGTTGTATATGTCACCTGGGACTGGTCAGGAAATATTGCCCTAAAATCGTCAAAACATCAGTGCACGTACAACAGAGTCAGAAATACACATTCCAACATAAGATTTGAGGTAATAAGGAAGAGACAGAAAACAGAGATGCAAAAGAAGCAGAGGAAAGAACAAATGACAAAGGTGTAGACAGAGAAAATGAAAAGAAAATCCTCAGTGCAATGGAACAGACACAGGGAACGAGACAAAGATGGGGATGTGTACCCGGACAAGGAGACGCAGGGAAGGGTAGATGGAGGCAGCTGAAAAGAGGTGACTGTCTCATCAGCTACATGTACCTCTCTGACACCACCCCAGCTTCCCTACAGCATCAACAAACCAAGATTAAGTTGAGCTTTTATCATTTGCACCCACCGTGCCTTCATTGTTGACTATAATCTCTCAGAAATGAAGATGCACCTCCCTAGTCAGTGTGACCTCATGGGACACATCTGAAACAGTGGTGAGAGGTCACAGCCTCTGCCACCAAAGTTCTACCATGCTCTGCCCTCACCAACCTGAGAAAGGCCAGGGCGAGAACAGCGCACTGAAGAGCAGAAGTCTGAGCCATGAGGATGTGACAGCTGGACCTACCTCCGCCGCCACCCATACATGGATGCCAGGATGCGTCTGATCTCCTTCCCAGCAGAAACTGCTACTTCTGGCCACAGTTTGGCTGGGTCACCTTGTCCCACGCAGCTCCCACCCACCCCGCTCAGTTACAGAGGATACAGATGGTTCAGAATGTGTTTAATCATGAAAAGGGGCCAATAGTTTCAGCACATCTCTTCAGCGGCCTGTGTGGGACAGCGGGGACAGAAGCCTGGGGTCTGAGCCATGGGCAGAGTCGCCATGGGTGGAGTCTCTAGAATCGGCTTGGGGCAGAGACAAAGACAGAGCCCTGGGGACTCGGGATCACAAGAGCTGAGCTGGGTACGTTGGCAGTATGCTAGACTCCAAATCAGAGAGTGGCAGGCAGGCTGGCACAGACAGGTACTCGGGGACGTTCAGGCCTTACAGTCAACTCAGTCAACTCACTCTCAACGTCATTGTAGGAGCCCTGTGGGGGAGAGAGAGCGGTCAGAGGAGGGAAAGAGAATGGTCACCAGGGTGCCTTGAAGCTGCCCGGCTCTGAATCCCATAGAGTTAGACGTAGAAAGCTGGTGCCCCAGCCATGCCACCTGCTAACCCCCCGCCTGTGCAAAGGTGAAAGCAGCTAAGCGACAGAGCTTCATAGGACACAAACGTGAGGGAGGGGAAGAGAAGCCACCACCCTCCCGGGGAGCATGAAGGATCCGATCTTTTTGGTGAGTTGAAGGGACCCGTCTCCAGCCTCCGATCTTTTTCGTGAGTTGGAGGGACCCGCCTTCAGCCTCTTCCCGCTGCTATCAACACCCAGGGTCACAGTCTCCAGTGCGGGGCCCAGAGCTTAGTGTCTAAGCTCACAGCTCAGGCTCCACAAGACACCACTCATGATGGTGGCAAAGTCCCGCCAGGGACAAGCCCTGAGGCTGCCCACAAGCTGCTGGGACACTCTCAACCTCACAGCAGAGACCGACCATGAACCAGGACTCTGCCAGGTACACCCGCCTCACAGCCTTCCTTCTCTTCCCTCTCACTCTTCTTTCTCACTCTTCCCTCTTACCCTTCCCTCTCTCTCTTCCCTCACACCCTCTACTCTTCCCTCTCACCTCCCCTCTCTCTTCCCTCACATCCTCCACTCTTCCCTCTCACCTCCCCTCTCACCTCCCCTCTCACCTCACACCCTTCCCTCTCACCTCCCCTCTCTCTTCCCTCACACCCTTCCCTCTCACCTCCCCTCACACCTCCCCTCACATCCTCCACCCTCCCCTCTCACCTCCCCTCTCACCCTCTCACCTCCCCTCTCACCTCCCCTCTCACCCACACCCCTGCACCACTCCCCAGGTGAGGGCTGAGACATTACCTGCTGGAGGAAGCCCTCGAGTCCCTACAAAGGAAGTCACATAGAGAAGACGTTATAAAAACAGGGACTCTCTCGCACAGCCAGAGGGTGAGGGGTCACACAGCTCAGCTGGGTGTTCTCACATCACCTGTGTGCACTAAGACCCTGAGCACACACACCCCCCACACCCCCCCACACACACACAGTGAGTAAAACTGCCACCGGAAGAGGAAAGCAAGGCCTGTGCTCTCTCACTGGTGGAAGCTTCTGGAAAGGAGACGGTGAGAGTGGTGGACAGTGAAGGACATCACGGAATGAGCACCGCCGTGGCTCTGTGACACAGCACCACCATGGCTCTGTGACACTCCACAACCAGGCAGATTCCAGCATCTCCCCTGGGATCTCCGTGCCCTCCCACCCCAGTTCCCCCCCAACCCCCCCCCAGCCCCCCAGAGCTCCTCACCTTTCTGACTCCTGTGACGGAAGAAAAGGCCCAGCCCGAGGAAGATCAGCCCGAGGACAAAGCCCCCGATGCCACTCAGCATCTTGCCCTGGGCAGAGTCCGACTGCGCCCCTGGGGAGGAGAACCAGCCATCAGCTTTTGTCCCCACACATCACAACAGCCCTGGCGAGAGCCTAAAGTCCAGGCTGAGCCATATAAGGTGACAAAGCAGGGAGACAGTTCTCTGTTCTGACCTCGCCCAGGCGAGGAAGGGCCAGGAGATCTGAACACAGGTTGAGGAGGGAAAGGTGCTAAGTGGATGTTTGCACCTCACAGACTTATTACAGCCTTGAGCAAAAATACCCAGTTGTCAACTCCTCTGAATATTAGGGACGAGTTCCAGAGCCCCAGTGTATGCAGTGATCTCCCAGAACCACTGTCTGGGAGGGCCATGAGGTCAGAGCTCTCCTGATGCCCTTTCTATGAGGCAAGGGATATGGTTTCCTGTAGTTCTCAGCTCAGCTGTGGAATCAGACCATGCAGGACAAGTGATGGGGTGGGTGGCATGGGGGGATGGGGTGGCTTACACGGGGGGGGGGGATGGGGTGGGTGGCATGGGAGGAATGGGGTGGCTAACATGGGGGGGATGGGGTGGGCGGCATCAGGAGAATGGGGTGGGCAGCATGGGGGGATTGGCTGGGTGGCACTGGAGGCCTGAGGTAAAAACAGCTAAAATCCTGTGTCATGTGAGCTCACAATGAAAGAGAAAAGTTCTCCTTACTCCACTCCACGGTGACGGGGCTGTGCAGGCTGGGGTGCTCCACATGGCAGGTGTAGACGTCTCCCCGCTGAGGGGTCATCTCCAGCATGACCAGGACCTGGTAGGTCCAGTCCCCATTCTTAATAAGCTTTGTGGACACGATCCCTGCCGTCTCCTCCTGGCCATTCCGGAACCAGCGCACTTTGACCTGGGCTGGGTAGAAATCTGTCACCGAGCAGACCAGCAAGTTGTGGTGGTTGAGGGCCTCGGTCCTGGACAGGGAGACGGCCACCTTGGGCTGCTCTAGGGTGACAGACGAGAAAAGGCTGTGGGTGAGATGGGGGCGCGTGGGCAGGGAGACGGTGGGTGAGATGCGGGGGCCACGTTGGGGGGGCTCCCCGTGGGGAAGAGGCAGGGTAGGAACTAACATTGAATGGATATCAACTCCACAAATATGAATTTAGCAGTCACTGGGAAAGTAACACTCAGTGGCACTGCTTTATATAATGTGAAATGTTGTGAGACAAAAGAAGCTGGGCAGTGGTGTGCTGGGCAGTGGTGTGCTGGGCAGTGGTGTGCTGGGCAGTGGAGTGCTGGGCAGTGGAGTGCTGGGCAGTGGAGTGCTGGGCAGTGGAGTGCTGGGCAGTGGAGTGCTGGGCAGTGGTGTGCAGGCCTTTAATCCTAGCACCGTCCTGCCAAGGCTGCACAGAAAATGCTGCAGAAAGAAAAAGAGAGAAAGAAAGAGAGAAAAGGAAAGAGAAAGAAAGAAAAGAGAGGAAGAGAGAAAGAAAGTGTTTTCTTAAGATAAGTAAGTAAATAAAGGCGGCATCACTTCATCTCCTCACTGTCACTGCACAGTCGGACAGACGTCTCTCCCAGCACGTCCACCACCTCAGAAGCCATCTCACTGTTTCCCTCATCCCTTGAGGGTGAAAACAGCGTCATACGAATGTGCTTCGTGAACTGAGGACATTATGTCGCCATTGCTGCACCCTCCCCCTTTATTTCCTCAGTCAAGTGCGCCAATCACTGCTGCCATCACTGCACACCCTTGCTGTGAGGAATCGCCTGTCAACAGGGCAGAAGAACGGACGGACCACTTCAGTTGAGTAAACAAGGTTACGGAAAGCAAGAGCGGAGAGCAGAAGCAGTCTTTGAGGTTTACATAGTTGCAGTTGTTAAATCTGAACATGGGACTCTCGGAGAATCAGGGCGTGTGCTAGGAGTGGAAATGAGCCAAGGAAGAGATTGGGCTTGAGTGAAAGCTTCAGGGCGCGACCCCAACACTGTCCCGTCACACACAGCAGAGGCCTCATGCGGGGGTGGGGGGTGGATTAAATGCAGCCCGGATCCTTTAGGACGCTGCTGGTTTGGGGTGGGCAGGTAAAGTACAGCCCTCTCCTCGGAGAAGGAAGGCTGGAGAAAGCGCCTGGTTAGGGGCCTTTTGCCCTTGCGGAGGACCTGGG
>CM053756.1:55927277-55955355 GCA_028658305.1 Pachyuromys duprasi | reverse complement strand
CCTCACCTCTCCTCACCTCTTCTCACCTCTTCTCACCTCTCCTCTCCTCACCTCTTCTCACCTCTCCTCACCTCTCCTCTCCTCCCCTCCCCTCCCCTCCCCTCCCCCCTCCTCTCCTCTCCTGTGCGCACGGAGCCCCTCCCCGGATCTCACAGTTCCCTTGGAGATTCAGTGTCCCACCCGGTGTCTGGATTTTCGTTTCCGGAGAGACCGGGACCCCTCGCCCGCTGGCTTCTCCCCTAGAGCGTGTCTCCCTGACCCTCCACTCCACTCGGGACCGCAGTCCAGCGCTGCCGTGCTGGCCTGCGTCTCTCCGTCTCAGAATCGAGCATCTCCCCCAGGCGAGAACGAGGAGTGGGGTGAGCAGGGGGTGTCCACGGGGAGGGGCCGGCATCGCAGACCCTGCCGCTTCCTCCCACAACCCCCGAGCGCGGCTCTCCAGGGCGCTGCCCTCACTTACTCGGGGTGTCTCTGCCCTCGGCTGGGCTGCTCAGCGCGGTCAGCACCGCCACGGCGGCGGCGAGGAGGCTGGGGGCCTGCAGAGCCATGTCGGAGGAAGAGCAAATGGCAGTCACCAGGACTGCGCCTCTGCGCCCCGTCAGAAACAAAGTTCTCTAGCTGCCTAGCGCTATCTGTAACCCTAAAGTGCTGGGCTGGCCCCAGGAGGGGAACCAATCGGCACTGGAGCTGGAGCGCGTCACCAGTCTCTGGGCAGACTTCGTTTAAGAAGGCTCTCTCCGCAGAACATGCCCTTTTTCTCCATGGAGCCCCACCAGAGGAACATTTGGGGTGCCGGTTCCTCTTAGTTACAGAGTAAACCTTTCCCAGCTGCAGACTGGCTGTGTTTGAGGTTTAAGAAACCAAACGGGAAAAGTGAGTCCCAAGTGGGCTGAGGGGCCTCAGGTGAGAAAGCAGAGTTCTCTGAGCCTCTTTCTAACCTTGGCCTTCTCTTTGCGAGCTGTAAGCCACGCTCCGTGCACCGTGCACCTGTTTAACGTGTGGATGTGCACACATTAAACAGTAGTGTGATGTGGTTAATAATGAAAAGCACCTGCTGTCGTGTGTGCGTGTGGGAAAGAGCAGGTTAACGTGTGGCCCAGCCCTGCTGACTCGTGGGTCTTCCTCACGCAGGAATCTAACCCGTGCGTAATGATCCGATGAAAAGACTCTCGTTAGAATTAACCCAGCTTTTCTCTTATGGATTCTTCTGCTGTTTAAATCCTCCACAGCCATGAAACAGGTCCCCTGATGTCAGCAAAGGAAAGCTCCGTAGCCTTTCAGGGCTTCCAGACACAGCTGCCTGGCTTTCAGGGACAGAAAGCCAGAGGAGGGGTGTTCCCGGGCTTGTGGTACTATGCCAGCCTGAACGGAGTCATCAGTGTGTTCCCAGCTCGGCTCTCCGCAGGTGACCACTTCTCAGTCTAATTACCAGCTCCACGCCGCCTGGAGAACGCCAGTGACTAGACAAGCCTCTGTCCCTCACTCCGGACACACTCTCTTGTCTCAGATCCCAGTTAAAGGGGGCAGGATCTAAACGCAGGGATGACCAGGGAGAAGAGGAAGGGCTAGAGATGGACAAGACCTTCCCCTGAGGGCTCTGGCCTGCAGGTGACCTGCAGCAATGCTGGGTCCACACTGCGCACTGACGTAGAGAACCAGGGAGGGCCAGCCCCGGGCTCCCACCAACAGCGGTGCCCAGGGTGGACACAGATCTCCTCAGCCTTTGCGGGGGAGCGTGAAGCAGCAAACTCAGACATGGAGCAGGTTAGCACACAAACATGGCCACTCAGGGACCTTGGTGATGGCTGCCCTTGGTGTCCTCAGCCCCCACACAAGCTGAGGGCTCCATCTCTCCACCTCCTTTCCATAGGGGAAGCTCCAGGCTTTGTCCTGGGGCTGTGAGAGAAGCCTGTGCCACACAGGGGATTTCCAGCTCTCCCAGGCCTCCTCAGGCAGGCTTTTCACCTAGCAACAGAAGCATCATCAGGAATCCTTGCTCTGACTGGCTAAAGCCTCATTAGAAAACCAGTGCCTTGGGCTTCTGCCAGCCTCCTCTAGAGTCCTCCACAGGGCCCATGTGTCCCCTGCACCACACAGGAATGCAACTCCTATTGTCCTGGCTTGAAAGGAAGGGAATCCCAATGCCTCATCCCACAGAGCCTTCCCTGAATCATGATGTGGTCCTGTGGGGGGACACTTAGACTGAGGACAGTGTAGCCCCTGTCTGGCTGCAGAAGACAAAGTGCCACTCACACTAGCCAAAGTTTACAGGGGACATCGTCAGTTCCATAGCAGAGAGGAAAAGAGCTGTGGACGCCTTCCACAGAACTCAAGAAGAAACCCTGTCCTCGGCCAGCATCCCTTGGAATCAGTCAGCGGGGTAAGTATGAAGCTAGTAATCAACCTGTCATCAAAGGGGTCACCCAGGCCTCTATCACATGCACCCGCGGGGCCCAAGGTTCCTAACGACACTACTGATAGTACAGTAAGGATACTCCCAAGTTTCCTTTAATAAAAAATTATACCAAGCAACTGCCCCAAGTATTCCTTAGTCTGTTTGAAGTTACGTATATATTTCTCCTATCCAACTCTTGAGCAATGAGTTACATTAACTTCCATTATAAATAAAAAATGTGTTTTATTATTGTGTAAGTTTTTCTCTTTAAATAACATTTTTACAAAATCAAAAGAAGGACTCCTATGGACAGCAGAACCACTACAGAAAATCCATTTCAGTTTCCGAAAACTCAACTTCACTTACGGAAGAAATGCACGCCACGGGCCACTGGCATGAAGCAGATGCAGTGAGAAAACATGTGGCAGCCCGTACACACATCCCTCTCTGCTTTCCAGCTTTGATCTTGAATGGCTACCGAGACTCCACACGACAGAGACGTGGTTCCTGCCAGGACATCACTGAGAGACACAGAACCTTTAAGGCGGAGCCATTGGGTGTGTGGAGACATAGAGATTCTGGTCCCTTCCTCTTTCCTTGCTTCCAGGCTGCAATAAAGTGAGCATTTTTCCCTCTATGTCCCATGATGATCCACCTCACCACACCCCTAAGGAAATGAGACCAAGGGACAATGGGCTGAAACCTCCAAACTGGGAGCCAAGCAAAGCTCCCACCTTGTGGACTGAGTCTGCTGACCACAATGCTGCTGGGAGGGGCTCAGTGAAGCTCAAGATGTAAACAGGATCTGGAGTCTCATAGCATGACAGGTAAATGTCCAGACTGCAACTTTAGGAAATAGTAATTGGCAGGTGTGGTGGTAATCTGTAATTCCAGCACTTAGAAAACTAAAACAGGAGGATCACCATGAGTTTGAGAATATCCTGGTCTAACAGCACATACCAGGCCACCAAGAGCTACACAGAAAAACACAGTCTTTAAGAATAAGTAGGGGCTGGAGAGATGGCTCAGAGGTTAAAAGCACTGGCTGCTCTTCCAAAGGTCCTGAGTTCAATTCCCACATGGTGACTCACAACCATCTATAATGAAGTCTGGTGCCCTCTTCTGGCATGCTGGTGTACGTGCAGGCAGAACATTGTATACATAATAAATAAATAAATCTTTAAAAAATAAATAAGTAAAAAGGAAAAGATAAATAAGAATCCATTATGACAACATGTATGCTAACTGAAAGAGAGAACAAGTTAAATTTAAAGCTAAATTCCCTGAATTCTAAGCACTAACTGAACTCTTTAAGAATTGTGTAAGTTAAATTTTAAAGCAATAATATCATAAGATATCTTCAAGGAGCCATTAGAACCAGCAAAAACACAAGTTATAAAGGAAAACCAATGCAAGTCAGAGACTTGAAAAGTACAATGACAAGTTCTAGTAGGTGGATTTAACAGCAGACTGGAGTGACAGAGGGCGGGACAAATCAGAACTACAAGATATAAACAGAAACACCCAGTCTGGGTGACAGAAAAAAGTACTGGGAAAAAGCTCCCCTGACCAGCAAGACTGAGGCATGAAATCTGACTTTCCTGCCACTGATATGCTGGAGAGAAAATGAAGCTCAAAAGGAGAAGATGGTTCAGCGTGCTCTGCTACAGTGTGGACCTGGGATGGCCCCAAAGGCTCAGTGTCCAGAAAAAGGAGAAGATGGCTCAGAGTGCTCTGCTATGGTGTGGATCCAGAATGGC
This sequence comes from Pachyuromys duprasi, assembly GCA_028658305.1. Taxonomy (NCBI): domain Eukaryota; kingdom Metazoa; phylum Chordata; class Mammalia; order Rodentia; family Muridae; genus Pachyuromys; species Pachyuromys duprasi. The sequence continues at coordinate 55,951,200 of CM053756.1, read as the reverse complement.
CCCAAAGGATCAGTGTCCAGCCTGGCGCTCTTGGGAGTTGGGTGGGACCAGTGAACCCACAGGGAGGTTTCTAATCAGGGAAGGAGGATGGGAACTGCACGCTCTCAATCTCTCTTCTCTCCTCTTCCAGCCCCTCATTTCCTCTCCCCTCCTCTCTCCTCTTCACCCAGCCATGCACTCATACCATCGCAACAGGGATTGCCCATGGACTGAAACCTCCAACACGCTAAGCCAAATAAACCTTCTGTCTCTATGAACTCATATTTGTTATAGTAATGAAAGGCTGACTAACAAACATCCCTACATTCACCTAAGAACATAGATCTGCCTATTCACCAAGAGGAATTAAACCAATAGGCTAATCACAAAATCTATGGAAAGATGTATGATAATCAAACCTGTGAAAGGTAAATCAAACGTTAAAAACTGGAAAGCATCAAGAGAAAAGACACATGGCCTATGCAGAGAAAATACCCCAGTGTCAGCGGATTGCTTATTGATGCCAGAATGAAAGAGCACCATGTCTTTGAGTACTGAAAGAAACTGTGAGCTCAAAAATGCACAAGGCAGGAAGATGCCCTTCCAAAAGGAACTGTGAGAATTTGTAACCATCAGCTCTGCTATAAAAGGATGCCAAAAGGACCCTTCCCGAGCATCTATAAAAAGGTAAGGGGACTGTTACAGTATTTGAAAGCTGGGCTGGAGAGGTGGCCCGTGCTTAAGGGCACACACCGCTGTCACACAGGACCACAGTTCCCATCACTCATGGGAGCTGGCTCAGGGCTGCCTGCAACTCCAGCTCCAGAGGAGACAATGCCTTCTTCTTCTTCTGAGGACACCTGCAGGTACACGCAAGCGCTCTTGTGCACACACACACAATTAAAAACAAAATGTCTGAAGGAGCAAACAACTGAAAGGTAAAGACATATTTTTGCTCCTTTATGGTTTCTAAACCATGTTGTGTGTGAAGGAAAACTTTTATCAATGCCTTATGTAGTTCTCACTCAGAGAGGAAATGCTACAAACATTCTATCATATGTGGCCTGGCATGCTTTAATGTGAACATTGACATGGTTTTATTCATCTTTTCTGTTTTCTCAAAAGCAATCAATGCATAGAAATAGCTATGAATAAAAATGAAACCCTTGGCAGCTTCCTTCAGACAGTGGTATTATCTACAGAATATGGAAAGCCGCAGAAATTCGGTGCCAGGAAAGGTCACATCTTCCAATCAGTAAGTGGGAAAGTGCGCTGAATGAAGAACTCTAAACAGAAGAAACACACTGGCCAACAAAGGTTTAAAAAGGCATTCAGTATTCCGAGATCGGGAAATGCAAATTAAAACTGCTCTGTGACTCCATCTCACCCGCTCAGACCAGCCACCAACAAGAAAACGAACAACAGCAAACGCTGCTGAGGAAGAGGCCTTCTTACTGTGGTGGATGTGTAAAATGGTGCGGCCACTATGGCAATCTGTGTGAAGACTTCAAGAAACTAAGACAAGAACTACGTTACGGCCCAGCTTTCCCACTTCTTGGTACGTCCTAAAAGGACTCCTTCCTACCACAGAGATATCTGCAAACCACGTTTATTGCTGCACTTTCTCAATATCTAAAAACTCGAGCCAGCCTAATGCCCCTCATGACAGAGGCACAAAGAAAGTATAGTGCACACACGCAATGGGATCGTATTCACCCATAAAGAAAACTGCAATCATGAAGTTTGCAGGGAAACAGACCTGGGAATTACTATTAAATAAAGCAACCCAGATACAGAAAAACAAATGTCACATCTCTCTCTCTTAGGAGGATCCTAGATTTTAATTTTTACATAAGTAGGGGCAGTGGGTAGGTTATGAAGCTTGGAAGATCACTAGAAAGGAAAAAGAGCTTTCAAGTTGGGGAGGGAAGGAGAGCAATGGAATGCGTGTGTCTGGCTAGGCTCTTGTCAAGTGGATACAAGCTGGAGTCATCTGAAAGGAGGGAACTTACCTGAGAGAGTGTCTGCGTAACATCAGGCTGTAGGCAAGCTTATGGGCATTTCCTCTATTAATCGTTGGTGTGGGAGAGCCAGGCTACTGTGAGTACTGCCATCCCTGGCCTGTGGTCCTGGATTCTAGAAGAAGGCAGGCTGAGCAAGCCAAGGTGCACAGGTCAGTAAACAGGACTCTCCATCGCCTCCGGGTTGATGACGGACTGTGGTGTGAAAGTGTAAGGTGAAATAAACCCTTTCCTCCACAAACTGCTTTTAGTTATAGTATTTCATCACAGCAACAGAAACCCCAACTAAGACATCATGTGACATGAAAGCAAAGGGAGGGGGGGGACACTAGAACAGGAGAGCAGGAGCAGAGCTGGGGGACAGGGAAGGGAATGGAGAGCACCAAAAAAAAATCATACAGGTATGAGCATGCCCTAATGAAACCCTGCACTTTGCATGATGATTCGGAAGTGGAGGTTTGAGAGGTAAAGGGCAGTGGGTAGTGGGGGTGAGCAGGGGTGAGCCAGGAGACAAGCACGCTGGGTCACTGTGTCACCCACAGCGGTTAGGGAGAGGGCATGATGCTGTAGGGCACTGTCTCTAGGAAAGGTTTGCTCATTTCCTTTGTGGAAGAATGTATTCATCTTCATCCCTGAAGGACTGCTTAGCTGGATATAAAATTCATCATCCACTCTTACTCTCAGCACTTGAAAGCTGGTGAGCCACATCCGCCGGCCTCGGTGGCTTCAGATCCCCAGTTCTTTAAGCTTGTCCTCTCTCAAGCTCCTCACTGGGGTTTTTGGTTTACATAATCAGCTTCTGAATCCACAAAATTATGTCTCACAAAACCTAGAAAGTTCTCAGCATATATTTCTCTGAGTATTTCCTCAGCCTCTAGCCCTTTTCCTCTTCTTCTGAGACTCTATCTATCAAGCTGTGATTTTCCTGACTGTGGTGAGCTTGGCATTTTGCTGTATCCTGAGCACCCGAGCAATTGTGTTAGGAGATTCTCGATGCTGACTAAGTAATTCTACTATCAGGCAGGTGTCTTGCTTGGGTCCACACATAGGTCCTGGCTGACTTTCCTGGTTATGGCTCCAAAAGCAGTTCTGCCTGCCAGGACATGTGTGTGCCACTCCATTTCTTCTCCTTCACATCTTACCCCAGGCCCATTCAGCCCCACGTGGTGTCATCTGGCTACAGAGCAGCAAGCATTTTCCTTGGGTGGAGGCTGAGTCAGTCACCATGGATGAAGGAAGACATTTGTGCTGCGCTGCTCTCTGGATCATGGTGGTAAAGGGCTTTGTGGTGGTTTGGATGAGAATCATCCCTATAGGCTGATATATCTGAATATCCAATGGTTCCCAGTGGAGGAACTGTTTGGGAAGGATTAGGAGGTGTGGCCTTGTGGAGGAGGTTCTGTCAATGGGGCTGGGCTTTCAGGTTTCAAAAGTCCATGACATTCCCAGTCTGTCTCTGTCTGCCTCCAACTTGCCAATCAGAATGTGAGCTCTCAGCTACTGCTCCAGCACCGTGCCTGCCTGCCGCCATGTTTCCTACCACGATGGTCATGGACTAATCCTCTGAAACTGTAAGCAAGGCCCTGATTAAATGCCTTACTTTATAAGTTGCCTTGGTCATGTGTCTCTTCACAGCAAAAGAAAAGTAACTAATAAGGCTTCTTCCTTTATTTTACGTATATGATGTTTTGCCTGCCTAAATATATTCCACATACATGCAGTGCCTGCAGGGGTCAGAAAAGGGTGTCAAATCCTCTAAAAGAAGAGATATAGGGAATTGTATGCTGCATGTGGGTGCTGGGAGCTGAACCCTGGTTCTCTATGAAATCTCTAACCACTGAGCCATCTCTCCAGATCCTTCTTCCTCACATTTCTCCGCTCCTGCTGGCATGCCATCCCTGCCATGAAGGGCTCTACTCCGCTTGGGCCATAAACCAAAATCAGCGGGAATCAAGCTGCCAGGGGGAGATGACGGCCTGAATAGGGGCATTCTGGGGGGCGGCTGCAAGCTGGCCTCACATGTGGATCCCATAGGTTCTTGGCAGTAAAGAAACTCAGCTTTGTTGCTTTAAAGGAATCTGGTCAGAACCTAGGCACTAGCTGTACCTTCTGCATCTGAGGGGTGTTCTGGGCTAGGGAGAGCAGTTAGCACCCGCCTCAGCTACCATCGTGGGGTTTGAATAAGAAATGTGCTCAGAGCTTCACGGATTTGAACAATTGCCCACAGCTGGTAATGCTGCTGGGACAGTCACGGAGAGGGCAGAGGTGGAGGCTTCCTGGAAGAAGCGCATCACGGGGAAGGCTGTGAGGGTGGGTAGCCTTGCCCCACCTCCTGGTCTCTCCTCTCTCTCTCTCTCTCTCTCTCTCTCTCTCTCTCTCTCTCTCTCTCTCTCTCTCTCTCTCTCTCTCTCTCTCTCCCCCTCTATCTCTTTTTCCCTGCCCCCTCTCTCTGCTTCCTGTGTGTGGATGAGCATGTGACCAGCAGCTTCCTGTGAAGGACTCTCTCCTGCTAAGACCATAAGCCAAATTAAACCCACTTCTCCTAAGTCAGTGCACTTTCTCACAATAGAAAAGGAACTAGTGCCCATCTCTGGCCCAAGAGCTGATGAGGCCCACCAATCAGAGCTCTGGCTGTAGGGAGCCTCGTGGTGCTGAGCAAACAGCAGCTTCCAGGACCCGTCTAGGGACAGATATGAAGAAACGGCAGAGCTGTGTACCACCTCCCTCTAATTCACTTGTTCCTCTTGCCTGAACCAGAGTCCAGATGAGAGCAGAGAGCCAGACCAGCATGGGCTTCTCTGCGCCAAGGGCTCAAACCCTCACGTGTGCGTCCCCCTCAAGCTGCAGAGGCTCCTGCGGTCACAGCAGCGCCCTGTGACTCCTGGATGCTGAGTCACGTCTCAGTCGTTTTCCCTGACTTTTGTCGCCAGCCTTTCCCTTTCTCACACATAATTCAGCTCTTGCAGAAGCAGCTCCTCTCGGAGAAGAGGAAGGACGCCATCCCCTCATCTGTCACTGAAAACTGAGAAGACAAGAGGCTCTGGTGTGCACACAGGGGCCAGGCCCCACTGATGTGGCAAATGTAAGTGCTGAGGTGGGAACACTTGGAGAGGCAGGCCCTCCGGGGAGGGGATCGGTCGAGGGGTGCAGGCTGCTGCTGCACACTCGGCCATGCGCCTGCAGCTTAAATCCATCCCAGTTAACCTTCACGTGAAAACAGTTTTCACTAATCATGGGTGGTGTCCGCGCCTTTAAATGTCTATATAACTAAGTGTAGCTGGGTCTGCCAGTGCACACCTTTAGTCCCAGCACTCAGGAGGCAGAGGCAAGTGGATCTCTGAGTTCAAAGTCAGCCTGGTCTACACAGCACATTACAAGTCAGCCAGGGCTACACAGTGGAACCCTTCCTGAAAGGAAAATGTCTGTACAGCTGCCTGTGCAGCTGTTACTGTGCGCATTGGTGTCCGTGGCTGCATCTTAGGCTTACTTCTGAAGTAGTTGATTTTGTTAGATGGCTGTGCAAGCAGACAGCAGACATGATAACCACTGAGGACTCTGGACTGTCCGCACGGCTGTCTGCACTGACTTCACCCCTTCCTAGGGCACACACACACCCCGAGAGGAAAGGGTACGCTCAGCAACAGCATCACAAATTTCAATCCCTAATACAGGACCCACACAGGATGCGGGGAAAGTCCAGGCAGACTCACTCAGTTGTCTCTAGTGAGCAGTGAAAGTGGACGATGGAAGGTCAGCCGACTGGCAACAAAAAGCATGGGCAGCTGGTTACAGCGTGTTCCTCTGAAACCAGACTGCTCAGAGGCTGATTGTGGGTTTCATCATTTGCTCATGTGACATCACTTGGGTTCTTTAGCCCTCCTTCACCAGCTTCCTCATCCCTAACCATGATGGTGAGTGCGTGTGACCTCACTCAGGTTCTTCAGCCCTCCTTCACTGGCTTCCTCATCCCTAATGGTGATGGTGACTGCCTAAGGACACCTCGGAGGATCAGTGTGGTAACTCCGTGAGTCGGTATCTCTAAGCACACAGGAAGGCACCTGGCAAGAGGTGTGTGCTCGACAGGAAAAGCAGAAGAACAGTGTAGACGAGAGGTAGTGACAAGAGACCCTGTAGATGCTGTTATGGCTGCGGGGGCTGGTAACGCACCTTCTCACATGTCTGACCCAAAAGGATGCTCGTGCATTTGGGAACAGGACCCCAGTTCCTACAGCACATGACAGAAGGAAGCCAAGTTTGATTTGGGGTTTTAATATTGAGTGGAGTGAAGGACTGGACCAGAAGTCATTTTCTCTTGAGCTCTTCAGCCCCCCTAGAGTCTTTGGGGTCCTGAAGGCTTTAGCTCTTTCCCGTATCCCCACTCTCTCCTCACCCTCGCAAACCATGAGATACTGTTGACTCAGAGGCTGTGAGAACCAGCTCTCACTGATGGCGGCGTGGGCAGCCGTTCCTTCTGAGCTGGGACCAGAACCACGCAGTAGGGTGACTCGCCCCTGGATTTCCTGGCCGGGAAGCACATTACATGGGGACACAGAGTACACGCGCTCCTACAGTGGCTAATGCCAGGCCTGGCTGTGCCTCAGCTGTGGCATTTCCAATCCTATTACTGACCCACTGTCTCCCTTCGAAATCAGGTAATTTTGTAGACACAAGAGCAGGATGCTCTGTAAGGCATATGTCAGTACAAGGGGAACTTCCCACAGCGGTTTCCCTTCCCCAAAACCCTAGCATTTAAACCTCACGCTTACCACTGAAGCTGAAATACAGAGACTGATGAGGAAGAGTCTTTACAGACGCTGGTTCCTGATCCAGCCAATGAGAAGGGAGTGTGAGGCAGCATCAGCAGTCTCCGGCAGACTAGATCACCAAGACGGCCTGCAAGGAGCACGGGAGTGTGATTAGGGGAAATGGCATGAGTGATGGGTGAGATTATTAGGAAATTGCAAATACGTGGGGTCCCATAGTAAGAAATTCCTGGGACAACGTGTCAGAGTCTAAGAAACAATCAAAATCCCCAGAATATTTTTTAACTTATTTATTTATTTATTTTGAGACAGGCTTTTCCTGCGTAGCCCTGGCTGGCCTTGAACTCAGAGATCCACCTGCCTTTCCACACCCAGCTATGAAGATTAATGTTTTATTAATGTGTATGTGTGTCTGCGTGAGTGAATGTCACGAGTGTGTGGAGGCTCATGGAGGCCAGAGCAGGACTCCCTTCCCTCTCCGGCGGCTTCCTGTGTATCTGACAGTTCATCATACAGTTGGCTACTGGCTCATCGGTGAGCTGGGACACGGTTTCCACATGGAACCCATTGCGGATGGTTTGCGCACTCATCCAACAAGAATCCCAACCTCTGTTTTCTGTGACTTGGAGTCATCTGAGGGCATCAGCCGACAGGGTCTTCCTTCAGTGACCCATTTCACCGTCGCTGCCATGATCTGTCGATCCCTGGAGCGCCTGAGCTCTGCGGCTTCGCTGCCTCTCCCGTCCAGTCCTTCCCTGAAGTCAACGCTTCCTCATCACGGTTCTGCGTGGACTCAGCGGACCCGGATGGAGGCCTGGGCGCCTCGCCCGCCTCAGTCTCTTGCCTACTTCCGGTCTTGAATCACACCAACGTTTCCTTGTTGACTTTTTTTTTTAAGTTTTCCCTCTGCTCTTCGTGTCCCCGGGATGGAACACCCGACAGAAACAAGCATGGAAAGACGAATCCAGCTCACCGGTAGGTGGGCGCGACACGGCGGCGCTGTTCACGACGGTTTCCTTTTGGCAGCTTCAGCGTCCTGCGAGCTGGCTCCTGTCTTGACAGCTCAGGAAGGGGACTGGAACCGGAAGCGGATGTCACCCTCAAAGTCCTCCACCAGCAACCTACTTCTGTTCCCCAGGCCACTGTCCCTAAGGTTCCGCACGCAGCCTCTCAAAACAGCGCCCCCAGCTGGTGACCGGACGTCCAAACATGCGCCCCTGGGGAGACATTTCACTCTGAAACCTGTGCAGCCAGGCTCCATCTTGAGCTTTTATGTGAGATAAATATATATGTAAATATCAATGTATTTCTATCTAACTATTCCTGGGTCTTGGTCTGGAAGCTTCTAGCCTCTGTGACAACCTAATTTTCTGCAAGCCCGGACCCTGAAGGCTTCAACTTCCAGCCTCCATCTGCTAACCTAGGTCTAGAGTGTTTCAGCCTCCGAGACTTACTGATGAAGACACTCAAGAAGCCGCCATGGGAATTCGCTGCCTTTCTCGCCTAGCCTTGGCCCCTCTCCCTATCTGTCTGCCTACCGGGGAGTCTGTCTAACGCCTGTGTCTGGGTCTCACTGGAGATCACAAACCTTAGTGGCTGCTGCACTGATTGTCTCCGATTTCCACACTGATTTATGCGCTGCTTTATAATCCCTTTCTTCTGTGTATATGGGCTAAAACTAATTTTTCATGTCCTAGTTTTTTAAGATAAAATCTTAGCCTGCTGACCTTAACCCACACTCATTTCTGGCCAGTGTAGCTCTCTTGCTGTTGATGAAAACACTATGGCATGATACATTTTGTTTCATTCATTACAAAATACTTTATTTCATTTTTGGTTTTTCAGGACAGGGTTTTTCTGTGTAATTCTGGCTGTCCTAGAACTTGCTCTGTAACTTGTCTGGAATTTGCCCTCAGACTCAAAGATCCACCTTGCCTAGATGGAGCATGCACAAGGCCTGGAGTTGGAATCCTGTACTAATTCTGTGCTGACTTGACACAGGCAGGAGTCATCTGAAAGGAGGAAACCTCACCTGAGAATGTGACTCCTTAAGATCTGGCTGTAGGGCACTTTCTTACTTAGTGATTGATGGACGAGGGCCCAGCTCATTGTGGGCGGTACCATCCCTGGGCTACCTCCTGAGTGCTGAGATTACAGCTCTGTGCCATCACTTTTAAATTTCTGTACTGATTTCTCCTTTGCCTTATTCAAAACAAGTCCAGTTTTCACGTACGAATATTGGGTGATATATTTTACATTAACTTCTAGTTTCATTTCATTTTTGTCAGCAAATAAATATCATAGCTTGCTTTCTTTTGCTGTGATAAAACTAGCCAACTTGGGAAGGAAAGGGTTTCACTTCCCAGACTACAATACATCATGGAGGAAGCCAGGGCAGGAGCTCAGCGCAGGAACCTGGAGGTAAGAGCTGAAGCAGAGGCCTTGGAGAGCAATGCTCACTGGCTTGCTCCTCCGGCCCTGCTCAGCCAGCTCTCTTACACAGGCCAGGACCACCTGCCATGGCCCCACCCATGATGGGCTGGGGTCTCCCTCTTCAATCATTAATCAAGAAAATGCCCCGAAGGCTACCTGCCTACACTCTGATAGAGGCAATTCCTGAATTCAGTTTTCCTCTTTCCAGGTGACTTCCATTTGTGCCAAGCTGACAAAAAACTAACAGCACAGGAAACTGTGTGATTTGAATCCTTACAAATTCATCAAGCCTTAGGTCACCTACAAAAACATTTGATGCAATTCAGGGTCCGTTCATGTTAAAATTACCCAGTAAAAGAGGAGTGTGTACGTATTTTCTAAACACTAAATGTAGGAAGTGCTATTTTTATTAAAGTACATATCTATTGTTTAATTTTCAAACTATATACCTGCATCTTGACAATTTTAAAACATAAATGATGAAATATGGTTTGCTAACGTATCAAAAACGCACTTGACAAAGTTACAGAAACTCGATGTGGAAAAGGAGTCACCAAGTAACAGCCTAGAGGGTTTTCCTCGGTTTTGTTTGTTTGCTGTGTATTTGTTAACTCATGTGTTTGTCTGCATGTGTGTCTGTGCACCCTGCGTGTGCCTGGTGCTGGAGGAGCCGGGAAGAGTGTGACAGATGTCCCGGGACTGGAGTCGCGAGTGTTTGTGGGCCACCGTGTGGAGCTGGAACGGGATCCCAGGTTCTCTGCGAGAACAAGGGCCAGCTCTTCAGCCCTTTCAAGCTTTGTTTTAAGCTTTTCAGCGCTTAGTGGTCACGCTGCAGCGGACTCAGGCTCCTCCGCCTCACGCTTCTTTGCTTCTCTAGCATCCAAAACCACCCCTGGGGGGCACCGCCCACCGGAACCTCGACGGAGCAGTGGGTGCGAGAGCAGCCTGGCCACCACCCAGCAGGAGCGCGGCCCTTTGCCAGTGCACACCGTGGTCCAGGCACCGACGCCGCCCTCGCCCGGTCGGAAGCGCGCCGTGGCCACCTGCTGGTGTGAGCGCGCTTCACACGCGGAGCTGGAGCTGACCCTGTGGCCCTGAGGATTCTGAGGTTTAGGACAGCGCCTCAGGAGCGGCCTCTGTTCCCCTCCCCACGCCCCTTCCCCCGTCTGCCTTCCACAGCTTTTGCTCAGCGTCTTCTCAGAGCCTCGCCCCTTTCGTCTCCCCGTGAAGTTATGAAATCTACTAAACACCCACAATTTTGTTTTGTTGGTGGTGGTTTCCCCCCTTGAGATAGGGTTTCTCTGTGTAGCCCTGGCTGTCCTGGAACTCGTTCTGGCTCAGTGCTAGAGCGCTTGCCTAGGTGGAGCATCCACAAGGCTTGGAGTTGGATTCCTGTACTAATTCTGTACTGACTCGACATAGGCAGGAGTCATCTGAAAGGAGGAAACTGCACCTGAGAATGTGACTCCATAGATCTGGCTGTAGGGCACTTTCTTACTTAGTGATTGATGAGGAATGGCCCAGGCCATTGTGGGTGGTGTCATCCCTGGGCTGGTGGTGCTGGGTTCTGTAAGAAAGCAGGCTGAGCAGCCATGAGGAGCAAGCCAATAAGCAGCACCCTCAATGGCCTCTGCTTCAGCCCCTGCCTCCAGGTTCCTGCCCTGCCTGAGTTCCTGTCTTGAATTCCTTTGATGATGAACAGTGATGTGGAAGCATAAGCCGAATAAACCCTTTCCTCCCCAGGTTGCTTGATCATGGTGTTTCGTGTTCCCAACACTGGAAACAAAGATGGAAACATGGTTATTTCTCAGCTGGTTTCAACAGTAACTGAGAAAAAGAAACCACAGGGGACTATTAGCTTCTAAACTCCCTGCATAGGAAGAAAAGTGATGACCCGCCAGCCTAGAGAGGCGGGCTCAGGGAGCAGATGCGGGCTCAGGGAGCAGAGCCAAGCCCACCCAGGGTTAGAAGGGTGAGAGAAGGGAGGGCTGGCCTTCCCCCTCAGCCTTGTGACCATGAGAGAGAGGAGTGTCCCCAGTTCTTGAACCCTAATCCAGGGATATTTTGTTCCGTGGTCATTTTCTTGACTGATGCCATTTTGCAATGCCCTGTAGCATGTTTTTAATACGTTTTGGTATAGCGTCCATTTGTGACTTAGTTTTCATTTACAATTTTGTCATCTTCTGTTCCTCTGAGTTCAGTTAACTCTCATTTTGAGTCTTTCTGCTCCCTGTTCATTTAACTGCTGGGTTTCTGCTTCTTAATGTGGATTTTCCTTCAAGCGGTGAGTGCCTGATTCACTCCGTTCTCAATGCTGTTGCCTCAGTTCTGGTCCTTGCTGTTGGGCACAATATGCGCTAGTTAATAGCAGCTCTGAGTGGTCACATCTGTGGCTTCGTATTCTATTTGTTTTTATTTTCCGTCACTAACCAAAGCTAAGTGTGTTAGGACATGAGCATCGAAGGCCTCTGGGTTTCTTAATTCAAGGGTGCCCTCTAGTGCTACCGCAACGCAGCGCCGTTTCGTTAATGATGGGAAGTGACAGCCGCAGGATTTATGACTTTTGTTTCTGGAAATAAGTAATTTCCCCCACTTCCTTATTCTCTTTAAAGCCGTGATTCCTGGAGTTTCCAACACTGAAGCTATTGCTTCACTCCTTAGATCAATACTTCCGCAAGATCTTCCCCTCTGGTTTCCCAGCCCAGCTGCTCCTCGTCAGATCCCACAGCAGCGGTGGAATACAGTGCCCTGTGTGGAGGGCCACAGACTTGTTTCCGTAATGACCTCATCAGTGAGCCCCGCTCTCCTGGAACTCACTGTGCAGACCAGGCTGGCCTCAGAGATCCATCCACCTGTCTTTGCCCCCGCGAGTGCTGGGATTAAAGTTGAGCAACGGCACAGTTGGCTGGGAGGTGATTGTTGCAGAGATGATTCTCTTTACCCGCTGATCCCAGTCCCCCCCACACACACACCAGCCGCTTCTCCAGCCAGATTCTATCACACATCTGCGGCTTTGCTGTGGTTACGTTTCTGTCATCTTGCGGATATGTTGTTACACATCATCGTTTTTCCTCCATCTGCCCTGTCCAACAGTCTACATTCCTCAGAATGTACAGTCTTTATAGCCTCAGAACACAAACCCTCAGCGTGCAGTGGAATTGATACCAAAGTTAGACGAATAACATATCAAAATTATTACAATCTGGCAAAAGTAGTCCTTGCTGAGAAATTAATTCCCATAAATGCCTACATCGCTACAGGAGAGACGTTTAGAATTAGTAACGTGCCCTTTTACCATGAGAGGGTTTTAAAAAAGGAAGTAAATTAAACTTAAGGAAGGCACAAAAAAAGATAAAAAGAATTATTTTTAAAAATTAAATCAAAATAGTTATAAAGAAAAATTGACAAAGAGAAAAAATAGGAAATTAAACTAGAGACTGTTCTTTGAAGAGACTAATAACAATTATAAACTCCTGTGAAATAAGAAACAAATACTGCCAGTAAGAAAGCAGAAGGCAGCGGCCACCACAGTCACTCACACATCAGTGAGAAAGCGGAAGGCAGCGGCCACCACAGTCACACACCAGGCAGCTAAGACAGGGCTACTAACAATTCATGCCAACAACTCAACAAGAAGACAGACAGAAGTGAAGACCTGGGCATCTGTGGCCACGTAAAGCCACTGACTGTTCCCAAGCCATGTGAGACAGTGTGGAAAATAGTACAAACCTCCTTTGACACTGTAGATTTCCTTCTTAGAAGAGATTTAATGGTGGAAAACTCACACCACCCACCTATGCGCCCACACACACACATATACCACACAAACATACATCATACACCACACATTCACATACACACACACACCACATATACCACACATCATAAACACACACATACACACTCACCAGTGATCCAGGATTAGGTACTAATTAGGCTAGGTTAGTTTCCCCCTGTTTATGTAGTCTGGGCCCCCAGCCCATAGAAAGGGGCTTCCCATGGTCACAGTGGGTCTCCAAACCTCACTTAACCTGACCCAGAAACTCTCTCAGAGATACGTCCAGAGGCGTTTCTTCTAGATGTCCTTCACTATAGAGGTCCCTGACATGGCTGTGTCTCCTGAATCCTGCTGACGCTGGGCTCCCACCACTGCCCTCTGTCTACACCCTCCTGTAATCCTCCTGTTATTGTGGCTGTTTCCTGCCCTGGGTTCTACTCGATGCTAATCTGAATCATTCCTCGCCAACTTTCCTGTTGCTGTGATTTAAAAAACAAGAAAGAAGCCAACAAAATGCATCTTCAGGAGAAAAGGCTTGTTTTGGCTCATAATTCCAGGTTATGGAGCATCACAGCAGGGAAGCCAAGGCAGGAACTCGAAGCAGCAGAGAGCAGAGAGAATGAGTGTGGTCATGCATATGTGCTTGCTTGTGCTCAGCTCCCTCTCTGTATTTACAGTGTGCGATCCCCTGCCTAGGGAATGGGGCCACCCACAGTGGACAGGGCCTTTCCACATCATTTAATACGCAAGCAAGATGACACCTCCACAGTCATGTCCACAGGCCAATGCAGTCTTTCTCTGAGCCTCTCTGTGCGATGCTTGAAGGCTGAACCAAGGTGGCAAAACCAGCCCATACTATCTAACCCATAATATTAGCTTTTAATGAACACAACCAGGCATTTCCTCATAGCTACAATAACTTAGTTTTACATACTGATGAGCTATAGTGTGATAATAATAGATGTGGGTAAAAGTCGATCAGAGTAAAAGCATTTTATTCCCATGTCCTTAAAAACATGAGCCTCTACCTTAAGAAAAAGAAAAGAACTGAATTGCAGTTAGTCTCGATTTTTTAAAAGTCATTTTGAAATCTGTACGGCATACTCCAGGTAAATAAAGGACTTCGAGGCTTTTCAACAAATATCACAGAGTGATGTGCGTATGTGTGTAAACTTTCAGATAACACGTAAAAGCTAACGAAGGGGGACTGTGATATCATATCTTGGTCAGTGTTCTGCAATGTTCTGCAATGGCCGTGGCAACTATTATATATTATTATATTCTGCATATATTATCACTATTTTTATATTTACGCTCATAGTGTGCGGGTTTGGGGTAGGGGAGAACAAGGCAGAAAAGATCTTTAATTTCTGTTTCCATCGCCGCCTAGTGGCGGGAGTGCAGCATTGCATCCCCAGAGCAGGTTTAAGTGTTTGGACTCTTTCTGGTTTTGTCGCCTTTTGTCTGTCTTGGGTTTGTTGGAGCTTGTTTTTATTTTGGCGTTTCATTTGCGTCACTGCGGGTGCGACCGTGGGCTTCACGCTAGGAAGGGGCTGGACCTCTCGGCTAAGGCCGAGCACCGCTGCTCCGGGTTAAGCCAGGGTTAAACCGCATCGCGGCCATGACGTAACGGACGTCACCACCCCTGCCAGGGACAGAGACGAAGTTCTTCAGCCTCTGAACGTGGGCTCCAGCCAGAGAGTCCCCAGACAGAGAGCGTCCAGCCCTCAGCCTTGAACTCGCGGCCTTGGCGGCCGCTCCAGCCTCTCAGACTGAGCAGGTACGGGCTTCGCCCACTCTCCCCCTTGCAGGCGGCCCTGTGGGGCCTCCGGCCCGCTTCAGAGTCACATTGCAGTCTGCTGGCTGTCTTCCTCCAGAGAACCCCAGTTTTTAAAAAGCACGCAAACGCGGAGGCAGGAAACAGAGCTGCTTCCATTTTCAGATGACAGGCGTTTCCACGTCCCAGCGACCTGACACAGAGACTGGAATCGTTCCGTCCGTCAGGTTACATGACGGCAGATAAGCATAAAACAGTAACTTGAACTCCGAACACCAGTCACGCGCCTTTCCGCTGTGACGGCCTCCCCCCTTGCAGCAGAGGACAGCTCACAGAAGGGTCACCCTGTGAGTGAGGGGGTGACCGCACAGGCCGGTGAGCCCGGCTGCGGGGGAGACCGGGGAAGGGAGGTCCCAAGTTCAAGGCCAACCTGGGCTGCAAAATCAGCCCGAGGCCACTGTGGCCAATTTAGTGAGACCCTGCTTCAAAATGGCCTCGAGGGCGGGGATTAGCTCAGGGGTAGAAGATGCAGCGTTCATGAGGTCCAGGACTCGCTCTCCAGCGCTGAGAAGGAAAGCGCAGGAAATCATGCTCACGCGTTTTAGTTATTTCTGGCAACCAGCTCCAGAAATGAAATATTCAGGTGTAAGTCTAACAGCCACCCTGTGTACGATGAGAAAGGCCCACGAATTAAGTAAGCCAGAGGAGGCTGGAGAGACGGCTCGCAGCTAATGGCGCCGGCTGCTCCTCCAGAGGACCCGGGTTCAGATCCCTCACCCACATGGTGGCTCACAACCGACGGTAACTCCAGTTCCAGGGCACGGACGGCCTCCTCCGCCCCCTACAGGCCTTGCACACACAGTGCACAGACATACTTCAGGCAAAACCCTCACACGCACAAAATAAAATGAACAACCTAATCATTAACTGTGACGGCAAACGAATGGGGAAGCACGCTGTGTGTGAGCCGGAACAGCGGAAGGACAGTCGGCTCCTCAAACTCATCAGCGACATCGCAAACGCACTGGGGACGAGGAGGTGGAAAGCTGAACTATCTTCAGAAGGAGGAAGGAGACTGGAAATCAGTCTGCCCGATTTTAAGGTTTATATGTCTACAGAAATGCAGATGTGAGACATTGGCCAAGGAGCTGACACAGACCAACTGACAGAAGAAAAAAATCCAGAAGCAGGCCAATGTGGTGTGTCCAAGTAAAGGTTTAGCATTTTGGTTTTTATTGCATTTTGTGTGTATTTGTGTGTGTGTGCATGTGAATGTTTGTATTTATGTGCGTGTATAGGAGTGCATGTGTGTCTGTGCATGTGTGTGTGTAGCAGATCATGTATGTGTGTGTATAGTGGTTTGTAGGCTTCAACTTTTTAACAAACCTTTACTTTATTTAGGGTTCTTAAATGCTTCTGCTTCCCTTCTGACCCCCCAATACTGGGTAGGAGGGAAAGAAGGTTGGTGGGAGCAGGGTGGGGTCCTCTCTGCTCCTTTTTCCCGGGTAGGGTCACAGGATTCGTTGGGGGAAATACCAATGTCAGAAATCCAGAAACCCAAGTAACTGGCAAATCAGCAAACAGCAAGTGCAGCAGCAAGCAGCCCTCCAAGCAGCCACGCCTTCTTCCTCTGGGCTGTCATATTTATACCCTCAGAGTCCTCAGGATTCAACTAATCCCACCAGGCAAAGACCACACTCCTCAAGAGACACCTAACAGGTGTGGACAAACTAAAACCTCCAACTTGGAATTATAACAAAAACATGTTTGCATATCATAAACCAAAATGACCACAACATCGGTGAAGTTGTGTGTATATGTGTAGGTATGCATGTGTGTGTGAATGTGTGTGTATGTGTGTGTGAATGTTTGTGTGTGCATATGTGTGTGCGAATATGTGTGTGTAAATGTGTGTGTGTGAATGTGTGTGTATGTGCATACATGTGTGAGGGGGTGGGGGTGGTATGCACGCTGTGTCAGAGGTCAGAGGACTACCTGTGAGAGACAATTCTCTCCGTCCACTGTTTTGGCTCCTGGAATCAAACTCAAGTTGCCATGCTTGGCTGCAAGCTCTTTACCCACTAAGACACCTTGCAGCCCCTAAATAATTTTGATAAAAAGGTAAAAATGATGCATTATAGAGAAGGTAGAGTTTTCAACACCTGGCACTGAAGGACGTAAATGCCTGTACTTGGAAGGACTGTGCCTGGTGTCCCATGCTGGTAAGCCTAGCATGTGAGGGGTAGAAACAGGAGTTCAAGACCAGCTTCAGGGTCACGGTGATACCGAGGCCAGCCTGGGCTGTGTGAAATTCTGTCACAAAAACAAAACAAACAAACAAGCAAAACAACTACATGCAAAATGCCTTCACATTTTATATTTAAAATTTAAGAGTGGTTATAGGCTATATCAGAAAACACAAAATCATAGGGCATTTAAGAGAAAAATCTTCAGACAGGAATACCCAAACTGTCTGAAAACTGTGGGAAAACTGTGGGGAACAGAATCCAAACTGAACCAAGAAAAACAGTTTTACATTAAAAACAATGCTGCAGGCTTTATCTACTTCAAACCGTTAATGTTCTTCTTTATTGGCAGTGTGGAACAAATATGGAGACCATTTAAGACAAATAACGTCATCACCTCAGACAATGAACACGCACCGGAAAATCTCCAACCAAGTAACCTGCAGTTTATTTCGCAACAGCCTACAAGTCATTAAGAACGTGTCTACATGGTCCAAGATCAAACCTTCCAAATGCCAGCATGGATGGGAGGGATTGGTGAGGTCTCACCCTTAGCCGGGAGGCTATTGGCAGGCAGCTAACAGCAGCTGGGGAGGGAAGGTCCGTGTTCGTCGAGGGTGAAGCCCCTGAGAGCAGGTGGACCACTGCCATGAACATCCAGGCAGAACTAGGCTGACCCCATGACCTAAAGTGCAAAGGCTATGGAGTTGGGAGGTCAATGCGGTCAGGGGAGAGGAGACTTGGAAGGGAGGAAATGGGGGTGGATTTGACTGAAATACGTAATATGCGTGTATGAACTCAAAAATAAAAATAAAAACATTTTCACATCAAGACAAAATGATGGTCTGGTGAAGGAAGCAGTCTGCTTCCACGCAGAACTCACGCAAGATTTACAACTGCCTTCCCAACTGCATACAACAGAAACACTCCCAAGTTCGCCAAAAATTAAAAAGTCAAGGTTTATCAAAACCAATGAGTTTGTTGCCCACTAAGGTCACTATCGAGGAAACTAGGTCTGGTTTTGGGATGGTGCAGCAGTGACCAGAACAGCGGCCCTGTGCAGGCCAGGGCAGTGCAGGACGCCCACAGATTTAGCGTCAGAGACTTTGAACTTTCAGTGCAGAGAACTAGAATGGAGCCAGCAATACCCACTACACAAACGATCGGATACTTAGACTGTCACAATGTAGCAACCCCAATAAAGTAACAGACTTGGGCAATTCCAGTCAGTGGGTATTGTAACATCATGGAAAGAGAAACAAGGAGATACAATGCGACGGTGCCCCCATAGACCCGGAGAGAAGCAGACCAGAGCCTGACCCCTGACTGCATCAGGTGCAAAGTCAGAGCAACCACAAAGGGCAAAGCAGTGTGTTAGGTGGCGCCAAGTGTGTGCCGGCGAGAAAATGTGAGCGTGGGAACCCTTCACCTTGGCTGAGGCTTCTCAGCAACCCTAATCCTAACAGGAAGGAAGAGTGCCGTAAAGCGTCTGGACGTCAGAGACAGGAGGGACAGCAAGTGGAAATGTGCGCTCTGCTGAGGCGTCATCCAGTCGCCCCACGGGTGTGTGTGTGTGTGTGTGTGTGTGTGTATGTAGTGTGTGTGTAGTGTGTGTAGTATGTGTGTGTGTAGTGTGTAGTATGTGTGTGTATAGTGTGTAGTATGTGTGTGTGTGTAGTGTGTGAGTGTGTATAGTGTGTAGCATGTGTGTGTAGTGTGTGTATAGTGTGTTTGTGTGTGTAGTGTGTGTGTAGTGTGTGGTTGTAGTGTGTGTGAGTATGTATAGTGTGTAGTATGTGTGTGTATAGTATGTGTGAGTGTGTATAGTGTGTAGTGTGTGTGTGGTGTGTGTGCCTGTGTGTGTTTATTGGCCGAGGCACAGGGACACTTCCGCAGACCACTGTCTGTGTTTTGACCTGAGCTGGCAATTACGTGGGTTTTGCCCTAAATAAATCATTAAATTATACATCCACTGTGGTTATCTGTGACTTTTATTTTACAGTACAAAGGATTTTAAAGCAACTGTCTGGAAGACAGAAGGGCTGGGGTTTCCCCAGGCACAGGGTTCAGGTCGGCCACAGAGACTAAAACAACTTGGCACCGGAATGAATTAGGGAAGTCTCTGGACCGTGTCCTGGAAGTGAGGACTGCTGAGGGGCAGGCCGGAAGGGGAGGACATGGCCACATCTCACAGAGTCTAGAGCCAGGCGTCTTCACCAACCCGGGTGGGGCCTTTCTTCAGGCGCTGCGGGAGAAGCTTCCCTCAGGTCTCTCTAGGGGTGACGTGGGAGAAGAGCTCCTGAGACCTGCAGGAATGGGGGGGGCCTCTGAGGAGGCTTCCGCCTTCCGATCCCCACACTCAGGAGACAATGGCGCAGCCGGAGGCCCTCTGCCTCCCTCACTCTATGGTGTTGTCTCTCTCTGGCCAAAGAAACAAGGCAGTGGTCTGCCAGCTAAAGACAACAACAGGGCGCTTACCTCACGGCCAGACTGAGTCCGCTCAGACGCTGGGAAGAGAGAGAACGGGATCCCCAATTAGGATCGAATGTGTTTCCCGGGGGTGGGGGGCCTCCAGTGGCACTCATCTCTGCGTCCCCGACTCCCCTGAGCGGCCTTCCCTCGATCAGCTTGTAACAGTAAAGGACGCTGGAAGGGGAGAAGCCGCAGGGCAGGCAGGAGGGCACCCCAGGGCAGCTACCTTTCCGGGCCTTGAGGTGGCTAACAGCCCCCACCAGGAAGACAATCAGCCCAAGCAGGAACGCCGCGCCGCCACTCAGGATCTTTTTCCACGAGTACTCAGACTGAGCCGCTATGGGAAAACAAGATTTAAGGTCAATGTAACACTCCTGATACTGGACGCAACTCCTAAAACCCCAAAGCCTGCACTAGACCCCAAGCCTAGAACAGCTCAGGAAAGAGTTAAATGTAGAGATGGAGTTGCCTCCCATCTGTCACCAATTGTGTGCGTGTGTGTGTGTGTGTGTGTGTGTGTGTGTGTGTGTGTGTCTGTGACTGTGCATGTGTGTCTGTGTGTGTGCATGTGTGTCTGTGTGTGTGTCTGTGTGTGGGGGGGTGTCTGTGTGTGTGTGCATGTGAGTGTGTGTGCATATGTGTCTGTGTCTGTGGGTATGTGTCTGTGTCTGTGTGTGCATATATGTCTGTGTCTGTGTGTGTGTGTGCATATGTGTCTGTGTCTATGTATGTGTGTATGTGTCTGTGTATGTGTACACACATGCATAGATAAGAGGTCAACTTCAGGTGTCACTCCTCAGACGCTGCCCGCCTTTGCTGCCGTGGCTGTAGTTCCCTGGGTCCCTCACTGGCCTGGAACTCACTAAGCGGGTGAGGCTGGCCCCAGGGACCTGCCTGTCTCCACCTCCCCGGCCCTGGACTAGAAGCACAGAGCACCTGGGTTTTTCACACCGACTGGGGCTCAAGCGCAGCTCCTCACGCTAACGTGGCGAGAGTTCACCAACTAAGCCTGACTTACAGCATGGCAGCATCGGTTAAAGTGCTAAAGGGCACTAGGTGCCAGGGCTGGAGGCAAGCTGTGTGCTAAATGCCCGCCCTGTCCCCTGGACTTTGTGAGGGTGGATGCCCGTCCTCTTTCCTCCCACCCCTGGCACTAGGGCTCTTAGACCAAGGAA
Source organism: Pachyuromys duprasi (assembly GCA_028658305.1). Classification (NCBI taxonomy): domain Eukaryota; kingdom Metazoa; phylum Chordata; class Mammalia; order Rodentia; family Muridae; genus Pachyuromys; species Pachyuromys duprasi. The sequence continues at coordinate 55,930,556 of CM053756.1, read as the reverse complement.
CTTGTAACCAAGATAAACACAGAAGTGACACCACCCTACCGGTTGAGCCCCAGAAAAATTTAAAAAACAACAACAAAAATAAAATAAAATAAAGCTCACTCCATGCCACGGAAATGGGGCTCGGGAGGCTGGGGTGCTCCACCTGGCAGCTGTAGATGTCCCCGAGCTCTGGGGTCATTTCCAGCATTACTGTCATCTGGAAGGTCCAGTCCCCGTTCCTAACAAGGCCGGTGGACAAGACCCCAGACCTCTCCTCCTGTCCGTTCCGGAACCACCTGACGCTTATGTCCCCGGGGTAGAAGCCTGTCACCAAGCAGAGCAGCAGGTTGCGCTGCCGCAGCAACGGTGTCCTCTCTGGGTAGACTGTCACCTCCGGGGACACTGGCAAGAGAAGAAAAGGACACCAAGGTCAGGAGGGGCTCTAGGGACTGTGGCCACCCTTGAGCCATGTCCTGGGCCAGACAAGAAGCTGGCAGTATGGGTACCGAAGCCCCTAGACTGAGAAGCATGTGTGGATGCTGCAAGGAGGAGTTAGACTCTGCCAGCACACACACATAAATAGACAGACCGACAGACAGACGATTGATAGATAAATAGATGGATATAGACAGAGACAGATGACAGATAGAGAGATAGATGATAGATAGATAGACAGACAGACACACGGATGGAGTTTAAAGCGTTCTTGAACGCCTGTCATAAGGCTCTGGAGAACCCCGCTGTACCCCGCCTTCCTCACCGTCTCTCCCCACGGTGAAGGGGGCCCCCAGCCTGTAGTTCTGCCTACAGACCAGGTTCACAGAGGCTCTGCTCCTCTCCAGGAGATCCGGGCGTCTGTTCCACTGCTCAGCATCAGGCTCCCCCAGCTCCGTCAGCGCCACGAACACCCCCAGGTCGCTGTCAAAATGTAAATACTCCTCCAGGTTGAAGACGAACCTGACCACGAAGCGCACCTTCTCCGTGCCGTTGGTGAAGTAACAGTCCGCCTTCGCCTGAATCACAAAATCCTCTGGAAACCACGAAAGGGTTAGGAGCCAGCCGGCACCCGGCACGCTTAGCCGGAGGGTGCGGATTTCAGGGGAGCCCTTTGCTGGCAAACACGGAGCAGCCAGTGCTCGCTGGCGTTTCTTAAAATGTGAAGTCCACAGGGAAAACTGTCCTCAGGAGTGAGTCCCCCCACCCTGGTCTCCCACATCCCTGTCTTCATCCCCCTCCGCCCCCAACATGTGAGTCCTGGGGATTGAGCTTGGGTTTGGCAGCAAGTGGCTTCACCCACGGAGCCATGGAGGCTCTGCAGTTTCGTGTTTCCGAACACCACGCTCAGTGTTGTAGACACACTTGGAGTGGTATTCATGGAGAGGACGGAAGAGGGAGGAAGGAAAAGGCCTCGTGTGACGATGGCGCACTGAGACTCGGTTCTGCCTGCTTGGGAATGAGAACTCGGGCGGTCCTGACCGTCTAACTGCTGCTTGGAGGAAAATGGTTACTGTGCTTGCGCTGTCGGTCTGCTCCGAAGCCTCCTCCAGGGACGCTCACCCTCCCCGAAAGAGTGTCTCTCACGCCCACCCAGGCCTCCGCCCTGGTCACTGAGTTCACATGAGGTGCCAGCCTCCAGCCCCTCACTGTTCCCACCTTCTCCGTTCCCTCTTACAAGCTAGAGAAGAGGTACATGGCGCCTTCATCATCGTTTAAAACAATTAATGATTGTTTTTTTCCATTTGTCAGTGGGCATGATGAACCCAGAGCAGCTCTTGTCCTCAGAGACAAACGATGCTCCTCCCCCCTCCCCCCGCCGGCTTGTTCCCCCTTCTGCACTTAATGAGGCGCTGACATTCGAGGGAGTCTTTTCTTACCATAGCACATCCTGTTTTCTGCTCATAACCCTGCATTTTCATGATCTAACAACACTGTGCTTCCAGAGCCCGTCTCCCCTTGCTAAAAAAACAGATGGCACACAGTAACCTGAGGCCAAAACTAACTACCACACTCAACTTGTCTGACTTCAGGCGGCAGGAGAGGGTATTCCCAGTTTCTCTAGATAAACAGAAAGTCATAACGAGAGCTGAGGGGCTCAGCTGCTCGAAGGCTCCGGCTTCAAGGTTCTGGTGTCTGACATTGATGCGTAAGGACCAACGAGGAAAACGTCTCCTTCCTCCCTCCCTCCCTTCCTCCCTCCCCTGGCATTTGCGTCTCGGGAACAGGAAGACCTCTCATCTGGGCAGTGAGGAGGTCCAAAGCTTCCTGGTCAGTGGGAGGACGGCTGCTCTTTGAGGTCAGAGCCACTCGATTCTGAGACTTTGATCTACGGGAGAAAGTGACCCTCGAGCCGACTCCAGCAGACACACCCAGAAACAAACGCTCTGATCTTACCTGGGGAGTCTCTGCCTTCAGCCATGAAGGAATCCAGCCTCGTGAGGCTCATGAGCAGAGCCACCATCCAGGGGGCCCTCCCAGCACCCATTCTGGGGGGACAATGAGACAGTGAAGAGGCTGGTGCACCTCTTTAGAATGGAGCTGTCTTCCACAGAAGTGAAAAAAAAAATCACAAAGTGTAGATAACCCTCCAGCCTCCCTGGGGGACCATCTTCAGACTGTTAACCAATCAAGGCTGATGAGTTTTGCATCATTTGTTGCTAGGCAGAACACTTTGATAGCATTGTGTTTTAACAGCCAAGAACTGGCTGCCTTGGAGGGTCAGTGTTGGTGGTTTCTGTACGAGAAATGGCCTGGGATCGGAAGGGGAGAGCATGGGGGCCTGGGACAGAGCAGGTTGTTCATCGTACATCCTGCTCTCCTCATTTGGTAGAGTCCCGGAGTTACTCTGACCAACAGGTCTTCCTTCCTGGAGGGTGGCCGGTAGGGGGCGCTGAACAGTGACCGCGGCTTTGTGGATCTTTGTGGATCGTGGCTTAAAGGGAGCCTGCGGCAGGCTTATCAGCAAGAACAGAAGGCGGGTGCTGCTGTGTCTTGTACTCCAAGCAAGGAGAGGAGGGAGGAGGAAGACTAAGACAGAAAGACAGACAGGGAGACAAAATTCCTAAAGGAATAAAATCACAGAAATGTACTTATAAGGACAGAATATAAGGAAGTACTGGGGGTCAGGTCAGCAAGATGGCGGGATGGGACTCTACACAACACACTTGCTGGCAGAACTACCAGCCCACAAGTGCCGTGACGGCCTGAGCTACAGAGTGAGAGCCTGTCTCCTCCTCATCACCTTCACCACCACCATCATCACCACCATTACAATCAGCACCATCATCAACACCATCATCATCA
>CM053756.1:55790836-55927177 GCA_028658305.1 Pachyuromys duprasi | reverse complement strand
ACCATCATCATCACCACCACTACCACCATCATCATCATCATCACCATCATCATGTTTGACGACATTAAACGGCTATAACTCTGCACTGAAAAGCACATGGGAGAGAAGGGTGAGTTAGTCCACCTCTGCCGCCTTAGTCAGCTTTCTGTCACTGTGATCAACACCACAGCCAGAGCTACCCGTGGAGGAAATGGCTTATCTCACCCTACAGCTTATGCTCCATCTCTGAGGAAGTCAGGGCAGGCACTGAAGCAGAGGCCACGGAGGGGTGCTCCTTACTGGATCACTTCACGTGGCTTGCTCAGCCCGTGGTCTTCTACTACCCAGAGCCATCTCCCTCAGTGGGCTGGGCCATTCCACAACAATCATCAACTTAAAAAAAAAAAAAGTCCTATAGACTTGCCTTGGCCAATGATGAGGACATTTTCTCAGTTGAAGTTTCCTTTTCCCAGATGGCCCTAGCTTAGGTCAAACTGACAAACATGCACACACAAACACACACACACACACAAATCACAAAACTAGCTAGCACGCCTACCAAGGTACTTTAGTGATGTGAATATGATGCATGGGATTTTGTGCTATTGGCGTGTTTGGATGCATGCACCTTAGCATCTAAACAAGACATTGTGAACAATGGCCAAAGATTTGTACTAACATCGCCCAGCGGCCCGCTTGTTCTGTGTGGTCTGGAGGATGAGCTAAGAAACCACATCCCTTCACAGTGGATGCGTTTGTTAAAGACACACAAGTAAAATAGATAGATTAATCAGCCAGCAGCAGATGGAGAAGCGGCCCTCCTCCGGGGCTCAGAGGGTGAGAGAGCTAAGAGGACACACCAAATGGAGCCCCAAGAGAAATCAGGGGGAGAGCACGCTGAGGCGGCCGGCTGCGTTCCCTACGGATGGGAGAGTCCTGGCTGAGTGTCCCTTGGGAGAGTGAACTTCAAAGAGCAACAGACAGATGACATCATCAGTCAGAAGTTTACAATCACTCAGCAGAAACTGAGGAAGCTGAGGCTGGAAGTCGGGATTAAGAGAGCTCAGGGTGGAGGGTCCCTCCTGCGCCTGGAAGAGCCTCCGACTTCCCAGCCCCTCCTCAGACATCCTCACATTATGTGGGAGGCAGTAGAAACCTCAGTTAGGACCAGTTCACCTCCCGAAGTTCTCAAGGTCGCTGTGTCTCTATTGCCCTTAGCTATTTGCTGTTTTCCTTTCTCTGTGTGGCAGTTAGGAGGCAGCCTGATGCAGGATGGGAGTTTTGGAGGAAACAGGGAGGGGCCTCCTCTTTCCCAAAGTCCACTTCCAGTGAGCTTAAGCTGCACATCAGAGTTTAGCGATGTAACAGTGTGCATTGCACCACTGACAGGCACGGCCATTTTTACACATTCAATGTAAAAAATAAATATTAGAAGGGTGGATTTAGAGAGCTGCTATTTGGGGAAATGTGAGGCGGGAGTATGTAGATTTCTGTATCACAGCTTTCTACTGCTGCGGCAAACACCGTGGCCAAAGCAACGTGGGGAGGAAAGCGCTATTTGGTGGACAAATCTCCATTACATCGCCACCACTGAGGGAAGCCAAGGCAGGAACTCAAGGGAGGAACTGGAGGCAGGGACTGGAGGAACACTGCTCGCCGGCTTGCTCCCCGTGGCTTGCTCTGCCTGGTTTTTTATATACCATGGACCACCTGCCAGGGGTGGACCTTCTGCAGTGAGCCGGGCCCTCCCACGTCAGTCATCAGTCAGGAGAATGCAGCACAGGTTGCTCAAGGCCCATCTGCTGAGGACGATTTCTCAGCTGTGGTTCCCTGATCCCAGGCAGCGTATCTGAGTCAACTGACAAAAGCTAACCAGGATGACATAGTCACCTAAGTGTAGATTCACTCTCTTCAGCATGGCAAGCCTAAAGCTCAGAGCCAGGTCTTCTGGCCAGCCAGGGAGTAAAGGAGTGAGGCATTCCTCCTTGCCTTTTGACTTTTCAGCTACATTAAAATGTTGCCTATTTCTACATTTTTAAAACGAGAATAGTGAGAGAACAAGTGTTTACAAGACTTTTGTTCCCAAGTCAAAGTCCACCCTTGTCCACATGTGAGACCCTGTCGGATTAGTGACTGTTTCTGCACTTAAAAAAAAAAAATTGGGGCTGGAGAGATGACTCAGAGGTTAAGAGCACTGGCTGTTCATCCAGAGGTCCTGAGTTCAATTCCCAGCAACCACATGGTGGCTCACAACCATCTATAATGAGATCTGGTGACCTCTTCTGATGTGAAGGCATACATGCAGATATTGTATATATAATAAATAAATTTAAAAAATTATTTATTCATTACACATACAGTGTTCTGCCTACACACCAGAAGGTGGCACCAGAACTCATTATAGATAGGTTGTGAGCCACCATGTGGTTGCTGGGAATTGAACTCAGGACCTCTGGAAGAGCAACCAGTGCTCTTGACTGCTGAGGCATCTCTCCAGCCCCAGTGACTGTTTCTGAACTTGTGTTTTCGTGTTCAGGGTTGTGACAATCACACTGGCCACGTGAGGCTATTTCAAGAATAAAGTAAGAATATGAAAATGAATGCCGGGCTCTGGTGCAGCCATAGCGTTCAGGAAGCCCCCAGAGAGTCCGGCCCAGCTCAGGAGTCCCTAAAATCACGCAGTGCTTTCCACAGCCACCAGGTGGCATCAGACTCACACCAGCGCTGCCCTAGTTCACCCAGCACAGGACTAAGGTCAAGCCCTGACTACTCCGCATTCGTCCTGGGGATCCGTGAAGGCTGTGACCTCCAGGCGGTCATCACACTGTGCAGAGCTCTGAAGACCGGAGGCTCAATGCTGTCCCACAGAGAACAGGACAGACTGGGGAGCCGTCTGGGTGTGCCATAGAAATCTACAAAGCCTTCCTAGAGTGTCCCCCTCTGCTCACACTTTCCTTCAGAAAGACTAAGCCCTCCTTCCCACTCTGTCCAGGACGGATCAAAGACTTTGATGTAGGAGCTGCAAACACGGCTACAGGAAACGCTGCAAGATCTAGGTGTGAGCAGAGGCTGGAAAGGTGAGAATTAAAAAGTGGGTTTGCTTTAGATTAAAAACCTGAAGAGTCAAAGAAACGGAGGCATAACAGGGAAGGACAGAACAGAACAGGAGGGCCCGATCGGGAGGGCCGGAACGGCAGAGAAAGTTTTGCCAGCTGTTTGCCTGACAGGGACTCACAGAACACCAGACATTAAAATACAAATAACACAGCCAGTAAATGAAGACACATCTAGGTGAAAACTTGTTTGCGGTGCCGGGAACCAACCCTAGGGCCTTCCGTATGCTGGGCCAGAGCTGCCCCAACCCTCAGCCCTGGGAAAAAAAACAAAACAAAACAAAACACTGAAGAAGCTCACGCAGCCAATGAACACACCGGGAAAGCTTGCGCAGGAGGGTGCCAGGCTGACAGAACACATGGACTTAAGTGGAACGGAAAGGGTGGTGTGAGTCTGGGTGCAGAGGAAGAGACGCGCTAGCCAGCCGAAACTAAGCGTGCTTGAGTGCACCACAGGGAAGCCTGGGACCTCAGCTACTCACGCTAACATGCTTCCTTTACGCTCTACGCTGAGGGCAGTCGAGATGGCTGGCGTAAACGCACTTGCCTCAGGACCCGCCTGGTGGGAAGACAGAACAGTCCACAAAACTGTCCTCCATTCTCCACACGTGCGCTGTGGTGGGAGCTCACCCTACACAGATAACAATAATCAATAAATAAAATGTAGTAAAAAACTTAGCTAAACTGAGAGTCCACCTGACCAGGGCTGGAGAGATGACTCAGGGGATAACAGCACCTACCGCTCTTATAGAGGACCAGGGCTCAGTTCCCAGTTCCCACACGGAGGCTCACAGCCACCTTTCTTCCAGGTCCAGGGGATCTGACGCCCCCTTCCAGCCTGTGGGCACTGGGCACACAGGGTACACAACACGCACATCAGATTAACGGATGTTGTAAAGAAAAAGAAAGGTGCAGCTCCTGGAGGTGGAGGCAGGGGGATGGCCCTCTGTGAGTTCAAGCCCTGGTCTACGTGGTGGGATCCTGTCTTATAAACCAGCAAGAAAGACGGAAAGGAATTGTTACGGCGTGGGGTGTTTGTACTCTGCCAGAGGGGGTGTGAACTGGTGTAGCCACTGCAAGCATCCCTATGCAGGCTCCTCCAAAGACAAAATTAAAACCGCCACACAGGCCTGCGGAGCCGCACTGAAGAACAGGCCTGAAGGACCGAAGCCAGCGTGCAGCAGGCCCCTGTACACACACACACACACACACACACACACACACAGCAGGTAGGCTACTGAGCAACCTACACGCCCATCAGATGCTGAAGGAAAAGGATGAACAGTGAGCTTTGTTCATCCACAAGGACGGAGAAGGAAGGCAGGTTTATCAGGAGCACCCCATGGTTTCTCTCTGTAATCATAAAGCAGACATGGAAGCGGGGGGGAAGGGGGTCTCAGCGAGGCGGGTACAGAAAGAGGGTAATGAGGGTGACCAGGCCTGAACATGGTCAAAGCGTGTTGTAGGCATTCATGGAGATGTCTAACCAGGGCTGGCAAGATGGCGACACGGGTAAAGGCACTTTCGGCCAAGTCTGATGACCTGAGTTCAATGCCTGGGTCCCACGCAGTGTGAGGCTATCTGAAGCAAGTCGTTATCTGTTCACACACACACTCACACACGTACCCTAAATAAAAGTAATAAAAATATTTTAACACAATAAGGCCCATCTATGGTAAAGCTGATACACAGTAATTTTTTTAGAATAAGGCTGGATAAGTGAAAAAGAAACTGGAGGTAACTGGGTAAATTACGGGGTGAGGGGGGGGCAGGAGGCTCAGGTGAAGAGAACCAACCAGGTCACAGATACCTGAGGTCGGTAAAGTTTGGTCTCCGTGTTTGGGGAGCAGCTCTTGTGTCTCCTGGTGTCTGGCTCTTCTGGGACCCAAGACACGTGCACACACATACACTCACACACACACATGCATGCACATACTCCTGCCCCGAGGCTCCTGTTTGCCCCAGCTATGTAAGAAGAAAAAGTGACTTTCGGCCTCTTTCTCTATCTGTGAAGACTTGACAATTATGTTGGGTTTTCTCTTATTATATTTTGTTTTGAGAGAAAGAGAGAGATCTTGTGGCTCAGCTTGTGTTACATGAAGGTCAAAGGACAATTTGTGGAGTTGGTCCTCTCCTTCCATTACGTGGGCTCCAGGGACTGGACTCAGGTCATCAGCTTTGCAGAAAACATCATTGTCCAGCCCTGCCACATTTTGTTTTTTTAATTTAATCTGCATGTATACAGGTGTTTCGCCTGTGTGTATGTCTGTGTACCATGTGAATGAAGCGCCTATGTAGGCCAGAAGAGGGTGTCAGATCCCCTGGAACTGGAGTTACAGTTGTGAGCTACCTTGTGGCTGTGGGGAATTGAACCCCGGTCCTCTGGAAAAGCGGCCAGCGCTCTTAAGCTCTGAGCCACCTCTCCAGCCCCTGCTATTTTTAAGATGCTCTTCCAGGTTTCAAGAATGTGATTGTGGGGGGAAATATCGGAGACTCCTCACAGACCATCTTCCCTGTGGGCTACAGTTTCCCTAAGGTCAGCCACAAAAGAATTCTTTTCTGTCCCTTTTGTGGGAAAAGGGAGGACTGTGGGTGAGCTTCTCTACCCCTCCCTCCACGTGCTTCCCTCCCCTGGGCAGTGCGCGGGTCTGAGGCTGTGTGCTTTCTCACTCTGTGCGTGCCAACAGCTGCCCCAGCTGGGAGAGTTGCAGCTGAGCTGGCAGGCTCCGGCTAGCGCTGGAAAGTACCTGCTGTTTCCAGGAATGTCCAAGTTTCTGTTTCCCAGAACAGGACTGTTCCAAGCCCGGCCCTCCCAGCACCCGCAAGCTGAACAGCATCTAAATCTCAGCGGCAGATCTGCGGCAGGAGTTCATTTTCCCCAACAGACTCGCTATTCAGGTCTGTGAACCTGGGCTCCTCGCCAGGTCAAAGACGCGAAGCCTAATGAGATGCTGCTGTTCCCGGGGAACTCCTGGCCTAGACAAGCAGTGGGCGGGGGGAGCCTAAAGGAGGTAGGACATGAGCCCGTGTGCCTCCCGGAGCAGCAGCCTCCCAAGTGGGCTCCTGGAGGGCTTGTGGGAAATCAGGAGGGTGGTCAGAGAGCTTGCTAATAGAACTAGGACAGGGAGGTTGGGGCCTCCTGTGTGCTGGGCAAAGACTCCAGGCCCAGAAGCCCACAATGGAAGTGGCACCTTCCCAAGCACCCTCCAGAGAGAAAACCTGCTTTCCTGAACTGTGGGGAAAGAGAAACTCATGACAGAAACCTCTCCTGTGACCAGATGATCTAAGGCTGTGAATGGCAGCCATCATGGGGACAGAATACACTGGATTTAGAGTTCCCAAAAGCCAGTGGCTTCAGTTGGTCTGACTTGAGTTGGGATTCTGGACAGGAGATACAACACAATTGTATTCAGAATTCAGACTCTAGGCCTATATCCTGATGCCAACTCCTACAGTGTTTAACCCTGTATAGTGGTGAGTTTTGTTTTTTAAATTTTTTAATATTTATACAGCATTCTGCCTGCATGTGTGCCTGCAGACCAGAAGGGGGCACCAGATCTCACTATAGATGGCTATGAGCCACCATGTGGTTGCTGGGAATTGAACTCAGGACCTTTGGAAGAACAGCCAATGTTCTTAACCTCTGAGACGTCTCTCCAGCCCTGATGGTTAGTTTTAAATGTCAACTTGCAATCTGGAGAGATAACTCAGGGTTTAAAAACACTTGTTGCTCTTGCACAGGACCTGAGTTGGATTCACACGCAGCACCCACAGACAGGCTCACAGTCACCTTTAACTCCAAGTCAGGGGACCCAACGCCCTTCCTTTTCTGATTCCACAGGCTCCAGGCTCACATGGGCACACATAGAAACACACAGACAAACATTCATGGACAGAAAATAAACCGGATAATGTCAACATGCCACTGCCCAGAATCACCTGGCATGGTGCTTTCAATGAGAACCGTCAGCCACGGGACCAAGTATTTGAGTGTTTGGTCGCCCGTTGATGACGTTAGCTGGGGGAGTGATCTGGCCTCGCTGGAGGAAGTGTGTCACAGAGGGGGGTGTTAGAGTTGGTAGATTTGCGCCACTTCCAGTTTGCTCTCTGCTTCCTTTAGGGACAGATGTGATTTCTCGCCTCATCCACCATTACGGACTCTGCCTCTCCAGCCACGAACCAGATAAACCTCCCTCCTGTAAGTTGCTTCTGCCCGTGGTGCTTCATCACAGCTAAGAGCTGTGAAGAGAGTCTTGGCAAGGATTTCCTGCCATCAGGTTGCCCCACGGGCATGTCTGTGGGGATGGCCTTGACTGTCACTGTAGGAGGCCCAGGCCACTGAGGCCAGACGCCCTGAGCTGAGCATAAGGCTGCCGGGCATCCAGAAGCAGCAGCCGCCATGGTCCCCACTGCCAGTCCCTGGCTGTGAAGGGAGCTCCTTGGTTAGTGACGGCCTGACCTCCCTCACTGATGGACTGTGATCCGGAATTGTGAGCCAAATACACCCTTTCTCCTCCAGCCTTTAGTCAGGGTGCTTTGTCACGGCAACCAAGCTGAAAGCAAACACCTTGGTTTCTAATCTCTTTGAGCCTCGGTTTCCCCACTCATAAAATGGAAATGATAAAGAACCTGGAAATAGTAAATATACAAATCCCTAGAGCTCAGAATAAGGATTAAAAACAGCACACAGGAAACATGGGAGTCGTTCCTGCCCACACTCAGACTCTGCAGGCCCAGCCCTTATCCACACAATCACACTGTCAACACTGTCAACGAAAGAGCTCTGCCACACCATCCTCTACACCCCAAAACCCAGTTACATGGCCAGGCAAGGTGGTGCACGCCTTTAATCCCAGCACTTGAGAGGCAGAGGCAGGTAGATCTCTAAGTTTGAGGCCAGCCGGGTCTACACAAGGAGTTCCAGGACAACCGGGGCTACATAGAAAGACCCTATCCAAAAATAAATAAATAATATAATATAATATAATATAATATATATGTATGTATATATATATATCTGATATTGGAAGGATGCAGACAGGCAGCCTTATGACTATTCATGTGAAATCGGGCGACTTACATTTTAAAGAACAGACACACGTTGAAAAGACAGCTAGCAAAAGAATAACAATGATTATATCTGGGAAGTAAACCACCCTGTGAGCCGCCCACATGAACGTGCCCTTATTTATATGTACGTATCGCATTAGTTGCAACAGAACGCCTGACAAACGTGACTTGAGGGAAGTTTGATCTGGCTCGTGGTGTAAGGGCCCAGTCCCTCGTGGCAGGGAAGGCGGGGATGAGAAGCCCAGTCACGCGGCATCTGCAGTCAGGAAGCAGCAAGGGGTGCTCGCTGTGCTCAGCTCAATTTCTCCTTTTTGCGCCTATGGGCTGGTTCCATCCACAGAGGGGACGGGCCTTCCCACTTCAGTTACCCTGAACTAGAACTCCCCCCTAGACGTGTCCAGATGTTAGCCGATGTTGGCCAAGATTCCAGATGCGGTCAGTCAATGTTAACCATAACATGCATTAAGGAAAAGCATACTTATAGATTTATAATTTTTATATTCAGCAAAAAATGTTTCTAGAACAACAAAACAACCGGTCCACCCAATGATCGCCCCCTCTCCCGACTCTCACCCATCAAGCCCACCAAAGCCCAGAGTCCAAAATGGTCCCGATGTTCATGCTGAGTGTCTGCTCCCGGCCACAGTTCTGAGGTGTCCGAGGCCTCACTCCCCGAGCCGCTGCTGCACCAGGTGAGCGTACACATCCTGGTCCTCCCTGAGCTGGTCATACTCCACCAGCCGCCCCTGCCTGAGCACCAGGACCTGGTCGGCGCTCTGAACCGTGTGCAGCCTGTGGGCGATCACCAGCACCGTGCTGTTGCCCTGTGACCTCCAGGCCTGTAGCTGCAGAGAACGGATCACAGGCCTCAGAACAGCGAGCCTGGGACAACAGCTGGGCCATGGGCTGTGCAGGGGGCCTGGAAGGGCCGGCGACGGGCTCTGCCCTTCTCCATGGCTATATTGTTGCCACCGGCGAGGGCAGCTATGGAGGAGCAGACACCCATACCATTTCTCCACTCCGTCCTGGAGACAGTTGGTCTCCATTGCTAACGAAACTTAAGAAAGCCCAGGGCGTGGGCAAGGCACACTTTTGGGTGTGTCTGTGACAAAGGCTCAAGAATCCAGGGAGGAGAAAGATCCACCCTGAAAGTGGGTGGCATCACCCCATGCCCTGGGTCCTGGACCATATAAAAAAGGGGGCGGGGGAGGGGGAGCAGCTGGGTGCCAGCACCTCACCCTCCGCTTCTCCACCCACCAATGTGAAGAGCCCAAACTGCACATCCCCACAGCCGTGCCCGCCCTGCCGTGATGGTTGTGTCCCTCTACCCGAGAGCAAAACCCACCCTGTCTGCTACATTCCTTTGCCAGCTATTCAGCCCAGCAAGAAAAAGCAACCTTTACAGTTCACAGCCCTGCCAAGGCGCCAACATGCTCCCCAACAGTGGGCCCTCCGAGCACCCCTGCTCAGGCCCACAACGCCTGACCCTTCCACGCTGGTACTCACAGCCTGCTCACACTGGGCATCCAGGGCACTGGTAGCCTCATCCAGGATGAGGACCCGTGGGTTCCGCACAAGGGCCCGAGCAATGGCCAGGCGTTGTTTCTGTCCCACGGCCAGCTGGCCCCCTTTCTCTCCTATTTCTGAGGAAATCAGAGAAAATTTCCTCTTGAGACATGGGTCAGAAAACACCCCTCCCCACAGAGAAGGACTTCCAACAGCCAATCAGGAGGTAGCAAAGCTCTTCAGGGAGGGGAGCTGGGGGTGGAGAAGAACGAGAAGCAGAAACAAGGAGGAGCAATGGGGATGCAAATATCACCCCTAAAATGAGTTTCATTATCTGATGTGTTCCTGCATGCGCAGGAGCCTGTGCGTGTGCGTGCGTGCGTGTGTGTGTGGGTGTGTGTGTGTGTGTGTGTGTGTGTAGGTGGGTGGGTAGGAGGGGTGCCTGTGTGGGTGCTCACATGCATGCTCATGAGCCTCTGTGTATGGGGGTGCACTGTGGGTGTATGTGGACAGTGTCTGTTTTGGAAACAAAGTCTCTCACTGGCTTGGACAGGACCCCAGGGACCCTCCTGTCTCTGTGTCCTCAAAGCTGGGATTACTTCTTCCCTGGCCCTAAAAAGTGGGTTCTACAGATCAATTCAGATCTTTGTACCCAAGCACTTTCTGGAACGAGCCCTCCTCCTGGCCCCATTTTCTCCTTCCCCCGCCGGGTGGGGGCTGGGGCCATCGGTACCTGTGTATATTCCGTCAGCCATTTCCCGGATGAAGTCGTCCGCACAGGCCGCCTGGGCAGCTGCCATCACTTGAGCGTCCTCACAGTCCCTCAGGCCGTAGGCAATGTTGTCCTTGACAGAACCCGAGAACAGCACAGGCTCCTGGCCCACCAGCACCACCTGTGTGGAGGGGACAGACGCCGAGAATTGGCACCTCCCTCTCTGTCCCTCCACTGCTTTCCTCGGGATGGACCCCAGCCCGCGTGGTCCCAGGGGCTGCTCCTCGCTCCCGCCCCTCCCCCCGCGGCGCCCCTCCCCTCTTCATCCTCCTCTCTTTCTCCTCTTCTTCCCTCTTCCTCCCCTCCTCCCCTCCTTCCTCCTCCCTTCCTCACTCCTCCCCTCCTCCCTCCTCCCTTCCTCCCTCCTCCCCTCCTCACTCCTCCCCCTCACCTGGCGGTGCAGGTAGTGATGCTCATATTGGGCCAGGGGCTGGCCGTCCAGCAGCAGCCGGCCCCCGGTGGGCTGGTACAGGTTCTGCAGCAGGGCGGCCACTGTGCTCTTCCCTGACCCGTTGGGACCCACCAGGGCGGTCACCTTCCCGGGGTGCAGCGTGAACGTCACGCCCTGGAGAAACCGGGAGGAGTTAAGGGCCGCTGCCTAGCGAGCATGATGCCTGACACCCCGCGGCTGAGAGCCAGGTCCTGACCCCACGTGGTCTCCCTCGGACACCTGGAGCACAGGCTTCTCGGGCAGGCTGGGGTACGAAAAGGAGACGTCTTGGAACTCCACGCGGCCCTCCAGACTGGGAGGGGCCAGGGTCCCCGTCTGGGGCAGATTTGGCCTTCGGTCCATGTAGCAGAACACCTTCTCGGCGGCGCCCACGTTGCTCAGCATGTCTCCGTACATGTAGACCAGGTTCTGGAAAGCGGGGACGGACATGCCAGCCAATCAAGCCGCACGGAAGCCAGGGTCCCCGCTCAGCTCCTCACACTCCGCCCACACCCTGACCTCAGCTAGCCTCTCCTCTCCCCGCCCCTTCCCCCAAAAGAACCTCTACCTTTTAACGGATTGGGTGAAATTTGGGGAGGGAATGTTGCAACCAGCGGTTGTTTTAGTTAGGAGTGGAGGGTGGCTTTATCTCTGTTCTTTTGAAACAGTTTTGGCTACGTAGCCCAGGCTGGCCTGGGAGGTGGCATCTTCCCTCGGGGTCGAAAGCTCCACAGGGTACAGACACAGGCCACCGCGCCCAGAGTGATTTTGGTTTAAAAGTTGCAGCATGATTTCAGTGTTCTGATCTGCAACTGAAAATCTCTGGAGCGCACACTACACGTCAAGCCCCCAGCTTTCACCCACTGCTCTGCACTAGGTGAGCCTGTTGCTTGAGGCAGGAGACCCTTTTAACAAAGCACTCAGCGTGGCCAGCTCACCTTTGAACTGATCAGTGCCCTACACACACACACATACACACACACACACACAAAGATGGTGAGGAAGCAACCAGGAATATTACACTCAGTGCCCAAGGCAAAGTAACTTCTATTTTAAAGTGATCAGATATAAAGAAACAATTAAGTACTTTCCTAATCAAGATATACTACTGGGGAACCCAACAGTGGGTGAGGTCCACGTCAGTAAGGGAAGGAAGGACAGGGCAGCATAATTTTGCAACCCCGATAACTTAACAAATGTAGGCAATAGGCATCAGTGGCACTTGGCCAACACCAGGAGAACCAGATACATGTGTCTCCCAGAAAAAGAACACAGCCATAGCTAGAAAAGGGGAAACACTGACTCTTAAAGTTTCCAGAATTTATCTACCAGTCCATAGGAAATAGAGTCAGAGGAACCCGTGGACTAATACTACAGAATAATAATACACAGAACCCAGGCCACAGGAAACAGGACAAAAATACCCAATCTTTCAGCACATAGCGAGGTGGGAATTTTAAATCAGTGGACACAGAGAAGCTGAAAAGTCTCTTTCCGTGTGCCTGTGGAGATCTGAGCACTGGGCGTACTGGGTGAATTTAAGGACTTGTTTTTAGGTATGTCTTTTGGACTACATACTTAACATATTTATATTCTAGAGATGCACGTTGAAATATCTACAGGTGAGACTGTGATGTCTTGAATTTGTTTCAAAATAGTATGAGGGGAGGGAGGGCAAATCAAACACAGAGGGCTGTTAGGGGTAGGTTAGGGTTACTAAGGAGAGATTAAGACTCAGGGTTGGGTTTGGGGTTGCAGTTAGGGATAAGGTTAGTCGGGTGGGGTTCAGCCAGCTTTACGGCTATTTAGAGTTGGAGTTTGGGGTTAGTGCTAATTTAGGATGGAGTTAAGCTACAGTTAGAGTTGGCTGTGGCTGGCGTTCTGATCACTGTTCAAGCTGATAACAGTTACCTGAAGTTTCCTTACAATGTCTTTTTCTAGCATTCAAAAATTTTTCATAAGAAAATTAACTAGTGTGTTTGTTTAACAAATAAAGCTCATGGCCCAGAAGCCCAGAGAGAAACACATCTCCTGAGGTGGCCTCACTCACCCGGACGTAGTGGCCCACTTCCTCCTGGTACAGCAGGAAAGACAACAGGCCGCCCCTGGTGACCTCGCCAGCCAGGATCTGCTGCACGCCGCAGTTCAGAATCAGCACCTGAATGCCCAAGCCCATCACCTGGACGGAGGGAGGGAGCAGTGAGCGAGGTCCCCAGAGCCTCTGCGGCCTGGCTCCTCTTCCCTGCCTCCTCTCCCTGCGCCCTGCACAGGCCGCCTCACCCTCCGTACGACCAAGTACAGCTCTTTCTCCAGGTCTCGGCGCCACCACAGCTGTCGACACCGCTCCAGGGCCTCCTGGTAGCGGCTGACCTCGTGCCCTTCAGCCCCAAAGCTGCGCACGGTCTGCAGCCCTCCCACGGCCTCACGTACCACCTGCCCCGCCTTGGCGGTCTCATCCTGGATCTCCCTTAGCACCGCCTGGGGAAGAAGGGATAAAGCAGCTAACGTGGGGGGCGGGGCGGGGCGGGGCGGGGCTTCACTCCAGTTCTTCCTCCCAGTTGCCTTTCTTTCCAGAAGGAATATTGAGAAAGACAGAGACAGAGACAGGGGACAAGGAGGTGCTGGGGAGATGGCTCCGTCGGTAAAACGCTTTGCCTAAGGACCTGGGACCTGAGTCCCGCAGTCCCCCGAGACACTCAGGGCTGACACACATCCCCGCCACAGCGTATCTCACACACCCACGCGGGGCGCAGGAAGGAGGGTGTGTGTGTGTGTTACTGAGTCCTCACTGTTAACCACTGTGGGACATAATTTTAGCTTTCACTTGAAGTCAACTCTTCCGGCCTGGTGTCAGATGAAGGAAGAGGTCTGGCTGGGAAGGAGGGGGCTGTTGAAGATCAAGGCCCTCTTTGTAAACCACCCCTCGCTGCCCTGGCATGGCCCGGGTCAGCCCCAACCGCTCAGCAAGACTGTTTTGCCTCAGGGCGTGCTGGGCTCAGCAGAGCCTTTGCCTCTGAGCGTAACCTCAGAGCATGTCCTCAGAGCTGACCACAGCCAGCCCCGGCTGCAAACTCTGGGTGCCAGTTTACGACCTGTGCTCTGTGTCTCTAATTCCCCCTCTGCTGCTGCCTTTTTCTGTCTCGGTGGATTCTGCCGCAGCCCATTAACTAGCCTACCCGTGCTGTCCCCAGTGTGGCAGCCAGCATCTAGAATATATGCAGGATACATTTTTAAAACACAGTTTTTAAAAATATAAGGAATACCTTTTTAAAAACACAAATTTTTCAAAAGATGAAAAAACGGGGAATTCCTCTTAGCCATCCCTCCAAAGAATGTGTCAACTGTCCCATAAACACATGGAAATCCACTCAGCATCATTAATGGTTAGAAAGATGCATGTCAAAGCCACATGAGCCGCTGCGCCACGGCCAGCGGAACGGCTTTTGTTGAAAATAAAAAAAAAAAAGAGAAAGAGAGAGAGAGAGTAAGTTTGAGGGTAAATGTGGAGAAGTCAGGAGGCTTGTGCTCTGAACTGTGGCCCAAAAAGTGAGCAGCACAGAGAACTTCACACCCCGTGTGCTTTCCTACAACAGATATCCAGAAGGCACAACTGGACTTTCGGCCTCAGCATGGACCAACTCACGGCCTCCCTTCCCAGCTCTCATCTAATCACGTGTGCTGGGGTCAAAGGGGAAACTTTCTAGGGGCTGGAAGGATGGCTCAGTGGTTTAAGGGCACTGGCTGGTCTTCCTCTGCCCTTCCAGAGGACCCAGGTTCCATTCCCAACAACCACATGGCAACCCACAACTGCCTGTAACTCCCATCCAGGGGATTCAGCGCCCTCTTCTGGCCTCCTTGGACACTGCACACAGATGATGAACATGGGTGCCAGAAAAACACGGTACACAGAAAACAAAAACAAAGAAACTGTAAACTGTAAACTTCCTAAGATGATTTTCCCTCATCCTCAGTCATTGGTGGGAAGGGTCCACGCAGACTCTGTGAAGCCCGTGAGAAGACCCCATCTTACAAGAAGGATGCCCCGCCCACCTCCCTCTCCCCCACAGCTCAACACGCACAACACTTCTTCCTATAGATCCAGTGGGTCACCAGCCTCCTCAGCTCGGGGGAGGTGATACAAGTAAAACTGTAGGGGCTGAAAAGAAGTGTCCGTCCGTCTGTCTGTCTGCCTGCCTGTCTCTCATCCCATGATTTACATGTGGAAGCCTGAACACCTCAGAGCACGGTGGCCCCCACACATACCTGATGGCGGGGGTTGTAGACCTTCTCGGCCGCTATTGTGAGGGGCAGGTCCAGCAGGGAGAGGAAGGTGAGACGGGGTGACACTCGGAGCATGAAGAAGTAGAGGCCCATCACTTTTACCAGGCTCCGCAGCAGGATGTTGGCATTTAAGGGGAGCCAGCGGCTCATCAGGGAGGTGTCAGAGCTCAGCCTGGAGCTCAGCTCCCCTGGGGAGGAAGATGAACTCAGTGCCTGCCCCTGTCCTCTCCCGGGGCCATCCCCACCTCCTCTTCCAGCCTCCTCTCGCACAGGGAGCCTGGGCTCACTCTAGCCTGCTCTAAAGGACAGCTGCCAGGCTCCAGCAGGGTGCAGGCGGGAGAGGACCCGACTTCACCTGTCTTGGTCTCCTGGAAGAAGCCAAGGTCCTGGCGCAGCAAGGAGGAGAAAAGCTGCTCTCGGATCCGCAGGTTGATCCTGGACATGGTGAAGAGGAAGGAGCCTCCTCGGCAGCCGGCGGACAGGGAGCTGGGGGTGGGGGGCAGCAGAAGGGGGTGGGAAGAGGGGTGGAGAGAAGGGGGAGGTTGGGGGAGGAGACAAGAGGCAAAAGGGAAAGGAGGTGAGAGCACATTAAACAAGGGGAGGCCCAGGGGCCAGGCGTGGGGCCAAACTCACAGACTCCCAGGCCGCAGCAGCTTCCAAAGGAAATGGCAACAGGTCCCTCCTCCCATTCTGCAAATCCCTGCGTCACCAACCTCATCTTTTGTCCTTGGGGAAGTCCTTAGACCAACCAAATTTTTACAATGAAACTAAAAAGAATGATTTTTCTTGTTGTTATTTTGTTGGATTTTTGGAACAGGGTTTCTTTGTGTAGCCCTGGCTGTCCTGGACTGGCTTTGTACACCAGGCTGGCCTTGAACTCAGAGCAATCTGCCTGCCTTTGCCTCCCTGAGTGCTGGGATTAAGGGCGTGCACCACCATGCCTGGCTGAAGAAGTATTTTTTTAAATGCATAAAGGCAGGTGTTTCACAAAATATGGGCTTCAGATGCAAATTTAGTTGCCATATTGGATAAGCAGACATGAAATGGTAGCCTTTGGGTAGTGATAGAAAGAGCGAAAAGGAGCTAACAGTGAAAGAAACTGTGTGTGTGTGTGTGTGTGTGTGCACATGCATACACACGTATGTGCATTCAAAGGTTGACGTGGGATGCCTTCCTAGATCACACTTCACCCATGTTTTCTGAGGCAGGGTCTCTCACTGATCCTGGGGCCCACAATTTCTGCTAGACTGGCCAGGCACCGTGGCTGTGGGATCCTCCTGACTGCCCCACACCCTGTATGGGGGTTAGAGACTCACAGAGCCCGGGTGCTGGGGATTCACACCGCGCTCGCAAGGTAAACCCATAACTCGTGGAGCTGTCTCCCCAGCCCAGAAGAGACAGTTCTCAAAGCAAGAATCAGCAGTGTGTCATCTGCACCTGAGGCGGAAGCCCAGTGTGCAGATGAGGACAGGAACAGGATGCCCAGCATCTTCAGGAAGGACCAGGAGGGCGTGTGACACAGGGGTCTGAGTACATGATGTGTGCAGCGGGAGTGACCCTGGAGCGACTGGGTTCATAAAGCAGAGCTCAGCGTGCAGCCGCCTCTGAGAACCACCCGCCATGACTGACAGCTGAGCTAGCTCAGGAGGAAGAGCATGTTTGAGAACTCAGAACACACCTGTGGGCCAGCTCAGGAGATAAAGGCCACCAAGCCTCTTGGTGACCTGAGTTCCATCTCTGGACCCCATGGGAGGGAAGGACAGAGCTGACCTCCGACCTCTAGAGCACAGACACTAAAGAAGTCAGAAGGGGGAGTGGCTTAGAACATACCCAAGAACAGGCTGGCCTTAAGGGTCTACAGAAGGAAAATTCTCCAAGGAAGGCAGAGTAAAGCGAAGGGGGAAGGGAGTTTCATAAATGCTAATTGCAGAGGGAGATCAGTATGAACCGCAAAAGCCAAACGTTACAGTGACCCCAAAGAGAACAAAAGCCTGAGTTGGGAGAGCAGAGAACTGACCCATAAGGAGGTCACCTGTGTAGCTTGCGAGAAGAAAAGAAGCAAAACTAGAACAGAGGTAGAATGAAGGACTAAGGAGAGAGACAGAAACATATACATACATGCATACATACGTACATACATAGAAAGAAAGCAAACAGCCTCTCTCTGCACCTGAGCCCTCTCACCCTAGTCACAGCCCAGCCGTGCAGTCCATTGTTTACTTTACACTGCAGGCTCGGAGGTCTGCGTAAAAAGAGGAAAAGGCAGGAAGTGAGGAAGTCACAAGATGCTAGGAAGGTAGTCAGACTTGAACCTGAGCTTCAGAGACTAGACAGGGAGGGAGGAAAGGAGGACAGGGACACGCCCTCTCCTGCTGGGAGAATCCTGGGAGACCCCTGAAGACACTGGGAAGGAGAAACAGACAGTCCCACTGACACACGGCTCCTTCTGGGACACACTACCTTCCTGCTTGTTCCTATGTAACACAAAATAAACTGTGACGATGTTGGAAAATACAGAGGAGGTAAGCGGCTGGGTGGAGCCAGTGGTGGTGTCTCAGTGGAAGCCTTTGCGCTTCATGCAAAACAGAGTCAGAATGGAGGCCCCTGTCCAGGCGTGGGTCTACCAGAGGGACCTGAAGTAGATGACCTCTCACCTCCCAACAGAGAAGAGGCACATGAAAAAGATGGCACTCGCAAAGGCATCTGGGTCAAAATCGCCTCCCAAGATGTCAATCACTCGGCCAGAATAGTGAGGGATCAGCGTCTCCCCTGAAAGAGGCAGGAGAGATAAGGAGGCTGCTCCAGCCACCGCCCTTCTACCCGCTCTCCCAGGAGCCTCTGCGTCTCACCCAGCACAGCCGCCGCGAGGAAGAAGAAGGCCATCAGGAGGAAAGGCAGGTCGGGCCTGGAGAGCTTCAGCAACCGCCACATCAGCGCTCTGCTGTTCTCCTGGCCTGGCTGCTTCTCCTGGACGTCTGGCGAGCTCAGCACAGTCCACACGGCGTGGCCCAGCGTGGCAGCCCCATAGCCAGCCAGCAGCCAGCCCCGGGACGCAGAAGCCATTCTCACCGCCTGAGTGCTCATGGTGCCTCCCACCAGGGCTCTCAGCGAGAAGAACAGGGGGGCGGCCAGGCAGAGCGGGGGCAGAAAGCCCCGCACGCGCCCCAGCAACCCTCCCACTTTGAGCAGCCCCCACAGCACTCCAAGCCGCAGGGCGCCCTCCAGCCACGCTCCTGGCAGCCCCAGGGGAAGCAGATTTCCCAGGGGCCCCTGCAGCAGCCCGAGTAAAGCCATGTCCACCAGCAGCAGAGAGGCCCCGGGCCTTAGGAAGGACAGCACCATGGTGGGGCTGCAGAAAGAAAGGGAGAAATTAGGGATGTGAGGTCCAAGGCCATCACAGGCCTCCGGCTGGTCACACCTCCCCTAGCGTCTAGGCCATGCTGCCCGTCTGAAGGAGCGGGGAAGGCCACGGGACACATAGACACACACACACAGACACACGGCGGGGGTGGGGGCGTCTGCTGCCGCCGTCTGTTTACACACACACACACACACACACACAGACCACGGGGGGAGGGGCTGGTCAGCTGCCACCACCCCCGTCTCCTTGAAGCTCGCTGGTGTCGCCCCCCTGAGTCCTTTGGGCCAGTGGACGGGCTGCAGGGGCTCTGGGCGGGCGCGGGGCAGAAGACAGGGGGCGCAGGGCAAGGGAGCGGAGCAGAGGAGCTCGGGCCAGGGGTGAGGGGCGGGGGACCTGGGATTCTGGGCGGGGCAGGGGCGCAGAGTGAGCTGCACGAGAGCTGAGACGGGCACGAAGAGAGGGGAGCGCGACGGGGCACCGGGAGTTTGGGGTGGGCCGTGCTCCCGCTCTGCTCGGGTTCTACCCTCCAGAACTCACCTGCGGCTGCGGGCCGGCGGCTCAGGAGCGCCCCAAAGACGAGCTTCTTCCTAAGTGCGGAGCCCGGGTGCGCCGTGCGGCGCCCGGTCCGCGGCTTTCGCTTTCGCTTCCCCGCCCGGGCCGCGCTGCTGCTCACGGCCGCCAGCAGATGGCGCCCGTCAGCCTGCGGGCGGGAGCGCCCCGGACCCCGGAGCCGCGCGCGCAGCGTGGCCGCTACTGGCCGAACTCCCGGGGTCGGAGACGCTTTGTAAAGGGGAAACCCTGCATTGTTTTTTTTTCCCCAGTTAACTCCCTCGACCTCAGCATATCTTAAGAAGCGCCCATTTGGCTGGGAACACAAAGGTAGAGAACCCTTGCCTGAGCCCAAGGTTCACGCTCCAGAAGGTTGTAAGGAAAGGAAAAGTGGGGGAGGAGGGAAGGGAGGAGAGAAGCGGGGTAGAAGGGGAAGAGAATGGAGGAGGGAGGGGAAGGGAAGGGGGGAGGGGTGGCTTTAGGTCCCGCTCCGTCATCCAAACAGCAGACCACACAGGAGTCCACCTCAAGTTACTTTGGAAAAAGGAGAGGGGAGAAGGGAAAGGGAAGATGGCTTTTTTTTCCTGAGGAGCTCAAGAATTTGGGGTCTGAGGTACAAGCAGGGCCTAAATAGAAGGCCTCAACCCAGGCCAAAGTTTCCTCTCACAGACCTTGAACCCAGGAGGCTTTGTCCCACTCGGCGCTGCCCCTGCGGTGAGAATCCTGGGTCAGAGCTGGGGGAGGGGAGAGGGGCGCTGCCGGTGAGGCTAACACTATGACACAGAAACAGTTTCCACCCGACCTCCTCCCCCAGAGGCCTCCCCTCCGGGCTCCAGGGTAGCCCACCACGTCCCTCCCCCAAAGCCGACATTCAGAAATGACCCTAAAGAAAATACCTCTAAAGAGGAAAAAAAAAATCCCCTTTGAAATATTGGTGTGACTACCCATGAGTCACCTGAGTTAAATGTGGGGGGTTGGGGGGGTGTTAAAGCAAGTCTTGTAGTGAGAATTCAGGAATTTTAGTTGTTTTTTTTTTTACACAGAAATATTGTAAGACTATGTTTACACTTGAACCCCAGGTATGGGCACACGGGGCGCTTCCCAGCAGCTATGATCTGCCTCATCCTCCTCTGGCTGAGGCGTGCCTTCACCACCTGCAGACAGTTTCTGTGATTGTGTGACGTTTGGAATTCTGGGAACTTTTCAGAGGCTAGATAAACGCTGGGGCCCCCAAGAGGTGGGGGGATTGTGGTTGTTGGGAGGGGAAGGCTGGTTTCTTCCGTTTGTTAACAGTCATGCTCAAAGAAGAAACAAGAAGAGAGAAATTGGATTCAGGGATCTCCTCTCTCTCTATCTTTCTTTCTCTCCTATCTAGTGATGGGGGTGAAATTAGGATGGGGGGGGGATAAAGGGTAGGAAAAAGAAGAACATACGAAGCAGCAAAGACCAAAGACCGGCCTCAGCCACCCTTGTCTGCTCCGGCTTTAGGACCACCCCTAGAGGAGAAAGCTCCTCCTGTCTGCCCTCTCAGGCTTCTCTAGCCCTTGAGCTGGCTCCTGGCAGCAGCTGCACTTTCACAGAACCCGGATTGCCTTCTTTCCTTCTGCCCTGCCCCCCAGGTCCTGCCCCTCTCTTCATTGCCCTCCCACCTTGCAGCCAGAGGTGAAACATGAAACTGAACCCGAGCTGCACCGTTACATTTCAGTATCCAGTGTCACGGACACGCTACTTAAGCGGCTCAGTGTTTACAGTCACAAGTCCTCCCAGTCGCCCCGAGAAACATTCGAGAGGGGCCACACCGGAGCCCCCAGACCACCACACTCCAGGGAGGGCTGTGG
Organism: Pachyuromys duprasi; assembly: GCA_028658305.1. Classification (NCBI taxonomy): domain Eukaryota; kingdom Metazoa; phylum Chordata; class Mammalia; order Rodentia; family Muridae; genus Pachyuromys; species Pachyuromys duprasi. The sequence continues at coordinate 55,906,278 of CM053756.1, read as the reverse complement.
GCCAAACGAAACTGAGGAAGAATGGCGGGTCCTCCTGAGAGGTGTGTGCAGAAGGAAGCCCAGGGGGACCTGGTAGCTTTCTGCTACTTAGAAAGTGCCACCCCTTCTCAATGGAAGCCTCGCCTGGCCTGACTTCCTGCTTGCTCCTTAACCCTCCTCCAAAGGACCCACAGCCTGACCCCATTCAGTGGCAGCTCACAAGCATAACCATTTCCTTTTATTGTTACTTCGAAGGTCTCCGGGATGGGGTGCTCACTGACAGACAGGGTGAGCCCGGCTGTGCCCAGGGCCTGGAACTTTCTGCTTGGGCCCTTCTTTCTCCTGGGACTGAAGCTGGCAGGCTCACCAGCGTCCAGGAGGAGGCCTGTCCAGCAGCCACCGCCATCACTGCTTGGCCTCTCGGTATTTGTGCAGCAGGTCACTGACATCCGAGCTTTCCACTTTCACCCAACCGTCTTCCTTCATGTGGTACACTGTGGGCGATTGAGAAAAGAACATGGCGCCAAGCCTCTCTTTAGTAACTCTGCCAGTGGTGAAGTGTGGAAGGCAGCAGCAATTTACAAGGGCATTAGCACTCACACTCACACACACACAAGCTGAAAACCTTTTTCTGGGACTTCAGTGCTCTCACATCTGAAAATCTCCACTCCAGCCCCCCCAAGTCCCCCAGTCTAAAATCTTCCCCTTCTCCCCATGTTGGGTGGAGTCACTGTCTCTTACTGTTGACAACTCCTCCAGAATAGCTGTCTCTGTGGGTGGCATAGACAATAGCCCTTCGGCCAAGGTCATAGGCCTCTTCGGGGCTGAGGTCCTGCCGGTAACCGCTGTCCATCACCCCATAGGCATACGTGTTCCCGCTGCCGGTGGAGAACATCTGTCCGGAGAGCCGGGCTCCCTCTTCATCCACATAGTAGAGTCCTGGTCCCTAAAAGGAGGGAAAGCGTCTTGAGCTGAACTTGGAAGTGGATTATTGGCAATATAAAGAGCCTGTGTGTGATTTGTGAGTAGTGGGCAATGCAGCAATAGTGACGAAATACCGAGATAAACCAGCATGCTTTGGTAAGCAGCAGACCTGAGCCAGGCGCAGGGAGGGTGGTGCTCAGTGGGTGAGAGCCCTCTGACCCAGAGGGGGGCGCAGGTGCAGGCACGTACCTTCTTGTCCCAGCCACAGATCATGCTCCCCATGGACAGGCCCATACCCCGGTACTGGAGCATCATGTTGGAAAGCAGCTTGGAGGCTGCAGACACGGAGATGCGCTCCCCGTTCCTCAGATAGTACAGCCTGGGGGAGAAGGGCAACAGAGGGGTGTAGAGGCCAGCATTTGGAAGGCACGAATGTGTGTGATGGAAGAACGAGGGGGAGTCGATGACACCGTCCTACAGGGCCAATGGTGTCCACGTTAAGTGATTTTCAATTATCTGGCTTATGAGCAGGGACACACACAAAGGCTTTTTTTTTTTTTTAATCCCTTATGAAATGGATCACAGGCAGCCTGGGAGACCCGAGGAAGGTTGAACAAATGACGTGAGAACGTGTGCCTACCTGCATTCCTTGGCCAACAGCCTCTCCCAGTACTGACAGTCGGCGGCACAGCCGGACATGGTGCCAAGCAGGTAAGGGTTGATCTCGATCACCTTGTTCACCCTCAGGGTGGCTGGAGCGAGACAAAGAAATGAGCTCACAGCTCTCCCTGCTCTGTCCTAACCTTGGAGCCTGGGGAGAGCCGCTCACAGACTCCTCTCCTGGACCGCGCACACTCACCAATGTAACTCCCGGCAGAGGCCCGGGAGTCCACGGCCACAATGACTCCGTGCTGGAATTTGAAGGCCAGCGTGGTGGTGCCGTGAGCCATCTCAATCTGAACATTCCTTCCTTGGTCACTCCCAAAAGACCTCAGGAATTCAGTGGGCTAGGAGAGAGGAGCAGGGGGCACAATGAGCACCTTGGTAGCAGGAGGGTCCTGGATAGAGAGCACGTGTGTGTGTGTGTGTGTGTGTGTGTGTGTGCAGACTCTAGATGGTAGTAGTGCCAAAGACAGAAAAGCAGGAGGTGTGCCAACCAACCTTACGCTTTCCAGTACAAGGGGGCAAAGGTCATGGTAACTGACTTCAAGGTTTTTCCTCATCCGTGGCTCCTTCAGCTCTCACAGAGTACATTTTTAATAACATCTTCTCATGTTACAGTAAAGGCCCTGAGACCTAGACCACCTATCATGTCCTAGGACACACAGGGTGGGTTGCTGAGACCAGGTTAGCCAGCCAAGTTCATGGGTCTTCCTAGGCCATGTATAGCCCCTGCAGGAGGGGCGGCTCTGTGAAGGAGAGCTTTGTGCGGGGTCTTGAGATGGACACCCCTCATCTTCTCTGTCCTCTGTCTCTCTGTGTGTCTGTCTCTCTCCCCTCCCTCGCCTGCCCTCCCTCAGCCCCTCCCCTGCCTTCATCTCCACGTGGGTTCTTCAGGGCTGGCCTGGACGCTGCTGCTCTCCTGGACAGCCCCTCCAGGCTTCCTCACCTCCCTAGACCCAGGCAGACCCTCCTTCCTCTGCGCACCGCCCACAACCCCACCCCACCCCGCCCCCCCCGCATCTCTCAGGGGTCCCTACCACCCTCACCTGCATCCCCCGGGGAAGTGCGAGCTCCGGAGCTTGCGCAGAGAAACTGTAGTGTCCGGGGTCCGAGCGATGCCGGAAGTCCTCACCCAGCGCAGCCCACTCTGGCCGCTGGCCCCGAGCGGCTCCGCACAGATCCAGCAGCGCCATGACCACTCGGCCCCGGAGCTCCGTCGACTCTCCCTCCGACAAGGAAGTGAAAGCGAAAGCCACCGCGCCAGGGGGAGGGAACCAGGTCCCCGTCGTCCGCGCCCCCACCCCGTCCCCTGCTCTTTTCAAGAAGGGCCCAATCAATGGGTGTCCGAACTAAACGTGTCATGTTGGGGACCAGTTTTCCTGCGGCCAGGTCGGCGAGGCCAGCTGGAGAGAGGGCTGTGAGGAGGAAGCAGGGGTGCGCTTTCCGAGGCCGCCTGGCCGAGGGGCGCGCGAGGACCCACAGGGCGGGCATCCTCTGGGACGGAGGCCGGGGCTGGGCCCGGTCACATAAAGAGGTGCTCCGGGAAGTTGGAAGCCTGGGAGAGACGTTGAGCAGATTCTCCTGGGCGTGCGTCCTGGGTATAGGAGCAGCACTCAGATGGGCGTCGGAAACTGGGAAACACGATAAGTGGGTGCCTGTGCCTGGGGTGCTTAGGTCCTGGGAGTACACGGCGGGAGACACCCCAGCACGTGGGGAAGAACGAGCCGAGGAGAGGGCGCGAATCGGGTGTTTCCATGTGGCCCCTCCAGGTTCAATAGTCTCACCTCCTGAGGACACCCAGGAGAACGCGCTCTTCCGCCCCGCGGCGGCTCGCCGTGCTCCGCTCTGCGCCCAGCGCTCTTTCCCTCCTGTCCTAAACCCCGCCTCTCTTTGCAACCTGTGCCGGCCTTATCTGCCCAGCAACTGTGACGTCACATCACCTGGTCCTCCCTGAATGGACGAGATTTTCCTGGCTAATCCCATATCAGATTATTCTGATGTGTGGCCCCGAGGGTGAGGGATCCAAAAAGACTCAGAGAGGGCGAGGCGGTGTCCAGCGTGATGTCCTGGCGTCCCCACCCGCTGAGGTGACCAAGAGAAGGGCTCTGAGATGCAGTTGCTGATGCCTTGGGGTTCGGTAGGAAAGAGAAAGGAAAGCCACAGGACAGAAAAGACCATAGGACCCAACAGTCAGACGCAGAGAGCTGAAGAAGAGTGGGGCGGCCGGCTGTGGGGGCGAGGGGCGTTTGTGGACGCCGAGAAACAGGAGAGGCCACAGTACAAAACACCAGCTTTATTATAAATACCAAGAGCCCACAGGACATCCACAGGCCAGCCTATGCCGTTGGCTAATTGCAAGCTGCTGGTCCTTTCTCCCTGTACATTTCTTCTCATTCACTCCATCCCCAACACCACATACACCAGGTTTGTGGGTGCACTCGGACAGCAGCGGGGCACCGGAGGGTGGAGGCAGGAGAATCAGGAGTTCAAGGTCATCCAAGTTTAAGGTCAGCCTGGGGTACCTGAAACCCAGTCTAAACAAAGGGTGACGTGTGTGTGAGTGTGTGTGTGTGTGTGTGTGTGTGTGTGTGTGTGGAGAAGAACTTCCATGGTAAATTCCAGGCATCCGGTAGGGGCTACATTTCCTCCTGTAACAAACACCTCCACTCCTCGGCTGGGTGTCTCGATAATGGGTGTGGAAATCTCTTTGCTCCCAGGATCTCTGCCACACTGAGGAGGGCAGTGCGCAGAGGAGGGCAGTGCGCAGGCCCACAGGCCCCGTCAGTTTGAAGGAGCCGTGCGGGCCTCCACCATGGCGCAGTAGCACCCTCCGCTCTCCATGAGCTGCAGATGCGTGCCCTGCTCGCAGACAGAGCCTTCTTTGAGAAAAAGGATGTGGTCGGCCCGCTCTGCCAGGCTGAGCTGCTGGGTGATGAGAAGTACGGTTCGGGAAGCCCGCTGTGGACTCTCATACAGGAGCCGATGCACCTGCAGAAATACACAGACCTTACAGGGCAGGGCTCCACCAGAGGGAGGACCTGGACTTCCGGGGCAGGGACACTGCCGCTTCCGGTCTGGAGGTGGCACAGGTGGAGGAAAACATGGAGGGAAGGGGCCTGAATAGTCTCTCATCTCTACCCATGCACTGGGAAATTCTTATATACATATTCTTCTGCCATATAGTCTATTCCAACCGCAGTTCCCCTCCTCCTCTCCCCCCAGTGCCTACTCCCACCCCACTCCACCCACTCTTCCTCCATTTTCTTTCAGAAAATAAGCCTCTCAGGGATATCAACCAAACATGGCATAGAGAGAAGGGTAAGACTAGGGTTGCCTCGTCCAGCCTTAATGTGTGGGGAATTTTTTACATTCAAGAATATACATATTAATGTATGCTTTGAGGAATATCACACAAGTATACAATGAAATAAACCACCTCCCATTTCCCTCGCCTCTGTCCCCCGGGGCCCACCCCACCGGTCACAGTTCCTATTTCATGCACTTTTTTTTAAATAACCCACTAAATAAACTGGGAATTTTTATATTCAACTTAAAGAAATTCAGCGCAGGGGCTGGAGAGAGGGCTCAGCAGGTAAGAGCACTCACTGCCTGAGTTCCGGCACATAGCAGCTCACCATCATCTGTAACTCCCTCTTCCCAATCCACACCCTCTTCCCAATCCACCACCCTCTTCTGACTTTTGGGGACACTAGCTACACATGTGATGCACACATGTATGTTCAAGCAATGTGTATAAATTAAATATGTCTAAATTTGTAAAGTGCACTTAGTAACAAAGAGCATGAGAATCCAGAGGGCTTGAATTTGGATGCAGGCTCCACTGCTCAGCAGCCGTGTGACTTTCAGAGGGTTAATCAGCCTCACTTAGACTCTATTTTATAATCCACAGAATAAACACAGCAAAGGACTCTGGACGGACAAGTTAGTACAGAGGGTAGGAGAGCACGTCCCAGACGCAGAGCATGCTTAGGCCACATCGACACTTGGGCGGAAGCTCTGCTCACTGGTTCCCCGGGGCCTGGAGGAGTGCTGATGGGAACCGAGAATCCCAAGGACAGGTTTGTGTAGCTAAGACTGGTGACAGAGATAAGACCCCCTGGAAAGATGCCACAGCTGGGTGACCCACCCAGCAGAGTCTCCCGAGTGGGCTCAGGCCAGCCAAGACCACCCAGCAGAATGGCTCAGAAGCAGAAGACAAAGCCTCACCCGCAGCTGGTTGTCAGCATCTAGGGCGCTGGTGGCGTCGTCTAAGATGAGCAAGCGTGGCTTCCGGATCAAGGCTCGGGCCAAGGCCACTGCCTGCCGCTGACCTCCCGAGAGCTGGTTCCCAGTCTCACCGACCTCTGCAGAGACCAGAGTCCAGCTGAGATGTAGACAGGTGTACACACACTCACATTCACACCATATGCACTCACATACCACACACACTCACACCACACACAGACACATACACACATACACACACCACACACACTCACACACACCATATACACTCACATACCACACACACCACACACACACATACACACACCACACATTCACACACACACACCACACACAGGACTGACAGAGAGGCAGCTGGAAGGGACGCCTGGGGAGGTGGACGGAATCCTGAGGATGTAAATCACGGAAGCAAGAGTCTCAACTGCGAGTTCACGTCCAAAGGGCAGGAGGCACTGAAGGATGCCGGCAGGGCACCTGAAGCCTGCAGGTGAGGTGAGGTACCTGTGTCATAGCCCAGAGGGAGCCTAGAAATGAAATCATGGGCGCCAGACTCCATGGCCACAGCGGTGATGTCCTCCATGGTTGGATTCCGGGTCAGGCCATAGGTGATATTTTCCCGGAAACTTCTTCCAAACAGCAGCGGCTCTTGGGCCACTGCGGCCACCTGAGGGGAACGGTAGACACAGACAGGAGACACAGGAGGGCTATTGTCTGGGGGCTGAGGACTCACAATCAAGTGTACACACACACACACACTGCACTCTGCCCTGGTTGCCAGCTTACCCTAACTCTCTGCAAGGGCTGTCACTGAGAATATCCTTGATCTCCTCTCTCCTGCCTCTCCCTGCCATGGCACCCCTCTTTCCCTCCTCCCTTCCTCACTCCTTCCCTCCTCACTCCTCCCCTCCTCCCTCCTCCCCCTCACCTGGCGGTGCAGGTAGTGATGCTCATATTGGGCCAGGGGCTGGCCGTCCAGCAGCAGCCGGCCCCCGGTGGGCTGGTACAGGTTCTGCAGCAGGGCGGCCACCGTGCTCTTCCCTGACCCGTTGGGACCCACCAGGGCGGTCACCTTCCCGGGGTGCAGCGTGAACGTCACACCCTGGAGGCCAGAGAAGCAGACGGTGAAAGCTAGCCTGGAGCCCAGCACTGTGCCCGGTGTGTAATGGGACGTCTTGCCCAGGGAACACGCCTGGCACAGCACCCCCCCACCCTCTGTGTGCACGGGCTTCCGAGGTGGCAGAGAGGGAAGCTGGGGCAATGGGCAGCACCAAAGAGGAAAACTGGATGACAGAGGCCGAGCACTTTCTCCAGGAAGCAGAAATGGTGGCTGGAGTCACATGTTGCCACGCTAACTCCTTTTATAGGAGCTTTTTCTTTTAAAAAAAATTGTTTTGACTTATTTATTTAATTTATGTGAGGACTGTTTTGCCAGCATGTATGCATGTGTGCCATGTTCCCACAGAAGTCAAAAGAGGGTGGAGGAACCCATGGAGGTGGAGTAGGTGGTCGTGAGCCACCATGTGGGTGCTGGGAACCAAACTGGGGTCCTCTGCAAGAGCAGAGCATGCTCTTAGCCACTGAGCCGTCCCCAGAAGCCTTCTCCTTGATGCCTCTTCTCCCCATATCATGGGAAGACTACGCCCATTCTTTGGTTGGGGTGATTTATAAACACATGGTTTTCACTGTCACCTCTGAGGGCTAGGACGGGCCTGTGCTGCTGGTAAGAAGATGGAAGAGGCGAGGATGGGGAGGGTGGGGAGGGTGGGAGTCGGGGATTGGTGGGCAGTACCTGAAGCACTTGGTCATCAGGACGGTTTGGGTAGGCGAAGGAGACATCTTGGAACTCAACAAGGCCTTCCATGTTTAAGGGTGCCAATGAGCCACTGGGTGGAGAGCAAGGAGTCCAGTCCAGGTATTCGAATATTTTCTCTGAGGAGCCCACAGCCTTCTGCATCCAGGGATAGATGGACAGCAGGACCTGCTTCACGGAGTACAGTGTGGGTGGGGGCAGGACAGGCTGGGAAAGCAGGAGGTGGGAGGTCCGACCTGCTTGACAGCTTCAGTGATGTGAGCAGGCAGGGCATAGGGGCAAAGCAGCAGGGGCGGCAGCTGACAGGCAGATACAGCCTCGACCCTGGCAGGGGAGAAGATGGGGGAAGGAAGGGGCAGGGGACTCACCTCAACAGCCGTGGTGAACTGAAGCTGGTACAGAACAAAGGACACGAGGTTCCCACTGCTCACAGCGCCTCTGATCACCAGCTGCCCCCCGATGTAGAGAATTCCCACCTTCAGCAGCATTCCCGAGATCTGCAGGGAAACCACGGGGTAAGATGGACCCGAGAGGTTGTGAGCTTCCCTCTGTAGGTTCCGGACCATCTCCACCCTGCAAGCTTACAGAAGGTAAACACAGCTAGCTCTCACAGCCAGAGCCACTGTAAAAGAGGTTACATTATTTCTTTCTTCCTGCTGTTTTTAGTTGCTTTTTAATTACTTTTTTGTTACATTTGTTAACTTGTTTATTTACTTCTGTGTGGAGACTTTCAGGAGTCTGTTCTCCCCTTCCATCTTGTGGGTTTAGCAGTGGGCACCCTGACCTCCTGAGCCGTCTCATTCACCCCCACACCTCTTATTGAGACAAGTCTCACATCGTAGTCCATGATGGCTGGAAGCTCACAGCAATCCTCTTGCCTCAGCTTGAGTGCTGGGATTACTGACGTGAACCACACCAGTTTTTATTCCCATTTTTCAGAACAGAGAAACAGCCTCAGAAAAAGGTAGCGTGTGCTGGTTACAGAGCCGGTTGAGGGCAGGACCTGGCCCGGAAGCTCTGGTTGCCACTCTAGTTCTCTGTGTGTCTTTCTCACAGACACTCCTGGCCTCTGGCACTTCTGTGGCTCCCACTAGCTCAAGCACACAGCCTCAGCATGAAGCACACACAGTGCAGGAACGTGTGTCTTTCTGAGAGGCAAAGGAAGAGCCTCGAGCTGGGAGAGTGGGGTCTTTCTAACACACAGGTTGAGCGGACTTCATGTGCCACTGTGGAAGGATGTTTCTTAGAAATTAAGGACAGAGACTAGAATGACAACCCCAAGGCAATAACTTCCCACTGAAGGAGGAACAGAAGGAGGGATGGGCTGGGAGAATCCAGACATGTCCTGACAAAGGAATGGACGTTCATCTCGTGGTACTCACACTGATGGTCCAGACTTCAACTACATAAGCCAAGGCCTCTTTCTTGTTCAGTGTCTTCATTTCCTCCAACTTCTGCCTGAACTTCTGGGCCTCGCCCTCCTCGTTGGCAAAGCTCCGGACGGTAGGCATCGCTGACAGGGCCTCAATGGCCACTTGCGTGGACTCTGCTAGAGACTCCTGCACCTTCACTGCCAGAGACTGTGCGGGACAAGGACCAGAGACAGCACACGCAAATGAGAAGGAATGCTGACACCTAGGTTACCTACATGGAGATTAAATCAAGAGTCAGAGGGATAGAGGGAGGAGAAAGGTCTACAGCCATACTTGTGGGTAGAAGAAGCGAGGAGGAAACAAATTCAGTTTTTGTAAGATGTGTGTGTGTGTGTGTGTGTGTCACATGTATGGCTGTCCATGGAGACCAGAAGAGGGTGTCAGAGCCTTGAACTTGAAGTTAAAGACCATTTTAGATGGCCTGGTGTGGGCACAGGTAACCAAAGTCAGGCCTCTGGAGTTGCAGCCAGCTTAACCCTGAGCTGCCTCTCTAGCCTGGAGCCTATTCATAAGGACGGACTGTGGCCAGAAGTTCGACAAGAAAGCAGAGGACATGGTTGTAGATGTGGGGCAGTGTGGGGCCCGAGGTAACAGGACGGGGGCGCAGGGTGATGGCGGAAGGCCCACTGAAAGCCCTAGGAGACGCTTCGTGCAGTAGCTGAGGAGCTCAAGAACGTACCTGGTACACCTTCCCCAGCTTCCTGGGCAGGAGGAAGAGCAGGGGCAGGGTGACCAGGGTGACCACGGTGAGGTGCAGTGACCCCCAGCACATGAATGCCAGGAGACACAGGCCTCGTCCCAGGTACCACAGCAGCAGGTTCAGCTTGTCACTGATGGACTCGCACACCTTGGACGTGTCGTCCGTCACCCGAGACGTGATGGAACCTGCCGGAGTGAGGGCGAGAGCGACAGTGAACAGTGGCTCCCAGAGACAAGAGGAGCTAACAACAGACGAGGACTAGGCAAGTCAGCACTGTGTACTGAGGCTGCAGCCAGCAGGGTCGGGGCTTGGAAGGCTCTGGCCTGTGTTAGCCTACCAAGGAGTTGTAGCTGGGTGTGGTGGCTCGCACCTTTGATCCCAGCGCTCTGAGGGCAGGGGCAGAGGCTGTCGGGGCCAACCTGGTCTATGTAGTGAATTCCAAGCCAGCCAAGGCTACACAGTGAGAAAAAAAGTCAATGTCATATGAATTTCCAGTTCCCTGAAAGCTTTTAGCTTCTTGAAGACCGTGTCCTACCTCTGCTTTTCCGGTAGACCTGCAGAGAATTGTTATGAAGATAGCAGCCCGGGGTCCGTTAGGAAAGGGAGACCCTGGGGTGTAAGCTCGGTGTGTCTGCCTAGGCAGGTTTCTGCATCTCGTGTCTGGAATTCAGTTTCCGCCTTCTTAACTGAGGCCGTTAGAGGTGGGGGTTCCATCTCTCCAGGGCTGCGGTTCTGCCGTTTCTATCTATGGGGGATTTTGAATGCAAATACTGTTTTTCTTCCAGTAAAGAAGACAATGCTTTGCTACATTTGAGGTACCTCATGAGTGAGAAGGCTCAGGAAGGAGGTCTCCCAGGTGGTTGAGGTTTTGCCTAACATACAGGGAGCCCTGGATTTTGAGACAGGATTTCATGTGGCCTAGGCTGACTTCAGATTGGCTATGTAGTCGAAGGCCTTCGAACGTCAACCTCTCTCCTGCCTCCATCTCCCAAGCGCTGGGATTACCACACCCCATTTATGTGGTACTGGGGGAAGGTCCAGCCTGGGCATGTGTGTGTGTGTGTGTGTGTGTGTATGCTTGTAAGGGGGGGAGGGGAACCAGTCGAGAGCATATGTGGAGATATACAGATTGCATCATACAAACGGAAAAGTTTCATGAGAGACCTGCTTGGTTCTGCAGGAAGAACCCCGTCTCCTGGCGCAGGACGGCCTGAAACACCTCCCCGTGCACACGGCTGTGCATGTAGCCCATGGCGGTGCTGTAGGCCCTGTCGCCAGCAAACTCCAGCACCGTGCTAGAGGGTTGGAGAGAAGAAAGGTCATCTGCGCGCCTTCCTGAGACAGGTCCCAGATCTCCGCTGACACACACTTAACCACAGTCCCGACACTCCACCCCTTCTGCTGCGGGGCCGCTGCCGTCCCCACCCTCCTCCACACCTGGCTATGGTGAGAATGGACATGAGCCATATGTTGCGGGTGAAGCTTGGAGCTGTCTTATCCTGGAGAATCCAGTCAGTGATTCGACCTGTGAAGAAGGGGATGGCCATTTCCCCTGGGGAGAGAGAGCAGACACTCGGTCACAAACACTGGGAGCACCCACCTCCGATCTCCTCCTGGAGCACCCGCCTCCGATCTCCTCCTGGAGCACCCGCCTCCGATCTCCTCCTGCCCCATCTCACTTCACCACTGTCCAGAAAGCAGGAGCCGAACTCACCGACCCAAGCCTGTTCCACTACATCAAATTTGCAAGGCCTACCTATGAAAGGTGGCAGTTAGCAGGACTTGGGGCACCCGGCTTTAACCCCAGCACTGGGAGGCAGAGGCAAGCAGATCTCTGGGTTTGAGACCAGCCTGGGCTACATAGTGAGTTAGAACAGCCAGGGCCATGTAGACAGACCCTGTGTCGGGAAGAAAAGAAAAGAGAAGAGGAAAGGAAGAGAAGAGGGTGGCAGTGCGGAGAGACCCTGACGCTAGCTCAGCTTCCGGGGAGACCCTGCCCCCAGCACCCTTGTAAGGGCCAGGGCCCCCCCTTTCCGCCTAAGTTGCCTCCCTAGGCTCTGACACTTTCCAGGACCACTTTGCTCTTCCTTTCTACCCCGGATTCCTGCCCTGCACCCCGTGGCCTGCTCTTTCGCCTGAGCCCCCCTTACCAAGGCAGGAGAAGATCAAGAGAATCAGAACCAGGTGGAGGCGCCGCTTCTCCGAGCCCAGGAAGCCCAGCAGCCGACACACCGTGTCCCGGGAACCCCCGCGGCCGCTGGGAGCCCACAGGCTCTCCAGCTTGTGCCATAGGGCGGCTGCAGACAGCGCCGCCACATAGCTGAGAGCGAAGGCGTCGGGGCTGCTCCAGGGCAGTGACCCAGCGCTGTCACCCGCCCGGAGTCCTGCCCGGGCGGCCAGCTCTCGGAACAAGGCAAGTCCCGGCTGGGCCAAACCCAGCGCCGCGGCCAGCGGCTGCAAAGCTGCCAGCCAGCCATGCGCTCCCTCGGCGATCCTGAGGACCCCACGGACCCCGATCTCCAGGACGGCCCAGCGGCTCAGTCCCACCGCCCAGACGCGGAGCAGCGGCGCTTCTGGGACCAGCTGGGAGAAGAGTCCCGCCAGCCCGGGGCGCAGCAGCAGCCAGTCCAGCAGCAGCAGCAGCGCCGCCGCCAGCCAGGAGAGCGCAGCCATGGAGCGTGCGCTGTCCGGGGTCTGGTCCCGGCGCGGGACTCTCCGCGTCCCCGACGCGCAGGAGTCTCAGTAGGGAGGGAAGAAGGGCGGGCCCAACGGCGTGCGCGGAAAGCCCCGGGAACCCGCGGGAGCTGGTGGCGCTGGCCAGAAATGCAGGCGTTTAGGGGAAGAAGAAACCGAAAGCTGCCGCCGAATCACTAGTCACGCCCCTTCGGGGACTGGCCTATCCGGGGCGTTCTGGAAGCGGCCGCGCCAGGCAGAGCTGACGCTCCGGTTAACCGCGCTGCGGCCCGGTCTTTCTCCGGCACTCCCGTTCTCCTCTCCTTTCCCAGCCTTCTCCCGGAGCTGGCAGGAATTTTCCCACCCAGGCTCCACCCAGCTTGAGGGCGGGGCTCTCTGTCGTCACCTGTCTCTGGGCAGACCTGCCCTGCGCAGGTTGGCTCAGGGCGCCAAGTGCCTAGCAAAGCAGCACGCCCATTGCGCGCGCCGGGGCGGGGCCGCCGGCTGCAAGCTGTCCACGCTGCGCGCGGCGGCTGATCGGGAAGCCGAGCTCCGCTCTGCTAGGATGCTGCGGGCCGGAGCACCTACCGCCGGCTTGTCCCGGACGGGAGAAGTCCACACCGGGGTAATGAGTCTGGGGGCTGAGAGTCAGCGGGCGGGGTGACCAGGGAACCCTAAAGCTCTGGGAAGTGGCCCAAGAGAATCAGAGACTTAGCAAGCTTGCAGCGCCCCAGCGCTCGCGCGGGGTACCCCTGCTCAGGGGTATGGTGTCCGGGGGGTCTCTGGAGGGACCCGCGTTGGTGGAAAAGTGCGAACTTTGCCTCGAGCTGGAAGCGGCTAAGGGAAGTTGCTCCAAAGCGCTTTCGCTTTCACTCTGGTCTGTGCAGTGGGGGCTGCTGGTTAAATCAAGTGTGTGGGGAGGGGGGCTTGGGGACCCCTGCGAAGAGGTGCTGAGAAGGTGTGAGGGTGAAGGTGTTATGAAAGCTCGTTGAGAAAGACCTACACATCATACAGATCTTTGCTTAACCTGCCCCCCCCACGACCTCCACCCTAAGCGAGGAAAGCTCTCTGGTGCTGGGGTTTGGGGAGGGGGTACGGATGGTCAGCAGTTCTCCTTGCTCCATGTGCTGCCCTGTCCCTCCTACCCCGATGCCCGTGGTTGCAGGAGAACTTTGCCCGGGCCTAGAAGCTGGGGAGGAGATGGAAGCTGGGTTCTGCTCTCCGAAAGCCACCAACCACAGTCCTAGCATGGTGTGGTGTGGGAGAGCAGACTCTAGAACTGAGTGGCCGTTTCTGGCCTTTTATTTGTGGTCAGTATGACAGAAAGCACACTCGGGTGCAGGGTCTCAGAAGATGGAAGCGAGGTGTGGAGTGGACAGAAAGGTGGGTCCCCTCGCTGCCATGGAGCTGTGAGACCCAGAAGTCAAATCAACCAAGGGTTGGGAGTGAAACCTGAATGAGCTTAGAAAGCCCACTCTTCTCCGTAGGTCAATTTTCTTGGTGCAACCGAAGGTCCCTAAGGTGCCTTTCAGCTCAGAGGGCGTTGGGGAAGCAGACACATCTTTACTGTCCTTCCCTTTCCCTTAATGCTCTTGACCTGCAGCAAGCCCTTCCCTGGCTGCAAAGACTGCCCTTAAATGAATCCTGTGCTCCATCAGAGCTGTCCTTGCTGCTTCCGGCCCACCTCTGTCGCCCAGCGGCCTCTTCTGTGCCATTTGTTCAGTGACCCTAAGACTCCCCTTCTGATTAAGAAAGGAAGCAGGTGGAGGATCTGGGACCAGGAAAGACCCAGCCTCGTGACCCAATAATACCCCCTGTGCACACTGGACAAGCAGTAGAGACAGTTTGCTGGGCTCCTCCTCCTGTCCGGCTCTCCCTCTCAGGCCTCTGCCTCTAAGAGCGCGTCCTTGCTTCTCTTTGGGGTGGGAAGGGTCACATTCAGGGAAGCCGGGGCCTGGGGAGATGGTTCTTTTCTATGTTGGACCATGGCGAGGCTGTGGGAGTTCCCTGCCGAGGGATACAGCAACACGGAAAGGAAGCTCAGGAGCTCGGCTTGAAGAACTGTGTGACGACATTTCCTTAAGATGAAGGGTCAAGACACTTCTTGGCTCTGGCACTTCACACTCTGTCTCTCCGCAGACAACCATCATGGCGGTGGAGTTTGACGGGGGTGTCGTGGTGGGGTCTGACTCCCGAGTGTCCGCAGGGTGAGTACCACCAGAGCCCTGTGTGCGGGGACCAGCTGAGGGCCCTCTGTGCACACTTCTCTTGTCTGCTTTTGAACAGTATGGTCCTTCCAGGAAAAGGAGCTGAACTTTTCAAAAGGGATCATAATGCAATGGTGGGTAGGCGTTTGGGCCTCTGACTGACTCATGGCCGAGGACCTGCAGGTCTGAAAGCTCTGTAGCTGGACAGACATAGAGAAAGGGGGGACAGAGTAGGGTGTGGGGACCCCGCTATCTGCATTTAGGATAGAAATGATGGCATTGTCAAGGAGCTAGCTCACTCATGTGCCAGAGTTTGAATTATTTGCCTGGTCTTCCCTCCTGGCCAGTTTCCTCACACACAAGTAAGACTGTGGGGTTCCATCGATGCTGTTGATGCCATATGTTCTACAGAGCTTCCATAGCTCCTCAAGGTGATTAACAGCAAAGAAATGCTGGAAAGAGCCAATTTTCCCTCTTTTTCCCCCCTCACATTTTTGTATCTTGAGACAGCTTTTCTGTGTAGACCAGGCTGGCCTTGAATTCAGAGATCCACCTGCCTCTGCATCTCTTCCTGCTAGGATTAAAGACGTGCACCATCACCGCCTGACTTAGAGGCACATTTTCTTAACTAGGTGTTCTTTTGTTGTTGTTGTTTTGTTATAAAAGATAAGTCTTTAGAAGTCTTCTCTTTGGGGAGTGTAGTGTCTAAACTAGAGTCTCTCCTGTAGCCCAGACTGGCCTCGAACTCCTGATCCTCCTCCCTCCACCTCCCGAGTGCTAAGAGTACAAGTACATGCCGCAGTGCCCACCGTGTGCCTGGGCTGGGCCTTGCATGTGCCGGGCAAGCACTCTACCACCTGGGCTCCCCCCACCCAGCCCAGCACATCTGACTCTGATTAGTGCAGTGACTCACTTACCTGAGATAATGTCTTTTCAATCCCTGCTTTAATCCCTGCTGTTCTCTTTCCAAACCAACTTGACTGTCCAGCTCCTTCCTGACAGGGCAGCTGTGGTGAACCGAGTGTTTGACAAGCTCTCCCCTCTGCACCAGCGGATCTACTGTGCCCTCTCTGGTTCCGCTGCTGATGCCCAAGCCATAGCTGACATGGCCGCCTACCAGCTGGAGCTGCACAGGTACAAAGCCCCGGGGTCCTGACTCCCCTCCCACTAAAACCCCCAGCTTTGTGGCTTTGCCAGCAGTGTGAACTTTGCAGTGTGAATGCACACTGCAATGTCTGTGAAGAGAAAAATCACAGCAGTGACCCTGTCTCCCCTGGGGTGGCTTGGAAAGTGCCCATGGCTGCCCTGATATGGGAAATCAGGAAGGAGACACTCCTACTATCAGGCGGCTGCCCTAAGAGAAATCAAGACGGTTGGGACGGAAGCTGGGCTTATCATGTGCTTTACCATGAGGGCAGGGCCTTGGGAAGGTGGAGCCGAGAGAAGGAGGGTGGACATCTGAAGGCCCCTCACTGGTGATATGGGGCTCCCGCTCCCCTGGGCATGTGGGAGGGAAGCTGGAGTCTGCTGCAGCTGCAGGTTCAAGGGTGACTTGGCAGAGAGTGGATGGCGGGTGGGGCGGGGCGCGTAGAGCAGTGTGCCAACCCTTACTCCCACCATCCTCTTCAGCTTGGAACTGGAGGAGCCACCCCTTGTTCTGGCGGCCGCAAACGTGGTGAGGAATATCTCCTACAAGTACCGTGAGGAGCTGTCAGCGCATCTCATGGTGGCTGGTTGGGACCAGCGTGAAGGGGGCCAGGTACGTGTGTCCTTTCCGGGTCTCAGGGTCCCCCGTGCTTCTCTTCAGAGAAATTGGAATTGCTTGTCATCCTAGCAATGTGGTCCAAAGACAGTTCCTCTGAAAACATACCACCTGCTGGGTGTGGTGATTCATTCCGTCAGTCTCAGCACTTGGGCGATGGGGGCAGGTGGACCCCTGTGAAGAACTCGATCTGTAGAGAGAGTTCCAGGCCAGCCAGGGTGCACAGTGAGACCCCCGTCTCGGAACAAACAAAAATAAACGATAAAAGCATTCTGTGGGCTCGAGTGTGGGGCCCAGGTCTTCGTGTCTGCTCGTCTCAGCAGAAGCAGCTGTGGGGTGCTCCTGACCCTGCCCTGTGGACCCTCTCTCTAGGTGTATGGAACCATGGGTGGGATGCTAATTCGACAGCCCTTTGCCATCGGTGGCTCTGGCAGTACGTACATTTACGGTTACGTAGACGCAGCTTACAAGGCGGGCATGAGCCCGGAGGAGTGCCGGCGGTTCACCACGGATGGTAATTAGATGTGGCTTGGGGAGGGTTTCTGGGTATGGAAAGGAAGGAGACAGTGAAGAGCAAGAAAAGGAATACATGGGTGGCCATTCCGTGTCCAGGCTTTACAAAAAAACATTTATTTTAAATCACGTATATGTCCATGAGTGTGACTATGTGTGGGTGTGTGCGTGTGCATGTGGAAGCCAGAAGAGAACGCTGGATCTGCAGGAGCTGGAGTCACGGGTGGCTGTGGGGCGCCCCGTGTGGTGCTGGGAACCAAACTCTGTAAGCACACTAGGCGCTCTTAGCCACTCAGCCATCTCTCCATCTTTTGAAACTGGGAAACATTTGAGAGTGAAAAGGGACAAGGCAAATTCTAAAAGAGCTGGCGCTCAGGGCAGGAGGGATGGATCAGGACAAATCACATAAGGGCATGGTGCGTCACTGTGGGAACAAACAGTGCGCTGGGCTAGCGCAGCACACCACCCCTGCCTCTCTGCCAGCTCACACGAACTTGATCGCCCCACACTCAAGGATTAAACAGTTCGTGCTAACCTAAGGGTAACCTGAAGTAGATCGTGGGGGGACTGCCTGCAGTGGGAACATGGGCAGATGAGGGTTTGCTGGACCTTACTGAAGATGCCTCTGTCCGATGCATTTAGAGAGGAAAGTGGCATACAGTCGGGAAGGGAAGGGAAAGAGCATTTAGGCTAAGCCATTTTCCACTCCTCTCTCCAATGTGAATCCCCTGCAGCCATCGCTCTGGCCATGAACCGCGATGGCTCTAGCGGAGGGGTCATCTACCTGGTCACCATTACAGCCGCTGGTGTGGATCACCGAGTAATCCTGGGAGATGAGCTGCCGAAATTTTATGATGAGTGATTTGTCCCCAGACTTCGCTTCCTGGTTTGTAATAAACTTCATGGAGCCGAAAGCTGGTGTGACAGAGGACCGAAGGTGAAGTGGGTGTCAGAGAGGAACAGTGTGAGGAGGGAAGGTCCCTCCCAAACCAGATAGCAGCATGGCCTTTCATTCTTTTTCTTAAAATAAACTTTATAATTAAAAAAACTCGCCAATAAAAAGAAATAAAACGCATAAATAAATAAGCTGTGAATAAGTAAAAGCATCCACACCAAAGTTAACCACATCCAAGGTCTACACAGCTCAATAAACGTCTCTACACTTAGGATGGGGATCAAAACGGAAGCTCAGAGGCTTTGCATTAAACTTCCCACTTATCATACTTTACACTGGAGGCCCGAGGAAGAGGGAAGCATGCCCTAGGAGAAAATCCACGCATATGAGATCACTGTGACTGAATTTGTTTTTAAGTTTTTAAAGATTTATTACTTTTGTCGTATGCATACTGATTTTTTTTCCTGCATAGATGTGTGCAGGTCCCTGTGGAGGCCAGAAGGAGGGCACCAGAAACTCTGGAACTGGAGTCTGGTTTTAAGCTGCCATGTGGGTGCTGGAAACTGAACCTAGGTCCTCTGCAAGAACAGCTTAACCACTGAGCCTTCTCTCCAGCCCTTGAATGGTTTTTTAATATTGTAGATCTGGTGCAGAGGAGATGGCTCGGTCAATAAAGGGCTGCTGTACCCAATGACTTGGGACTAGATTCCCAAAACCCATGCAAATGCCATGCCCAGTGCACCTGCCTGGAACCTCAAGGCGGAGGAGGCAGAAACAGACCTGTGGAACGTGATGGCTGACCAAATGGCATTGACGGACCCTGTCCCCAAAAGTAAGGTAGAAGGTGACTGAGGAAGTCACCTGCTATACACCTCTGCCCTCCACATGCACACAAGATAAATAATTTTAAAAACTAATGCAAAACAGGGTGTGGTGGTACATGCCTTTAATTCCAGCACTCGGGGAAGCAGAAGCAGGCAGATTGAATTTGAGGCCAGCCTGGTCTACAAAGCAAGTCCAGGCCAGCCAAGGCTCCACAGAGAAACCCTGTCACAAGCAAACAAACAAAACAGAAAAAGAATGCAAACCTTAAAATTTTTCACAGGACTGCTGGGTGCAGCTCAGAAGTAAAGCTCAAAAAAGGAAGATGAGGCTTCATTTGAGGCTCACAGATGAGGGCACAGGTGCCCCAGTAACCCTGTAAACACAGCTCCTACTTCCCAGTTTCCCTCTTTGCACGGCCTGAGGCAGGGGCAACCATCCCCTTCACCCTCCTGTCAAGGAAGGCCCGGTGAGCCTGGGGCGGTTTGCATCTCCAGTGCTCAGCGCCATTTTGCTAATAAACAACTAAATGAGCAGTGTGTTGTGCTGAGTAAGGTGTGTTGTGCACAGGTTTAAGGGCTCTCAACAGTCCCAAACCTTTGGAACGGGGCACTCGAGGTCGGGTATCTAAAAGCACAACATCTGGAGCTGCTTCTAGCCTCGCTGTTATTTTTTTTACTGCATTTTAAATTATAGTTTAAGAGCCTCTCTCTCTCATGATGGCCACTGAGAAATCTGGGTAGGATCCAGACAGCCAGAACTGAAAGCAGCCAGTGAGCAGAGTCGCATCTCCCAGCCTGCCCCGAAACCAGCTCACAGCTGCCCAGAGGCAGGCAGGGAGGAGCTCTCCCTGGTGAGAGGAACTGAGAAGACACCAGGGACAGTGTGGGGACTCTCCAGGCTCAGCTAGCCTGACCCCTCAAGCCTGTGACATGCCTGAGCCAGCACCGCGCAGCCCCCCAGAAACAGACTGAAATGTAAGCTTGTTCAAACTGGAAGGCCTCGTTCTCTTCCTATGGATCAAATAACTGTATCTTTACCCTCTTCATTCAAAGAGTCTGAAACGTCTCCCACAGGCAGATGGGTTAAAGGGAAAATGAGGGCAAGAAAAAGAGAAAGCCAAAGCTAAAATGAATATACAACAGAAATGTCAGGATATGTGGCCAGCCAGATGACTGTGTGAGTAAAGGCATGTAAGGAGCCTGTAAGACAGCAGAGCTGTCAGGAGCAAAATTGAGAGACATTTTTTTGGTGATAGTGATTGGGTAATGCCCTTAAGGCATCAGAGTTAGATTAGAAGATATTTTTATTACTAGTAACAAATATCACTTTTAAGGCATTAGGTAGTGAAATTAAATAATATCAATTGATTAACAGCCAGCGTGTGTGATGTTCTGAAATAAAGTACAGAAATTAAGGTAACGTCCTTAAGGCACTAGATAATGGAATTAAGTAATGCCAGCTGATTAGCAGCTGGTGCCTGTGAAGGTGTGATAAGCTAAAACTGTACCCTGAAAAAGTGTATAAAAACTGCAGCTTGAGCCTATGTAGTTGCGACGGGCTAAACTCTTAAGTGAGGAAGCCGCAAGATCTCCAATAACCAGCTTATTCCTGAACGGCTGCTTGAAAAGCCCAGACCTTAACAAGCCGGTCCTGTGAGGACCCCCTTATCAGACCGGCCCTGGAAGGCGGCTCCTGAGCAACCGCAGCTTCCTTGACAACTGAGGCCTGGCTGGAGCAGAGACGCTCTGAGGCCCATCAAGTCTTCAGAAGACTCGCCTGAGGTCGGGGGGAACTGTGAACTTCTGGGACCTAGGAGGCAGCATGTCCAAGCCCGTACCTGCGGTCAGGCTGTATCCTCCATGAGGTGTACAATGTGCTATGCAATGGTTAGATATTTGTGTGATTTGTGTGATTAAAGGAGCATTCAAAGTCATTCTGGCGTTGGCTTTTATCAATGCCTTGCCGCCCTTGAGTGGTGTCTTGGTTAAAGTCCTCCGGCATAATTAAGCACTTGTGGCAAGGTGCTTGCCACCAAGTCCGGGACTGACATGGTGAAAGGAGACCGATGACTCTTTGAAGTTGCCCTCTGACTTCAGGGCACACGTGCATCCTGCAAAACAAACAAAAGAGTGGATCTGGCTTACACTGGTTGGCAGACCACCGTAAAATACTTGAGAAGGGC
This sequence comes from Pachyuromys duprasi, assembly GCA_028658305.1. NCBI lineage: Eukaryota > Metazoa > Chordata > Mammalia > Rodentia > Muridae > Pachyuromys > Pachyuromys duprasi. The sequence goes on along the minus strand of CM053756.1, from coordinate 55,885,467 downwards.
AGCTGTTAACTACTGGCAGCTTGATGTTATCTACAGTGGAAATAGCTGTACTGTAGAAACCAAAACCACTACAAGCTGGGACTTTCTGAGTTCTCAAAAGACCTATCTAACAAGACACATATGTGTCACAAGGTATCAACTGGCAACAGTTGGCTCTGAGCCGGAGGTGGTTTCACTGTCAAAGAAAGAAAACCAGGCAAGAAGACTCATAAAATTCTGTCTTTAAATCTCATCCCAAATACCAAAAGCTGTATTCAACTTTTGAAGCCATGTGGGACAGAACTAAGTGTTTTACACGGGACTAAAGCAATCCCTGGTCAGTTTCAGAAAGGCAGAGTCCTGCACACTGTGCTCTGCAACAAGTCGACACCTAGAATCCAAAATATTGGTAACAAGGATTTAAGATAAAACCACAAATGAAATAACTCATTTGGAGCCAGCTGGTAAAAAAAAAAAAAATGTTACATATGGGAAATGCTACATGTGACTGATCCCAGCACTGGAGGTGCAGAGCAGACCCTGTGAGTTCAAGGCCAGGCAGGGGTAGATAGCAAGACCCTGTCTCAAAAAAAAAAAAAAGTTACATGTCCAGGAAAGTGGAGTGTGTCTATAGGAAATGGAGCCATGTCGCCAGGAAGAGGGAAATGAATGAGAAATGTGATCAAAGTACATCACACACTTGGGCTAGCTAGGGTTACTGTCGAGGCGCTGAAACACCTCGACCAGAGCAACCTGGGGAGGAAAGGGTTAGTTTTGCTTACACTTGTACACCGCTGGTCAGGAAGTCAGGACAGGAACTCAAACAGGGCAGAAATCTGGAGGCAGGAGGTGATGCAGAGGCCGTGGGGGAGTGCCGTTTCCTGGGTTGCCCTCGTGGCTTCTCAGCCCACTTCTTCTGCTTCTTACAGAACCCCCAACCACCAAGATAGCAGCGCTCACCACGATGGGCCCTTCCCCTCAGTCACTAATTAAGACATTTTCTCAAGTCATGCTCCAAGGATGACTTTAGCTTGTGTCAAGTTGATGCAAAACTATCCAACATAGCACTTATATGGAAATGTCCTTATGAGACCTGGTGGTATGGGAAATAAAATGGTCATGTGTCAAACTTTGTAGGATGTAGGCCAATCTGTACTTTGAAAGAATCAGACTCCTTCAAATATACTTACTTGGACCCTCAAGATGGCTCAGTGGGTAAAAAGCACTTGCTGACCAAGCTTGATCATGAGTTCAATTCCTGGATCCTACAGTGCAAAAAGAGAATCCTGAACGTTGTCCTCTGACCTCTACATATGGTCTGTAGTGCACACACACATACACACCCATACACCCACACCCACACATACACATCACCATCATCAATAAAAATAAAATAAATTCAGGAGAAAATACATTTTTATTATAACAAGAGAAATTAGATTTAAATTACCTAAAAATTCTCAAAAATCTGAAGACCTGGAGCTAGTGGTGCTTGCCTCTAATTCCAGCACCTGGGATGGCAGGAGGCTTTCTAGGAGTTCAAGCCTAGCCTGCTCGGCATAGTGAGTTCCAGGCTAGCCAAGGCTATGTAGTCAAATCTTGTCTCAAAAACCAAAACACCCGGGGAAAGGGCTGGACAGACAGCTCAGCGGTTCAAAGCTCTTCTGGCTCTTGCAGAGGACTCTGGTTCAGTTCCTAGCACCTACACCAGGAAGCTTACTGCTGCTTGCAACTCTAGCCTTTTGCATCGTGAAGTAGATGCGATGAGGGGTTTGTCTGCTTCAGGGCTCCTAGGCTTCTGCATAGACTTTTTTGCTGCCAGGATTTTAAGAAACCTTTGTTTGAAGGGACTACACACACACACACACACACACACACACACACCCGTGATCTTGCATAAGCCTGTGTGTTACAGAATATTACATTCCAGTGGGAACTGGTCACTATGACAAAAACTTCCAGTGGCCTTGCTAGGGAAAACCATCTCAGGGGGAGGCAGAAACAGCAGACGAGGAAACATGCCAACTTGGCTCAGCAGCTTCAGTTCAGGACACAGAGGGTGTCTGGCGTCTGTTTCCCTAAAGAACTGGGGGGTGGGCCAAAGGATGGTGGGCGGTGGACAGGACAGACCCAGGGCACCAGCTCATTCTGTATTGCTCTCTTTTTACCACCCTGCACAGAGGCTCACACATGTCTTTAAAAACAAAACAAAACAACAACAAAGATGTGTTTTTATTCTGTGTGTGTATCTGTATGTACGCTAAAAGCATGCAGTACCTGTGGTGGCCAGAAGAGGACGACTGCTTTACTCAAACATTTTCTGCTCTGAACAGTAGAGGGTTTTTATACTGCTGAGGGAACGGTGCCTCCCACAGGGGACTTTAATTGAAGTACTCCAAATAACCCCCAGGCAAGTCTATGGGCCTGTCTCTAGTTCTCATCAAGCTGACAGTTGAGATTAACCCTTACACCTCCCTTCACATTAACACCTAGACTACTCCCCAAATAAGTGAGCACCATTGCCCAGGCAAATTGACCCCAAATTAGCTATCACCTGGCTCTGCTGAAACTTCAGGATAAATGCAGCTTAGGTGTTAAGGAAAGAAATGAGCTGGAGCTGGGCCATCGCTCAGGTGTTAGACGCTTACATCCAAGGGAGCCAAAAGAAGAACTTAGATGAGAGAGGAACCACACCAGGGTTGAGGATCGGGCTGAACCCCAAGCGTTGTCTGCTTCTGACTACTCTGGAAAGCACATGGAAGACAGGGAGTGACATTAAAGCTCTTCACCTGAACTGAAGACAGGAAAGAAAGGTCTCTCCTGTCGTCTTTCAGTTAAAGGCTTCTTTTTATGTGTGTGCCTAACATACCCAGAGAAGAGGAGCGGGTCTCCCAGAGTAACGGACAGCCGTGAGCCACCCAGTGTGGGAGCCACACCGGGACAGCTGCAGAAGCAGCAGGTACTCTAACTGCTGAGCAGCTCAGCCCTTGAACACCCACCTCAAAGGATGACTTCTCTCCTGAGACCCAGCGCACACATGGAGCAGGACACGTCTCCAGCCTGCTGATGGGGGCTGGGAACAGTAGAGCCGTGGACTGCACAGCCCTGCAGAGGCCCTGATGTCAAGCTGTGGGGACTACTAAGAAGGATTTAAATCCTGAGATGTGAAATGCGAACCTAAGGGCAGATGCAGGCTCTGACAACCGTGAGTCTCCAAGCCCTTCGATGGCCTCACTGGAGGAAAGAGACCCCAGATGACAGCTTGGATCCGGCCACTGAAAGGTGATTGGCTCACACGAGATTAAACCTAATCAATGGGCTAATCCATTGACAGGCTCATAATCTCACCGTTATTGAAAAGGGGTGTATATCTTATTAGAGCAGGTCCCGGGGTCAGGCCCTGGGGAGAGGGGGTCATCTTGCCCTCAAACTCTTCCCATCTGCCCCTTCTTCCTGCTGCAGTGACAGCAGCAGCTTGGCCGTCCCTGTCCTCTCCTCCTCTCCTCAGGCCGGGAGCCAGGGTTGATCTTAAGCTGGAACCTCTCAAACTGCGAGCTGAGCTCACTCCCTCTCCTCTCAGACATCTCCCCGCAGCGGCAGGGTCCAGCACACCCGGTGTTAGTTCTCGGTCGCTCTGTAACCGCGGAGCCGAAACAGCCTCTGACTATGGCACTTGGCACAGGCGCTCTGGGGACAGCCTAGTGTAGACTTGCTCCATGAGACGGCATGATTTTAACTGTCCCGGAAATGATGGCGAAATGATGGTCCAGCAGGAGCATTGTCCGCTTCCTTAAAGTCCGAGTGAGGAAATCCTCACAGGTTGCTTTCAAGCGGCTGCACGAAATAGCTGTCCAAAAGTAAATGGGGAAATAAAATGTTGCTTTTTAAATATTGTGGCAGCGCTGGGCAGCGGTGGTGCACACCTGTGATCCCAGCACTTGGGAGGCGGAAGCACACGGATCTCTGTGAGTTCGAGGCCAGCCTGGTTGACAGAGTGAGCTCCAGGACAGCCAAGGCAACACAGAGAAACTGTGTCTCGAACACAAGGACTGCAGCAGCGATGAGCTGACGAATGGATGACACCACACGGACGAAGCTCAGAGAAATGATGCTGAGTGACGCAGCCCCATAAAAATCTCACACTATACTCTCCCTGTGAGTGAACCATCCAAACCTTGGCGACTGAAACCAAAGCAGCCGCTTTAGCCTGTGTGGCGAGCTGTGAGCTGTCTGGGCTCAGGTGTCTACCTTAACCCTTGAAGCACAAACCGCAGCTCACCCTCACAGATGTCTGGGTATGGACCCTGGTTGATGACATGAATGGGCAGACACCGACAGGTTAGGGTGCTGTGGAATCTCCCTGTCTTACAAGCTTCACTTTCTTAGATGAAGTAAAAACAAGACTCGCTGCCCGCACCTCTTTTGAGGTCACGAACTGAGCCCCGTGGATCAGATCCACACACCTGACACTTCAGCTCAAGAGAGCAATGTGAGGAAACAGGATCCGTCTGTTACTCACTTCCCTGGCGAAGGGCGGCGGGAAAGGGAAGCAGCCACCAGCTTTGGGGAAGCAGAAGCAGCAGGAGGAGTTCCTGGGGCAGAAGTGGCGAGGCAGGTGGCTTAGGTGACTCAGCACAGAAGCCTAGTTCCTCTCCACGGGATGAGCAGTACCTGGGGTGGGGCGGGGGTGAGGAGGCAGGGGTGCCAGCTATTGGACCTCTGAGTGGTCTGGAATATTTCCCTTTACCGAAACGAGAGCATCCCACCCGCTGCTCTGCATTTCCAGTTGAAAAGCCAAACACAGCCAGGCCTGGAGGTGCACGCCTGCATGCCCCGCACTCAGAGACAGAGGCAGGAGGAGTAGAAGCGTGAGGCCAGCTGGGGCTACACAGAGAGACCCTGCCTCAAGTAAACAGAGATGGAGCGTGGATACGGGGAAGGGAGGTGGGAAGCACTGAAGAATGGAGGTTAAGAAGGACAAGGGGCTGGAGAGATGCCCCAGCAGTTAAGAGAGCACCCGCCCTTACAGACGACCAGAGTTCTGCTCCCATGTTAGGAATGACGCTCACAGCCACCTGTAACTCCAGCGCCGGCGGATCTGCTGCCCCCTGCTGGCCCTAGTGGTCACTGCACTCATGTGCAGATACATGGAAGCACACGTACAAATGAAAATAAAACCGGACTTACAGGCAGGTGTGAGGGGCCCTGTGGCTGCTGGGAACCAAATCCGGTCCTCTGCAAGATCAGACATCTCTCCAGCCCCTCGGGTGAATTTTTAATTCCCTGCTACAGTCCCACAGGGGGCAACAGCTGCTTAAAAGGGTAAATTTCTGCCAATAATTCTATTTTCTCCAAACACTGAGGACAAAGAGCACCTGCTCGGCTCGTTTCCCTAACCCTGCAGAGTGTCCTTCTGGGGTTTCTCACAAGGGTCTCCGTTTTTTTGGGTGATTCACAGCAGAGGCCTTCAGGAACTAAGAAAGCAGAAACTGTCATCCACCTGTGACACCAGGGAAGAGGAGGGACCCATGTGTGACTGTCTCACCAAGGCCTGTCACCTGCCATCGCTCTGAAAGCAAGACCAATCTTAGACATGATGACACCGGCCACCTTCCACCACCTTCTGCCCAGCTCAAAGAGTACACGGTTGGATTTGTACTCACCAACAAGGCTTTTAAAACCCAGTCACTAAGACAGTAATTTCCCACCCAGAGGAACGTTACCAGATGTCCTGGACTGATTTCTGTCGCTGTGATGAACACCATAATCAAAAGCCAGCCGGGAGCTGGAGAGATGGCTCAGAGCTTTAGAGCACTGTCTGCTCTTCCAAGAGATCCTGAGTTCAATTCCCAGCAACCACACGGTGGCTCACAACCACCTATAGTGAAATCTGGTGTCGTCTTCTGGTATGCAGCTGTACATGCAGACAGAACACTGTATACATAATAAATAAATTTTAAAAACTTTATGTTAAAAAAAAAGCCAGCCGGGGAGGAAAGACTTACATATAGGATAAGGACAGGGCTGACATATCCCATCCCCAGGTGATCCCTGAGGGAAGTCAGGGCAGGAACTGAAGCAGGGGCCTCGGGGACCACAGCTTACCACTTACAGGGTGTCTGCCGAGGGATGGCAGCGCCCACAGTGGGCTGCCCTGCCCCCACATCAATCCTTAATCAGGAAGATGCCCAACACATCTGCCCGCAGGCCAAGCTGAGACAGACATTTTCTCAACCAAGGGTCTTTTTCCAGACGACCCTAGCCGTGTCAAGTTAACACAGACTTTACCTGTACACCAAGCAAGATTTGAGCTCTTGGTTTTGCCTTTCGCTTTCCTGGTTTTCCCACGCTGTTAATTTGATTGCTGGTTTAATAAGCACTGAGCACCTAATTGTTTCCGGCGGAGTGCTGAAAGCACGTGCCTTTGGCGCCACCTAGTGGCTACCTGGTGAGAAAACTCCACAGGTTTGGGAGGGTGAAGAGATCTCTCCATTTTGTTAATTATCCTGAACCCAAGGTATGAAGTTGAAAACGGCAACAGCTAAAGAAAGTTTCAAAGGAAACTCATCACTTTTCTAAGTGTACAGAACGTGAAAATCGGTCACTTTTGGAACTTCTGAATCTCACAGCAAGGGGATGGAATCTAGTGCCAGGAGAGCGTGAGAGCGCACGGTCTTCCAGAAACACGCTTGCGGGAGCCGCCTCAGCTGGACCACCCACCCACACACGTAATCCTAAAGGATAGCTTCACCTGTGTGTTCACACTGTGCCACCAAAGTTCTAATTTACCACACGTTCACCGTGGGCCCAGAATTCCTTGGGTTTCTCAGCATGCATTTTGTCAACAACAACAACAAACCCTTCCCCTCTCGCTTTAAAGGAAATAAGAGGTTTTCTTTTTCTGGGCCATGTTCCAGGAACCCGGAGTCGGTTTGCCCCATGGCAGGAAGGCAGTTATGTGAACGTTTCATAGGAAGTCATAAATCAAGCCACCCACAAAATACATTAGTGGGGACATCACAGCAAGAGGGTCACAGCAAAGCCAGGCAATTCTGATGTAGACGTCAGGTACTATCCTGTGACATTCTGAGTTTTGGGGTTGGTGGAAGGCAGCAGTTTGCTATGTTAATATTTCCCAAAGTGTTTTCATGAGAGTTGAAAGGAAGCGTGGTTGTTAGTGCTAAATGTCAACTTGACGTAACTCACAATACTCTGAGAAAAGACTCTCAGCGAAGGATTCTATGCTTGGCTGGCCTGTGGGCATGTTTGTGTGGGGTTGTCTTAACTAAGTTAACTGATGTGGGAAGGCCCAGCCTACTGTGAGTGACATCACTCCCTAGCAGCACACTGTGAGTGACATCACCCCCTAGACAGCACATTGTGGTGACATCACTCTCTAGAAGCACACTGTGGTGACATCACTCCCTAGACAGCACACTGTGCTGACTTCACTCTCTAGAAGCACACTGTGGTGACATCACCTCCTAGACAGCCCAGTGTGGGTGATGTCATTCCCTAGACAGCCCAGTGTGGGTGACATCATTTCCTAGACAGCACACTATGGTGACATCATTCCCTAGACAGCACACTGTGGTGACATCACTCCCTAGACAGCACACTGTGGTGACATCACCCCCTAGACAGGCACCCTGAAGTGTATAAGAACAAGCAGCTGAGCATAAGCAGGGGAGCATGCGTGCATTTATCTCCTCCTGCTGGTGACTGTGGATGTGAAGTGAGCAGCTCTTCCACGTCGCTGCCTTGACCTTCCCGCAGTGGTGGCTGTCACCAGGAACTGTATGCTGAAATAAGCCCTTTATCCCATGTTGTCTTTTGTCAGGGAATTTTCCCACAGCAACAGAACTGAACCTAGGGCAGGCTGTCACCTCGGCTTCAGATGTGGACTCCATGTGGACACTGAAGAAAGGGCAAGGTAGATCTTCAACTCCGCAGTGTTCAACTCTAGATCTTCTCCACAGGAAGTTTGAATCATTCCATCAACCTTATAGAATCTTCAACATTGATGTGATTATTTTTTTTCTGGGGAATAGTCAAGAAATGTTCTCTCATGTCCACTGAGACCTGGGCTGCCCAGAAGCAGCATCCCACAAAGGGAGAGTTTAAATTTCCACTTAAAAGTCAATAACACATTGTAGCCTGTAGGTGTCAGCAAAGACTGGTGAGCAGCAGGAAGGCCGCTGGCTGGAGCAAAGAGTGTTTTCATGGTTCTGCCTTGTGTCTCTTTTCCCTGTGTGTCTTCCGGCCATGCTCTCTAAATTTCTCTGTGTGTGTCTCTCTCTGTCTCTGTGTCTCAGTCTCTGTGCCTCAGTCTCTGTCTCTATGTGTCTCTGTCTGTATCTCTCTGTAGCTATAACATGAGCCCTGGGCACATGCATTGCTGGATATTCCTTGATGAGTTCTATTCACTTCACTCAGCCGAAGTCTTTAGCTTGGCGGCAGGTACCTGCTGAGCCATCTTAAACATCTGCACGAGTTTTCTCACACTCTGGGTGAAGGATCTCACTGCGGGAAGTCCACAATGCAAGCCAGGGAAGGGATGCTGGAATTTCTACATATGTGCATCTGGCAACAGAGCCAGGAAAGGACATCTTTACAGTCTGATAAAGACAGAGCTGTGCAAGCAGAAAAGCGGTCTTGGGGCGGGGGGGGGGGGGGGTCAGGTGGTAGGCTACTTTCCTAGTGTGCAGGGAGGTCTAGATTTGATCTCCAGGTGTGGTCAAGGATCAGGAGCTCAGGGCCATCCTTGCTACCGAGAGACATCAAGGCTAGCCTCGACTGTATGAGACCGTGATGGGGAGCCAAGGAGCTGAGTGGTTAAAGGTCTCCCTATGTAGCTTTGGCTGTCCTGGAACCCACTGTATACACCAGGCTGGCCTCGAACTCACAGAGATCCTCCTGCCTCTGCATTCCCAGTGCGGGATTAAAAGCATGCATCACCCCGCCCGGTTTTAGGCTGCAGTTCTTTGTAGCTCTCTCTTGCCTGGGCTTGTTCATAGCTACCTCACTTTTTACTGTGGCCATTTAAACACTTTATTAGTGTATTTATGCTAACAGCTGCATGCTATGGCATGGGGGCAGATGCCAGAAGACAGTGGAATAGGTTCTCTCTCTCCTTCCACACTGAGGGTCCTGGGGTTGGGCCTCAGGTCAGCGGCTTGAGGTCAAAGCCTTTACCCACCCTGTCATCTTCCTGGCCTTGTGAACTGTCTTTTAAAAGTATGTTTTGACATTGTACAGATACTCTGAGAAAGGTCTCTTTTGGATCTACTGATAGCTTTTGGCTACTTTTGGTGAATCCACCAGGATTGTTGCTCTCATTAGAGAGTTTTGTTTGTTTTAATAAAAAAAAAAAGACTCTACCCAAAATTTTAGGGCTTCACCAACAACAGTGGAGAGAGCTGAAGTTCCTCCAGGGAAGACAGCGGTTCTCGGTGTAGCCCTGCCTGTCCTGGAGCTCACTCTATCGACCAGGCCTCTGCCGCCCACGCGCTGGGATGCAAGGCCTGTGCCACCATCTGGCTGAGTTCCAGAGCTTTTCCCTACAGTGGTAGAGTGAACATGACCTTGACATTATTCACACCAACAGGAACAAAGTGATCCTATTGGCTGGACATAGTTAACACTCCTTTTCTTAGCAGGAATTGTTGGTTTGGGGTCTAGGAGTTTAGGTCAAGTGACGCTGCCTGGGCACTCCTCTGGGTAGCTTTAAAATAGCTCTGTTCATCTACGTTCTGGAAATGTTGTAAGGTAAGCTATACTCGACAGTAAGAGGGACCTTTGGGGAGGTGTGCGAACCTGAGTATCTTCAAGCACAAAGACTTGATTTGACTAAACTAGGAGGTTTGAGTTGGCAACAAACCCCTGGTTAGCAGCAGAACATAATGCTGGCAGCCTCAAGATCAGCCTTCTTACCTCGTAAGAAAATACACCACAGGGGATGCTTAAGTTTTAAAAAGCTTTTTGACATTAGGAAAAAAAATTAAGATGTATATGAGGCAGGCGTGATGGAGCACATCTTTAATCCCTGCACTCGGGAGGCAGAGGCAGGCAGATCTCTGAGTTTGAGGCCAGCCTGGTCTACTTAGCATCAAATAGTGTCCCCCTGCACCAAGCATTTTCCCCTTTATTGAACCTCTCTGTTCCCAAAGCCCTCTTCACTATCGGGCAGGATTTGCGTTTTACAGTAGATTTGTGTGCCGCTCATGGGAGCAACTCCCTAGGGGCTCATACCAAGGTCAGCCCCACGCCCACTCTTTCTTAGATTTTTTTCTATCCATTTACATGAAGGGGCTCAAGACCCAGGGCAATCACACGCCTCAAGTGTCTTCCCAGGTAACACAACTAAGGTTCCCTCCAAGCCAGACCTGGGTTAATCGCACAGCAAACCTGGTGTCTTTATGAGGTGCTCAGGGAATCTCTGAGCTGAAGGGAGCACCATTTCAACAAGCAAGGGAAGCCCCAGAGCACAGAATTAGATGCCGAATGACAGCTGGACAAAGGGGCTGCATGTTGGCAAACAGATGTCCTGGGAACAAAAGCGAGTATCCAGAAATCCAGCTCAGGATGAACCAGGAGGAGGCCAAGGGAGGCCCAGGCTCCAGAAGGGGTTTACCAACATGCACCCGAAGAGACAGCACAGGGCCCCAATCTGTGGCCAACTGCTCTAGTGAGGCAGCGCCTCGCTGACACCAAGGGCAGAAATAGTGGCGCGGGGTGAAGAAACTGGAGGAAGGGGAATTCTGGGTCATCCTTGACTACAACAGCAGTTCAAGGTCAGCCTGGGCTATGTGCCCTGCCTCAAAAAATAAAACTAAAGGAAAGGGGCTGGAGAGATGGCTCTGTGGTTAAAAGCACTGGCTGCTCTTCCAGAGCACGCAGGTTCAGTTCCCAGCACCCAGACGGCAACTCGCAGCCATCTGTAATCCCCAGGTCCAGGGGATCCAGCGGCCTCCAGTGGGCATCAGGCATATACATACATACATGCGGGCGAACACACAAGCACATTGAAATATAAAAGGATTTGGGTTGTAGCTGAGTGTGGTCCACGTGAGAAATGCTGCCGCCACCAGCATCTGCTGTTTGAACACTTGGTCCTCGGTTGGTGGCACCGCTTGGGGAGGGTATAGAACCTTTAGGAGACAGTTCCTTGCTGGAAGAAGCATGTCACTGGGATGGCTCTGAGGTCTTACGGCCTCATCCCACATCCTGTCTGCAAGTTCCGTCTCCCCCTTTGTGGATGAAAAGCAACCAGCCCGCTCCCTGCCCCAGCCAGCGCCGCGCCTTCCCTGTCGATGGACTGTAAGCGCTTGGAACCTCAAGCCCAAACAGCTCTCTCCCCTGTAAGCTGCTTTTGGCCCTGGTGCTTTACCACAGCAAAAGAGAGTAACAGGTGAAGCACATTTATCTAGCCTGTGGAAAGCCCGAAGTGTGATCCCCAGTGTGTGAGAGAGAGAGAAACTGAAACATTACTCGAATTTAGCATAATTTTATTGCTGTTAAATGTGCAGCTTGTGAGGAAAAAAAAAAAGACAGAAAATGCAGCAGGTTCTGTGGAAACAGATCTTAGTGGGAAATGGTCACCTTTAAAGACACTTATCAGGAACCATAATCAAAACGTTAGAGTCACGTGAGCTGACCACAGGTGAAAAGGGACTGCACAGGCCAGAGAAGGAAGGAAATCAAAAGACAAGAATAGCAAAGCAAATCGCTGAAGCTGAGCAGTGAACGATCAATGAAAGCTAAAACCGGCTTTGGCAACCACGTGTGGACTCGGGGTACTCCAGAAAAGAGTGAGGAACAGATGGGCCTGGCTCCTGTGTGAAGGATCTGCATCACAAAACAAGCAAGGAAACGCAGGAAAGCGTGTCTGTGCGATGCCAGTGGGCTTGTCGGGGATTCAAGAGTGTCTCACAGCGCGGCCTGCTCCTCCACGGGACCTGGGTTCAATTCCCACCCCCCCCCACCCCCAGCACACAGCACTCTGTCTTGCGCAGAGCCACTTAAATTACTGAGCATTCTCCTCCCCCCCTCCCCCGGTTTCTCTGTCTTTCCCCAGACGTAAGACATGCTGCCATAACCCCAGAATTCTGAGAAAACTGCAGCACGTGTTAGAAATATTACACACCGTGGAACAAGTATGGTGTAAGGAGATTTATCTGAGGGATGGGAAGGGAAGGAGGCTGTTAGGGCCTGAGTGAGCCCTGAGGGCAGAGAGGAGACACAGAGATGGGGAAGGGCAAGGCTCCCCAGACAGCGGGAAGGGGAGAGAAAGGGCAGGCAGAGAGAGCGGGTGCAAGCGGCAGATGGATTATATCCAGAGCACCTAGCCCAGGCAATGACATCAGATGTTGTCGGGACCCTAACGGCCCCTGAGGGCAAGCCCCTTGATTTGCCTGCACACCACAACAGTGGGAATCAGTGTTTAGAAGAAGGCAGTGACTTTGGATGTCAAGTTTCATGAGGAGGGCTACCCCAACTCCCCTCAGACCTCCCACAGAGACACCGTCTAGGACAGAGAGGCCCAGCCCCTTGACCTCCAACCCACCCACAGCTGCTGTGAAGTTCACAGTTCACTTAACCCTTTCCCCCAGCTCATCAGACCCTGGCCTTCAGGGTTCCCCTGCAGGAGCCCACATACGAACGTGTCCACAGCCCATTGCGGTCCATCTGTGTTAAACAACTCCCTGCTCCTGTGTGTGTACGTACGTGTTAGGCCTCTTTTCCTGATTCCGTTATTAATTTATTCTTTCCCATGGGTGGGTGTTTTGCTTGCACATAGGTCTCTGCACTGAACCCAGGTCCTGTGAAGGAGCAGCCCATGTGCCAATCACAGAGCTCTCCAGCCACTGGCTTCCTTTTCTTGCTGGCAGTTCAGTTCCCAACTCTAATTCCAAAAGCAATTCCACAGACCAACCTTCTCCACCTGGCAGACGTCAGCAGAGTCCCCTCCCCTCTAAAGATGAAATCTCCCCAGCAGGTGAATGTCTGTCAGTTTGGGACAGCCGGGAATAGAAGGGTGACTTCCTAAGGAGGAGTAATGATCCAGAGAAAGTTTTCAGAAAAAGCTATCAGGGAAACACAGACCCCAGGGAGAATTTATTCTTTGGCCTCTGACAAATGATTTAGTCCCTCTGACCTCACTTTCTCGATCTGCTCTTCATGGAGCCTTTGTGAGATGCGGAGGAATACAAATAGAAAGCACTTGGCCCATGTGCCCCCTGCCCCCACCATGACTCTGGAAGAAACAAGCAGAGGCGACTCTGCGTGCTCTCGAAGGCTGGGTGCAATCCTGGCTCTTCCCAGGAATGAATTCATTCACCCCTCATAAGAGCACTCACAGGCTGCTGAGGTGGAGCAGGACTGAAGGGGCTGCCAAGCCGGCAACCCACACAGTGGAAGAGGACCGACCCCTGCACACTGCCCTCTGCCCTCTAGATGCACACACACACACATGCACACACACTCATACACCTATACACACACATACACACACTCATACACACACACTGATACACATACATACACACACATACACACACACACACTCATACACACACACTCATACACCTATACACACACATACACACACTCATACACATACACATACACATGCACACACACTCATACACCTATACACACACACACACACACACACACTCATACACACAGACAGACTCATACACATACACACTCACACACATGCACACACACTCATACACCTATACACACACATACACACACTCATACACACACACAGACTCATACACATACACACTCACACACATGCACACACAAATGCAGCTTCCGAAGGCCTCTTAGGAGGAAGCGTTTGGCCCTCCCTCTTGCTCACATGGTGACTCTATCTCACTACATCTCAGTTTCGTCTCATGAATTGTAATTTCAAAGCTGCCTCCAGTTCCGTTTCCTGTAAATGGGAAACCGAGGCCCCAGGACAAGCTTGGGGAAGCCAGTAATTCCTCCAGTTTATTTCTTAGGCGAGATCACCGATGACATACTGACCCTCTGTGATGAGGTAGGCCTTCACGAGGGCCTTGAACCCCTCCTCAGACCAGTTCACCTTGGGAAAACAGCCTGAGACCATGACTTGCCTATGGACTTGCCCACCCACCCAGAGCTGCTAACATTTACATGGGGAGGGGACCGCAGTAGAGGAAATTACACCACCAGAAAGTGGGGAGTCCTGAAGATGTTGGGGGTATGGAGGCACCCTCAAGAATCTGCTTCTCCTTCTCGGTGTGCAGTTCTGCCTCTAGTGCCGTCCTGCAGGAGCGACAGGAACCAGAAGGTGAGAGGTGTCATCCAGCACATCCGACAGCCATGTGCGTCTATGACCGCCGGGCGCCTGAGCCCTCACACACCCACAATGCAAAGGCCCAGCAAGCAATGACTAAGGCAAAGGAACTACCTCCTGCCTGCCCCCACCTAAACTCTGGGAGTTTGGGTTCCCTTCTTCCCTCTCCCAAACCACCGCATCCCGGAGGACGGCATCCTTAAATCACCCCCGTGGTTAAAAGCTGCTGTGTGTAAGCAGCATTCACTGCACTCGACAACCCCCTCCCCTGCTCCTAAGGACCAGTGAGCACAAAGACCAACAGGAATATTACCTTCTGGGTACGTGGATCCTGGGAGAGGAACATAGCCTAGAAGAGGAAGGTGCTTGATTATACCAGTCCCCGTGGATGTGGGAACCTAGCACTTTTCAGTTCCTTACCACAGAAGTGCTAATAAGAGAATCACAGACGGAAAGTGAGAGGGGGGAGGAGGAGGAGGACTGGGGAGGGATCACTCACTGGAGGAGCGAGACTTCCGCCAACTGAACAAACCAAGACAGAAGATGATGAAGCCCAGGCCGAGGGTGGCTGCAGACACAGAGACCTTCACCGTCTGGATGGGAGACAGCCCGGCCGCTGCGGAGTAACAGTAACGAAGGTTCTGAGAATTAATGTCTCCAGCTCAGCCTCAGGGCAGCTGCCCCTGGAAGGGTCGGCACACTGTCCTCTTCCAGAACAGCCCTGAGGGAACTCTTCCCACAGTTCTCTCCCTGCTTCTGCACCCATCCCCCGTCCCCGCCCCCACACCCACCCCCCGCCCAGCCTAGTGGGGCCCTCAAGGCATTCTGTGGCCCCTCCACTCCCCAGGCCACCTCCCCAGCCACCAAGGGTTCCTCAGAGCCCACGCTGGCTCCCACCCTCGCTCTGAGCAGTTTCCTATTAAAATGTCCCCTCTTTCTGGGCCTCCAAAGTTCCATGGAGTGAGCCCCACACCCACAGTGCCCACTTCTCCCTCCAGATTCTCCCATCACCCCACCCTACAGCCCTCCCCATCCCACCTGCCAGAGCTATTCCCACCTGGATCATTATTAGTAGTAGTATTTATACAGCATTCTGCCTGCATGTGTGCCCGCACCTCAGAAGAGAAGAGGGCACCAGACCTTACTATAGATGGCTGTGAGCCACCAAGTGGTTTCTGGGAATTGAACTCAGGACCTTTCAAAGAACAGCCAGTGTTCTTAACCTCTGAACCATCTCTACCCCCCCCCCATCCCCATTCTATCCCAAAACTAGAAGAGCACCCTCACCAAAGGAACTCCTGTGTGCCCAACCAAGGAGACCTGGTTTGGAAAGCTCAAGGGCATATGTGTTTTCTTCTCTCTTGTTTCTCAACTATCTGGCTCATTCTGTTGTCAATTTGACACAAGCTAGAATCATTTCAGAGATGGGAACCTCAGTTGAGAAAATGCTTCCGTAAGATCAGACTGCGGCAAGCCTAAGGTGCAGGGCATTTTCTTAATTAGTGATTGATGGGAGAGGGCCCAGCCCACTGTGCGTGGGGCCATCCCTGGACCGGTGGCTCTATAAGAAAGCAGGCTGAGCAGCCAGTAAGCAGCATTCCTCTGTGGCTCCTGCTTTCAGGTTCCTGCCCCTGCTTGTGTCCCTGTCTTGACATCCTTCAGTGATACACTATGATGCGCTGGTATAGGCCCAATAAATCCTTTCCTCCCCAACTTGCTTTTGGTCATGGTGTTTCATCATAGCAATAGTAACCCTAACCAGGACACCAACCCCTCCCAGGGACCCACTAGAACCAACAGCAGATACACCACTCCCCAAGGGGAAGGCCTGGCCTGGGCAGCCAGACTAGGACCCTGCTCCCTGGCCTTTCCTAACTGCCCTTCCCCCTTCTTTCTCCTTCTCTTCTTTTCCAGTAATCTCCAAGTTGCTATGTACCCTCTCTCATTACCTTTAACTCCCCCTGGTCCTAGGTTCAAACAGAGTCAGTGAATTCTTTATCAATTAGCCCTTTCTCATTCATATCCACAGAAGTGTCTGCCAGCCATGGCTGGACTCTCCTCTTGTGCTCAAAAAAAGCTGCCCAAATTCAGCACAGCCCTATCCCGAGAGGAAATCCTACTTCTTCAGTCTTCACTGTTGTTTGCTTCATTCCCAGTCCTGGCCTGACAAGATGGCTGACTACTGGGAAAACTATCACAGTTCTGAAGTTTTGTTCTGAAGATGCTATCAAATATACACTCTTTTTTTTTGGGGGGGGGGGGGAAACAATAGGGTTGCTCTCCCTCTCTCAAACAGATGAAAGGCATCTGCACCACATCTGCCCAGCAATGGCATGACCCTAACTCTGTTTGCAAACCCTCAACAGGCTCCCCCAGCCTCACTTCCGGTCCCAGCATCCCCTTCTCTCTCTCCCTCAAGCCAGGCATCTGTCCACGTCTCACTCCCAGTTCCCACTTACTCCAGTCCCCACGGACGGGCTCGGGGGTCCCGGCGTGCTGTACCACACAGGTGTAGACGTCCCCATAGGAGGGGGTTAGGGCTAGGTAGGAGACGGTCTGATATGTCCAGTCTCCGTTGGGCTGAGCTGTCTTACGGCCGCCGTGAGGAGAGACAAGCTGCCCATTCTTCATCCACGTGACGGTCACGTCCGCCGGATAGAAGCCCCAGACGTAGCAGGCCAGCATCACAGGCTCCCTCGTGTTAAAGGGAGTGGCTGGGGCTACTTGAACAGATGGTGGTCCTGCATGGGAGAAACAGCTAGGGCTGGAAAGGGAGGCTCCTTCCGTCCTTTCAAGGATTTCTCCAGCCATCAACCGAAAGGGGAAATGGTACGCACTCCCGCCAGCTGGGCTTCCTCCTACTCTCTCACCGCCTTTCTTTTCTCCTCCAAAGTCAAGTTTGATCACAATTGGTAAATGCCGGGTCTGGGCTATGAGCTGCCTGGACGGCATCTGTGTTTATCCTGCACAGCCAAGGCTTGTGTGTTTTCTGAGACGGGGTCTCATATAGCCCAGGCTGGCTCACACTCACTACGGGGCTTGGGACGATCCTCACTCCGGCTCTGCTGCCTCCTAGATCGCACCACGTCCGGCAATGAGATTATTAGACTGACATCTTCTACCAGTTTAATAATTCCTCTGCTCGCCTCTAACACAGTACTTTTGGGGGGAATATCTTAAGTGAAAAATCTAAGGAATTATGTTAAAACACGGACTCCTTAGGCTTCACCCAAGGTGTGTTCTCCCTGGCTAGAGTGGTACTCAGGACCTTGCATCTTCAGTGACCGCTTCAGCCAGGTGATGCTGAGAAGGCAGCTCAGAGGCCGTATCTTATGACACACCACTCTGACCTATGGAGCGCTTCAGAGTTTGTACCTTATACAACTTCACAACGTTTAAGCCATTTCCATGAGCTGTTCTCATTGCAAAGGATTCTGGGAGGAAGAGAGACGGCTGCCAGGTCTCCCCTCCCACGCCTGCAAGCATTCCAAATATGGAACAACAAAACCTCAGCTAAAAAATCAGGAACAAGCCTGGACCCCGGCTGCAGTCCCAGCTAGCTGGGATGCTGCAACAGGAGAGTTACAAGTTCAAGGCCAGCTTGAGCAACTTGGGGAGACCCTGCGTCAGAGCAATCAGAAGGGGTACAGAGCTTGTTGGGCATGTGCAAGCCCATAGGTTCAATCCCCAGGACTGAAAAAAAATCCTTAATTAACTAAAAACAAGAGACAGGAAGACTTTGGGGGGGTCTGGGGGTTTCTGACTTGGACCTGGACCTAACGTGCTGTGGCTCCTGCTTCCGGCCCTCCTGTCAGTACCTTCTCTTCACACCATCCATCCTCCATCTTCCATTCCATCTCTATTAACCAGTTTCCCCCCTCCGTGCCCAGACTCCCTCTTCCTACATTCCAGGTCCGCACGCTGATTCTCCCTGCCCAGGTATCAACCCTTTGATTCTCAAGAATCCCCTTGTCTTCTGCCCTCCTGGCTGAGTTCCCCAACTGGGCCCCTGCACTCCACGCCCACCCCCAACCCTGCCCTCTGCTCACGAGCTCTGTGGGTCAGCGCGTCCCAGAAGGGCTGGGTGTGCACGCCACAGTCCTGGAGTCCATTGTGCAAGCGCCGGAGCAGGCTGCCATCTTTGTTGAGGTACCCTGAAATGCCTTTGGCCAAGCTAAACAGCATCCCGAATTCGCAGGGGGCTATTTGTCCTTGATCTGGATCCCAGCAGGCCAACAGGTCTTTGTTGAAGGAGATGCAGTAGGTGAAGTCCTTCGGAACCCCGTCATCATCCAGCAGGCAGGTGCTTTCCACGTGAGCTACAAAGCCACCTGGAGGAGCCGGAGAAGGGAAGATGGGTCAGTGTCTGCATGGTACAACTGCAAATGTGGACTCTGCCCACAGATCCTGGCACACACTAAAACCTTACAACGGCTTGCATGGTGGAAATAGGGAACGGGTGCAACTTCTGTCCTAACATCTGAGCTTTAACTTGGTTCCTCACACAGAGCCCTGAAGCCCTTGGGACTGGGCAACCAAAGGGTCTTTTGTTCTAATGAGGTCAGTCTTGGAGGAACCCTGGGGTGGGGCCTGTTAGCAGAAACCATGATTACACTTACATCTCGTAAGATGGAGCCTGAGATTTATCTCTCCATCCTTCTGGGGCAGCCGGGAGGGGCTGGAGCTAGGTTAAAACTAAATCCTGTCTATTTGATGAAGCCTAAAAGCTCAGGCTGTGGGGCCAGATGCAGTTGCAAACACTTAATGCCCAGCACTCTGGGAGGCAGGGGCAGGATGGAAGGTGTGGGCAATCCTGGGATTTACTATCCATACTTGATTGATGTGGGTGCTGGGAATTGAACCCGGGTCCTCTGCAGGAGCAGTCTGTTCGCTTAATCACTGAGCCACCTCTCCAGGCCCCAAAACTAAACCTGGCCATTGTTTTTGCTCTGCAGTGGCCTTAAGTTTTACGGCTATGTATTTAAATGACTCAGTTCACCAGGCTTTCCTGACACAACAACAGCAAACCAAACGAAAACCAGAAAAGACATTTCAAAGCTAACCCCACTCTTCCGCCGACACCGCACACTGTGCCATGATTAACGCCCTCATCTGTCAGAGGCATCGGGTTTGGGAATGAGCTGGAGACTCGTGTGCACAAAGTTAAAAGTAATTAGCACCGTTTCCTCTGTATGCTAGGCTAAGTGACAAGAAGGGCACCCCAAGATTCCTGTATGGTTAGCACGGCTATCTACCCCAAAACAGACCTTCAGGGCAGCACGTTACTGACAGGGAGAGGAAGGTAAAGTAAGCGTGGTGGGCACACTTGTAATCCTAGCACTGAGGCAGGGGGATCGCTGTGAGGTTAAGGCTAGTCTGGCTAGACAGTGTGCCTGTCTCCAGTGAAAGACGGACAGACGGACAAGATGGATGGGGAGGGAAAGGAGGGAAAAGGAAACGGAGTCAAGAGAAGCAGTCAGCCTTGCTCTGCACTGGAAATATTCTCACTTTTGACTCCATCAAGCACACAGAGCTCTCACTGTATGGCAGGCGCCATGCTAGGGACCAGGACGCAGCAGTACCCAGCCCTGAGCTACGTCCCTGCTGGGGCATCCGTTCCACAATCTATACAACTGACTGGTTATTAAAACTGCTGTAAAATGCAGCCCACAGTGCTGGGAGAGTGTCATAGCAGCTAGAGCAGCCGGTCTGGGGCACTCAAACCTGCTAGCAAAAATGAACATGCTTTTCCCCAAACAGCAGCAAGGGAGGGGGGCTCCAGGAGGGGGCCTTACCTGCTCCCATACAGCCCAGGCTGAGGCTGAGCAGCAGCGGCAGGAGTGCGGCCATGTTCCACTCTCGGAAGGTGCAGGAAGGTCTGGCCCCTGGGGCAGCTCTTGCAGGGGCCTCTGGGCTTTTCCTGCCCCAGCCTGGACAAACAGCCTTCACACACCGAGGCGAATGTGGTGCCTGTTGCTCAGGTCCCTTGCTCCTTGCTGCAGACCTGGCCCCAGGTCACTCAGCCCCTCCTTAGAGCCTAAACTTACACCCACAAACTCAACCAAATCCTGGGTCCCAAAGGGAAAGTGGTTAGATTAGCTAGGTAGGCGTGTCAGACCAATCACTGAGTGTCTCAGCAGAGCATCATCAGTTACTAGGGAAACCTCCTCGTGGCCTGGGCTTTGAGCACAGGCCTGTAGGTGGTTTCCTGAGGGCCCCCAGAGATAGTCACAGAAGCTTTCCCAGGATATACAAGCCTGGCCTGCCCACAGGAATGACTTTCCCCTCTTCCAACAGACCACTTCTAGACAACCTTTGTCTCTGAAAAGAAGGTCTCCTAGGAGACAGTGCATACACCCTGGTCTGCCCAGTCACTCAGGAGGACACAGGTGGCAGAGAAAGGGCTGTGGAGAAGGAAGGCGGTAAGGGGAGTGCGCACAGTTGCCTCGTGTCAATGCAAGACTGTGAAAGACAGGCAGAGAGCAGGGGCGGGGCGGGAGACCCGCTCCCTCCAGGGCTGCTTATCAGGCTTCCTTTCCTAGCCGGCTGTAACAGCTGCTGTGGGTGCCAGGAAACCGTCTCCTCCCGCACTCAGGCATTTCTAAGGCAGCCGTACTGACGCTCCTGCTGAACCGCTGACCTGCACCCAAAACTCAATCTCCCCCAACCCTCCACCCAGACTCTCAGCTTCCCTGAATGTGTCCCTGATTCTCCATTCTGTCGGGCTGGTCTCTGGATTATGAAGGTACCAGAAAAGAGATGAGACACCCTGCCCTTCTCCGGGAAAAGACTATTGGGCGCACTGTGTGTGTGTGCGTGCGCGTGCACACCTGCTCCCTATGTAGGCGCTTCTGTGTGTATGTGCACGCGTACCTGTGTACTCCGGGTCCACAGGAAGGCCTCCCACCTTGTTGGTAGTTGTTTGAGAGAGGTTGTCTCACTGGCCTGGAACTTGCCAGGTAGGCTGGGCGACCTCTCTGGCGAGCCCAGGAACCGGCCTACCTCTGCCCCCACAGCACTGGGCCACAGCCGTGCACAGCCACATCTGGTGTGTGTGTGCGTGCGCGCGGCCTGGGGATTGAACTCAGACACTCAGACTTACGCAGCCAGCAGGTTACCAGCTGAGCCCTCTCCCATTCAACCCAGGGTCATACACAATAGGACAGATTTTAGAGGGAATTGCCTCTTCCGTCCAACGGCAAACTACACCGCTGACAGTTTTTTTCTCGAACATACAAAGTCTTAAATTGACCACATAAACTATTACAGACGTACACACTCACACGTACACACACTCACACGTACACACACACGTACTCACACAGAGAGATACATGCTCACACACATACATAGAACAGACGCACATGCATACCACACACACCCACTCACTGACTTCCTCCCAGGCTGGGATGAACCCCAGACAACAGAAGTCAGCGGCCCTTCAGCTGGAGAAAAGGAGGAAGAGGGGGAGCCGCAGTGTAACCCAACCCCTCCAGCGCTTCCTTCCCCCACCTCCCCCTCAGAGAGCTTTTATGCTCCTGGAGTCCAGCCTCTTCTGCTGGCTTCAGAACAGCGTGACTCCCGGCCAGCAACACCTGCCTTCCTTCCTCCAGAGATCAGGTCTGCCCCCCTACCTGCAACCCCCCCCCCAACTCTACCACTTGCAGCCGAGAGAGAAGCCTTGCTGTGAGGCTTCCTGTGAGGCGTGGCCACGGCGGTGAGAGCCAGCGGAGTTCCCTCCGGCGTCTGGCTCTCTGCTCCAGCAGCCAAAGGAGATGTGAAACCTCGTGAGAACCCACAGGAAGCAGGAGGAGAAGATTTCACTTCCATATTCATGTGGACACGGAGGGAGGTTTTCAGAGGCAGGACGGAAAACCCGGAGACCTGTGCTCAGCCAAGCGGCTCCTTCATTCCCAGGCTTCTGCTATGGGTGCAGCTTCGTCCTCACCGGCTGTTCCCACACCTAGCGCCCCGTCCGCCTTCACTTCACCATCTTGCAGCAGTAGGACCCCAGCCAGAGCCCCACGAGCCATTCTTTGAAGGCCACTTTGTGCAGACCCACACCCTCAGTCCTCCTCTCTCCTCCTGCCTGTCCACCTGGCCTGGATCCCCCGTGTCCGCAGCGGGCTAACGCTGGGGTTTATTTATGTCCCAGGCATTTCAGGGGATCATCCACCACACCTGAGAAAGATGGGATCCCAGCCCCCATGCTTCCCGTCTGAGGCCAGGGAGGAAGTGGGAGAAAACTTGATGTCAAGGCTACTTAGCAATAAGGCCAGAAGGCTTAAAGGGAGGGAAGAGAAGTCACCACAGCCAGGGGGCAAGGCATCCTGTGTGGAGGGGCCCGTAGAGGCAGACCTTGGCTAGCAGGCTGGATTCACGAGCAAGAGGAAGGCTCCCCTTGGCTCCCAAGCCTGGCAGTGCGGGAAGGTGCTGTCGGATCTATAAGGGGATGGGGCTATGGGAAACAGAAGCAGGTGCCAATTTCAATACCATCACTGGGGTGGCATATTAAGGGAAGTCTCCCGGGTGGCCTCCCTGGTGGCCTTGTGTTTTCCCTGGGGGTGTGGCCTTACCCATAGGAACCTCTTCTAGGCGTTTCCTAAATTCATTCCGTGTAGCTCTCAGCTTCCTCTTCTGGGCTGATGGTTTTCATTCAAGGCCCCATTTTGTGACAGAAAATAAAAAAAAAAAAAAAAAAAAACTGTTGGAGTAGTCATCATTTGTCTACAGGAGTCTGACAGCTGAAGCTAAGCAATTCTGTCCAGGAAGGAGATCAGCTGTGCACAGGTTTCACTGGAGAACAGGCAGCCGGAATGGTTGCTATTGTTGGCTTTGGTTTGGGAGTTTTCTGTTTGTTTGTTGAGACAGAGCCTCAGCATGCAGCCCATAATGGCCTTAGACTTTGGCGATCCTCCTGCCTCAGCCTCCTGGGTGCCAGGATTACAAGTGCCGTGATGCCCAGCAGAAGGCATTTTCAGCATCTATTCTGTCCCAAGTTATTGCATAGAATAACGTGTCCCCAGAAATCACATGAAAAAGCTAGGAATACAGTTTGAAGACTGACAAAATGGTGTGATGAGGAGTCCTGAAGTCCCAGCTCTTGGGAGGCTGGAGCCAGGGATCAGGAACCTGGGGTCATCTCAGCTACGTGAGCTCCTGTCTCAAAATGGCAAAATTGGCAAAAATGTCTAAATCAATAACTGGTAAAGAAAGGAACCTGTGGAAAGGCATCGGCCTCACGATCCATCCATACACGTGAGTGTGGACCCAGTGAGTGAGATCCCACCAGCACACCCCTCATTGCCAATGACTCCTGGTGCTGGTGGGGACCGAGACGGCCACCTTGCTCTAACAGCCTCTCCCTGACCGCCGAACTGAAAATTACAAACTTGGTGGAAAACTATCAGGAAACAAGAAAGTGTACCCGGAAAAGTCTGTGTCTGAAAATTCTAAGAAAGATAGAGTAGGGGCAGGACGATGGGCAGGAGCGGAGTGTGGACGGACCTGCGGTGGGCTGAGATGGGAACAAGCTACAGGGGAAACAAGCATGGTGCCATCAGGGAAGAATGAGGAACGAGGTTTGCCCAGGAACTGGGTTTCTTCTGCTCCAGAAGGTGCCCCATCCAGGCAATCCCAGCAGTTGGAGGTAGGGACAGGAGGACCAGGAATTCAAAGTTATCCTCACCTACATCGAGAGTCCAAGGCCAGCCTGGCTACCTGAGGCTTCAACTCAAAGAAAAGGAAAAGAGGACACAGGCCAAAGACACCTTCGATGCTTCTAGGTTGAGTTATCCTAGAATGCTCTCCTAGGGTCCACATCCCTCCCTAATGCACTCAACCGCATTCAGTCTCACAGCGAAGCAGGATCAGCCTGGCTCTCACTTGGATTCCAGAGCGGCAAGCAGGCTGGTGCCTGCCCGTAATCCCAGCGGCTGGGGGTGCAAGCACGGGAGCAGGGGGATCGCTTCAGCCACAAAGCAAGCTTGAGGCCAGCTGGGGACAGGTGAGTATCCGGTAAGGCGCTGCATCTTGGATTAAAACTGGGACTAAAGGAAGAGGCGGCAGATCTCTTGTGAGTTTGAGGTCAGCCTGGTCTACCTGCTAAGCTCCAGGTTGGTCAGAGCCATACAGTGAGGCCTTGTAATAAAAATAAATAAAATAGTTTCAAGTTTTGATTGGCAGGAAATTGCCACCTGAAGTAGAACAGAAACTACACTTTAGAACTTGATATAGATCATCAGATCCACAGAGACAAAATGGGAATAAAATCAGAAACATCTCCAAGGGAGAAAATCAAATACTGAAGATAGAGTCAAGGGCTGGAGAGACACTCAGCGGTTGAGAGCACTGGCTGCTCTTCCAGAAGACTCTCGTTTGCTCCTTATCGTGTGCACGGCTGCTTAAAACCATGTATGATTCCAGAGCCAGGAGAGCTGATGCCTTCTCCTCGCTTCTGAAGGCACCAGGCTTGCATGTGGTACACAGACACATTGGCAGGGCAAACACACACAGCCCACAATTTTTTGAAAAGTAAAAAAAAAAAAAAAAATTAAGGCAGAAGGAATTTTTGATGTCACTAAATTCTGTTACACAGACAAATGGTGACAATGCTCTTATCCTGCCCTTTCTCCACGTGAAACTGTTCCCAGCATTCTACAGGGGTTAAGATTCACAGAAGCCTGGGTGTGCTGATAAGTGGTTTAGAGCATTTACCCAGCGTGCATTAGGGACTGGGGAGATGGACGGACAGTTAAAAGTGTTTGGCACGAAAGTATGAGGTCCTGAGTCTGATGCCAAAAGCCCGTGGGAAGGCCGAGAAGACATGGCGGCCACTAATAACCCCAGCCTCAGAACCCCAGCCTCGAGGCAGCACTGGAGCAGGCTGGCCAGCGAGCCTAGCTAAGTAGGTGAGCTCTGGGTTTGAAGGAGGGACTCTGCCACAGTGAACAAGGTGAAGACCGATGGAGGATGGCGGATTCCTGGTACCCACCTCCCACACAGCCATGTACCCATACACACATGCAAAAACGTGCACACGCATATGGAAAACGGAAAGGGGAACACAGCATCACCAGACCAGCAGCGGTCAGGTGCCACCGGCTCCCTCCATCTACCTGGGACAGTGCCCCGCAGTTGCCCTAGGAGAGTTCCTGAGGCGGCTGCCAAGATTGGTGGAAGCGCCCTGCTTCTCTGCCCTCAAAGGCTGCCCCCACTTCACCTCGGAGCTCAGAGGGTGTAGGCACAGAACTGATCTGACGGATCTGAAGAGCAGCTGGAGGCTCTGCTCTTAGCTGCTCTTCAGTGTCAAAACTCCTCAGCCATAGGCAAGCCTGGTGGGAGCAGTGTGCCAGGTAAAGAAGGGGAAGTTTAGACAGGGCCACTGTTTAGAGGGGAGGACACCCCAGCTCCAAGAAAGGTCTCCCGGGCAGAAACGGCAGCTAGGACCCTGTGCGCTCCCTGAGCTCCTATTTTCCAAGGTACCCCAGGGGTGGGGGAGCACAAGCCATAAATGCCTTCACTGGCAACAGAGTATGGGGGTGGAGGAGGGTACGGGGGGAGGGGAGGACATAAGGGGAGGGGAGGATGGGATGAGGGGGGGTAGGGGGATCAAAAAACACATGCAATTTCCTCAACCATTTTCTTAGTACTTATTGGAAATCTGCCTCCCTCAGATTTTGCACAAGCTGATGGGATAAAAGCCTCCGTTAGCTACGCTGAGGAGAGGGGCTTTCCCATCCCTCCCTAATGAGCCCTGTCCAGGTCAAGGTGTGCGGGATCTGAACTGACAAGCCACTCAGGACAGGGACCCAGAAGCAGACTCCAGGAGTTAAGATGCAGTGGGCTGGGGTGCGGCTAGCGGTAGAAGGCTTGCCTCCTGTGCCTAGTGTGGGAAGGGAGCGTTCACACTGATGTTAAGAAATAAGGTTTATTTCCTGGAAGAGAGAAGGTGTGAGGTGGTGGTCGGATGGTGTCCTGGGCTCCTGATCTAAGCTCTTCTGGAGGCAAGTCCAAGGACAGCAGAGCTTCAGCGGAGACCCCTGCACACCGGCACACACCCCGAGGAATCCCAGGGACCTCTGTGCCGAGGAGAGACCCTGGGTAGGCACAGATACCAGCGCTGTCCCAAGCTCTGGAAGAGTCAGCCTGAGGAGAGAGCAGGGTGAAGGGAAGTCACCGGAAGGGCCACCTTCATCCCTAAAGCGTCCCTCAGCTCACAGCGCACCCAAATGAGTCCAAACTCTGCTTGTTCTCAAGGCCCCTCCAAGCACATTCCCCACAGGTCCCCGGTCACCCCAACCCCCACTCAAAGCTGTGTTCATAGTCCCCCATAACTGCAGGATGCAGCCCCAGCACGCTGCACAGGCCCCCACACCTGAGGAGAACCCTGGAACACCCACACTGGTGCTCCTGTACCTGGTTCCCTCACCTTCCCGAGCAACTTACCACCTAAGCAAGGTCTCCGGGAATGGATGAAGAAGGCAGTGCCCACAATGATGCCCAGGACACCTAGGCCAAAGGCCACACCACACAGTACATTCTCTAGGAGATCCGAAGGCAGGGCATTCTGGGGTACTAGAGCAGAAAGGGCGAGGTCAGCCTGGAGGTCCAACAGGGGAGCATTCTGCCCAGGGGGATGTGGGTATCTGGGATAACAAAGGAGAACTGAGGCACGGAAGCTTGAAGTTGGCTACAGTGAGGACCAGGCTGAAGACATCCAAGTAAAACGAGAGTGCCCTCCCATGGGCCTGGGCCTTTATGCCCCTCAGAGGACCAGACTTCCAGGGGAAAGAGCCTCACCCCAAAAGGCGATTGCTGTGTAACGATCAATCTCATGTGTCACGATGCAAGAGTAAAGGTCAAAGGGCTCCGGTGTGAAGTTTAAGTAAGAGAAGGCCTGGAAGGTGAGTCCGTCGATGGCGGAGATGGACGTGGGGCTGGCTCCCTCCACAGGGGCGGAATGGTGTTCCCAGGTCACCGTCAAGGCCGGTGGGAAGAGGTTGCTGATGAAGCAGACCAACGTGTTGGGCTTGCCAAACTCCAGGGGCTTCAGTGTGAACACCTCGGCCATCGGCAAGCCTGGTGGAAACAGGTGCCGGGAAAAGAGGGGCAAGTTTAGACAGTGCCACTGTTTGGAGGGGAGGTCAGCGATGGGCGACCCAGACAGAAGGACACCCCGGCTCCAAGAAGGGTCTTCCGGGCAGAAACGGCAGCTAGGACCCTGTGCGGACCCCTCTGCCCGGACTTCCTGTCTGGAGCCAGGCTGGCCTCTGACTCACACTCGCATCCCACCACCTCACAGGCACGAGATGAGAACACTGACTGAGTGGCGTCAACTTCCTCACATTCGACAGACTTTCAGAGCCTCCAACCCTCCCTCCCACAGCAACACACAGGGCACAGACTATAGCTGGTGATGATGGGAGAAGGGTTAACACAGAAAAGGAAAGCTCCAAGCTGGGCTGGAGAGATGGTGCAGAGGTTAAGAGCACTGGCTGTGCTTCCAGAGGTCCTGAGTTCAATTCCCACCAACCACATGCTGGCTCATGACCATCTATAATGAGATCTGGTGTCTAGGCAGAACATTGTATGCATAATAAATCTTTTTAAAAGAGAAAGAAAGAGAAGAAAAGCTCCAAGCAGAACAAGGAGGTGTGAAAGATGAGAGATAATGTGGAGAAGTTTGGGGGAGTAAGGCTGTAGCCCTACAAACTCCACTCCTTGTTCCTGACCTCTGGACACTGGGATTTGCCCTTCAACCTGCGGGCCCACTTCCCGGATCAGAAGCTGGCAGAAGTCTTTGTCATATGAAATGGCAGCGGCATCTCCCTGTTCCTGAGCCCACTGGGCAAAGTCAGGCAGCCGGGGCACCCTACTGTTCCGGGAGAAGTCGAAGGAGAACAGCTGGTCTTCATCGTAGCTCTCAGACAGCCCGATGTTGGGCTCCCCATCCTGGCAGAAGACAGTGTGTCGGAAAGTATGGTTCTGCGGGCCGTCCCACCGCACCGGGATAGGCTCTGCAGAGAGACAGTGTGATCAGGGAGGGATTGGGACAGACACACAGACACACACACACACACACACACACACACACTTTCTCTTTAAAGTAGAAAACAGTGAGGTTTCTATTTTGGGGTGTAATAGAAATATGGCCCAGCCCCGCCTACACCTGTTGCTTAGGTTCCTTCTCCCAATCGGAGAGAGAGAAGAAATGAAGGGATCATTCAAAACTTCCTTACACGGGAAGAAGCAACTGTCTACACCTGTAAGGAACAGAGCCAGGCATGGTGAAGCACACCTGTGATGCCAGTGCTTGGGAGGTGAAGGTGGGGATCAGAAGTCCAAAATCACCCTCTGCTACACACAGCCAGCCCGGGGCGCATGAGTCAAAAAAATCAAACCAAAAAAGAAAGCAAAAGTCTGCAGAAAGAAGCGACAGGTTCTTCGGCTGGTTGTGTTTGTGCACTGCTCCAAGGCAGCGGCCACGGAGCCTGCCTCAACTTCCCACCAAGCCCAGGGCGCCAGCCCAGCGGACACCTTGGTCTAATTCAGGAGGCGTGATGCGACTCCGGCCTTGAGGGGTGTGGACCAGGGCTGTGGCCCCAGCCCAGCGGACACCAGCCACGAGTGTTAAGCGAGCCAGTCTCTGGGCCACCTCGGCCACCTCCGCGGCACCTGGCCTCTCTGACAACCTCTTTCCTGAGGTAAACAGTCCAGACCTCGCACTGACAGAACTGGGGGACCGGAACCCCTGGCTGCAGGAAATAACAACCCGCTTTGAAATCCCCCAGACAGAAGAAAGCTTTTCAGCGAACACCCAGAATAACAAACACATCGTGAGGGGGGCCTTCCGGGTCGCTCTGACATCCCGCCCCGGCCTTCCCTGAGAAGAAACTAAGGCACGTGTCAAGATTGTGAGTTGACAGCCTAGGCTAGGGTCCTGACGGGAGGAAAGCAAATTGCAGTGTGGTCTTGCTGTGTAGCCGAGGCTGCCCTTGGACTCCTGACTCCGCTCTGAGTGCTGGGATGACAGTCCTGCACCGCCACACTCGGCTGCGCTTACTCGGTTCAAACCCCAGCTCTGTCGCTTTCTTCTTCTGAGAAGTGGCTAGCTCACAGACGCAGCGAGCGAAATGCAGGGGCTGCTGGCCGTGCGCGACCAGCGACCGTCTCCGCCGGCTGCCACCGTCTCCCGGCGCTCGGCGGGCCCGAGGCTCGTCCCCTGGGCTCGGCTGCGGCGGGGACCCACGCAGGGGAGCCGGGGTCTTACCTTCGGGCGCCGCCCAGCAGTGGGGCAGCAGCCACAGGAGCTGCAGCAGCCTCCGCAGCCCGGCTCCCGGCTTCTGCTCATGGTCCATACCTTGACACCCTCTGTAAGTGGGAGCTACCGCTCGAATCTCGGGGGCCCCGCTCCCTTCCAGATCCACATTGTTCCTACAGAGCGTCTCCAATAGCTGCCGGCCTCGTTTCGCTAAACCAATCGCAGAGGTGCAGAGCTGGACGTCATCGGTCGCTGGGGAGACACTCGGAGCCAGGCGCCTCTGGGAGACTCGGCTCCCAGGCCGCGAAGAGCCGCTCTGGAGGCCCCCGCCCCCTGGTGGAAGGTCGGGCTCCAGCCGGTGGCTGCCGCGCTCCTCGGAGCAGCGCCGCCTGGCGGCAGAATGCCATAACGGGTCGAACCTCCTCAGCACAACCCCAGGGCTCTCACACCCGACCCTCCCCGTTGGAAGCCAGGCTATCCCCAGAGCAGCATAGGTTGCATCTTCCGTAGGTTAGTACTTGGAATCAACGTCAAGCCTGCAAATATCAAGCAGAAAATTCCAGAAACAAACAATCATGGGGGGGGGAGGTGTTGCGTTGTTTGGGGGAGAGGGTCTCACGTATCCCAGGCTGGCCTGGAACTCACTATGTCTCTGAGGATGACCTTGAACTTTTAGTCACTCGGCCTCCACCCACCCAGTGATGGGATTACAGGCAAGCACCGGCAAGCCTGGTTCATTTGGTGCTGGGATTTGAACCCAAGGCCTGGGGAGGGCAGCCATACATGCCTCACTCTGTAGCCCAGGCGGGCCTCGAGGTCAGTGGGCCGCAGCAGGACCACCACACCCCGCTGGTCTGAGCCTCCTGGA
This sequence comes from Pachyuromys duprasi, assembly GCA_028658305.1. NCBI lineage: Eukaryota > Metazoa > Chordata > Mammalia > Rodentia > Muridae > Pachyuromys > Pachyuromys duprasi. Next base: position 55,855,026 of record CM053756.1, on the reverse strand, counting down.
GAGAACGCACTCACCTTGCCTCCCTCCGTCTGGCACTGTGAGTCACCTGTTTGCCTAGTGTCTGGTGCCACACTGGCTACCTGCTCATGCCGTCACTGAGCTACTTTCTGGGCTGGATTGTCACCGCAGTGAGTGCTCTTGTTCTAATGACCCTTGTTTTCACTAAGAATGGCCCCAAAGGGAGAGGAGGAGAGGAGAGGAGACTCAGGGACGCCAAAGGTCGAGCGAGCTTTAAACGGCTTCCTGAAGTGAGAAATGAGAGCTGTAGCTTAGTTAAGACAGGGGCTGGGCACTCAGGGAGGCACAGGCAGGCAGACCTCTGTGAGTTCCAGGCCAGCTTGGTCTACAGAGTGAATTCCAGGATAGCCAGGGCTGCACAGAAATTTTGTCTCAAAACGTTTGTGTGTACGAGAGACAGAACATGTATGTACCCATGAGTGTGTTTGAACACATGCTGTGACACATATGGGGAGGTCAAGAAACAACCCTCCAAAGTCAGCTCTCGCCTTTCCTGTGGGTTCCAGGAGTCAAACTCAGGTTGGCAAGCTTTGTCCGGCACCCGCTCTGACCCGCTGAGCCGTCTTGCTGGCCCTCTCTTAACTTGTATAGCATGTTGGTAGTGGTGTTCTATCTTATTACTGCTGCTGCTGCGGTTGTTATATACAGGAAAACGCACGCACACATACGCCCGTGCGTATTCCTCCTTTTCGTGTTGCTGTGGTCACACAGTTGGAGAGCAGCAGCGTAAGGAGGAAGAGTGTGTTTAGGTCTAGGGTTTGTGAGGAGGCAGTCCATCGTGGGGTGGACATGAGGCCACTGGTCACGTCGAGTCGGGTCAGGAAGCAGAGAGCTGCCCAATTGTCCAAGAGCAGAAAGGTGTGATGGGCTAAAGTTTCTCCTGGCTCTCAAAGCCCACTTCTTCCTCCGAGAAACCAGGAAGGCCTTTCTCCCTTTTGTCCAGTCTGGGAGCCCAGCCCCAGGCTAGTGCAGCTGGTAGTGAGAGAGGTCCTTCCTCTTGACTTAAAGAGTTCTGGAAACGTCCTCATACGCACAGCCATGGTGTTTCCATGGGGACTCTAAGTCCAGTCCTGTTGACGGTTAAACCGCCAATGGCGGCAGCACGTGGCGAGGGGCTCGGGTGTGCAGTCGGGGCCAGGCCACCCAAGTGTCTTCTCCAGTCCTTGCAGGTCTTCAGACAGGCGTCCAATGGTGGCGATGGAGCCACACCTGCTGGAAGAGAAGTTCCTGGGGCAGGGCAGCTTCCGGAGGAGCACGGTGTGCTGCTGTGGACATCCAGGCCCATGGGAAGGGTGGTGGTCATGTGACTCATGCCACCTGACGGTCCATCTGGAGGGCCCTGGTGGCGTAGTGCCAGAGTGTGTGGATGAGGCTTCACAGAAAATCAAAGACATCCTTGGGCCAGAGACATGGCTCAGCTGTTAGGAGCACTGGCTGCTCTTCCGGAGGACCCTGGCTCAGTTCCTAGCAACCACATGGTGGCTCTGTATCTCTAGTTCCAGGGGATCTGACACCCTCTCCTGGCCTCCATAGGTACCAAGAACACACGTGGTGTGAAAACATGCAGGAAAAACACCTACACACAAAGTGAAAAAATACTTTTAAAAAGACATTTTCATGCTCGATGGCAGGACCCTGTTAGTAGCCAACCCATCATTGCAAATTGAATGAGTTTGGGGGTCCTGGTGCCCATGCATGATATCAGAAACCCTACTGATAGGCCTGACCTGAAGACCTGGGTCTACCTGTGTGATTGACACTGTGGGGTTTTAAAGTCCCCAAGGGAATTAGCTATTACAATAATGTGTGTGTGTGCATGCGTGTGCGTGTGTGTGTGTGTGTGTGCTGTTTATCTGTTGTTGCTTTAGGCATATGTTGAGGTCTTGAGATGCGTCCCTCATGAAGAAGAGGTGCCACCTTCTTGAAAGTTCCCCTGAAGGCTCCTGTGTGGAAGGCGCCGCCCGAGCTGATGGAGGCAGAGAGCTTACGGCCTAGCTGGAAGGCATGAACCGTCAGGGCGTGACCTGACAGTTATTTCAACCTTTCCCTCTCCCTCCCAACCACTCTGCTGTACCACTCACTCCCTGCCATGTTCCCACAGGCCCAAATGATGGGACCGAGTGACCACGGACAGAGACCATGAGCACAAACAAATCTTCCTTTTAGGTGATCTCTTCTTGTTACAGTGATGGAAGCCTGACAGTGGGGAGAGTCCTGTCTTCAGGAGCCAAGAGTCTAGCAAGGACGGAGGAATAACTAGATGCAATGAGTTTACCTGAGAATGGGGCAGAGCCTCTCAGCAGGAGGCTCTCAGCTTGAGGCCCTTGATTCCCTGAGCCACAGAGCAAGAATGTGTCAAGAGTTTAGTTAGGAAGTTTTATTAGGCTGAGGGATGAAGACAGAGTAGGACAAGTTTTAGAAGCCAAAAGGGTTCCTCTTGATTGTCAGTTTAGTGGGATTTAGAGTCACTATGGAAACAGACTTCTAGCTGTATCTGCGGAGGAGTTTCTAGGTTGATTAATTGAAATGGGAAGCACCCTCTAGGTGGCTGGCACCACGCACAGTGCTGAGGAAAGAGCTGACCATCCGCTACACCGCAGCCAGCTGCCCCTCACTCCTGAGGCCAGAGCTTTCCACCTGCGATGGACTGTACCCCCAGCCTGAGCCGCAGCGGGCCCTGCCTGCCTTAAGATGCTTCTGTTAGGTATTTTATCAAATCATTAAGAAAAGGTCCTGACATAAGAGACTTGAAGGAAAACCAATTTGACCGGAATGTGAGAAAAGAGGAAAGCATTCCAGGGCAAGGGGAAGACAGGTGGTTGAGGGTCAAAGGCATCCCCAGCTCCTTTGTAGCCTTTGAGCTGGCCACTTTGGCCTTGACACAGCACAAAGAAGGCCTGATGGACTCAGCAGGCAACACTGGGGGGGGGGGTGTGCCTCAGTGGTAGACTACTTGCTTAGTGTGTGCAGGCACCGAGCTCAATGCCCAGCGTGAGATAGATAGATAAATAAATAAATGACAAACCAGGGCATGATACAATATAACATCACCATCATTATCATTTTGAGAAAAATCTCACTGTGTAGCCCTGGCTGGCCTGGAACTCCCTATGTAGGCCAGGCTGGCTTTGAACTTGTAGAGATTTGCCTTCCTCTAGCTCCCAGAGTGCTGGGATCAAAGGAGTGCACCACCACAACCAGCCAAATTTAGCATTTCTGAGTGACTGTTCTGCTATCTCAGACAATGCGCTGGCCAAGTGGCTCCAGCTCCATTTGCCAAGCGTGAAGATGCTAACGCAACCTTCCCTGTCACCATCGCTTGAGATAAGAAGGTTAGAATAAAGAAAATGCTCCAGGATACGGAGATAATGAGGAAGTTGGATACAAAGGGCTTGGCTATTGAGGACTTATAGAAAGACAGAAAAGCCGAGCCTGGTGGTGCAAACCTGTAATTCCAGCTACTCAGGGTTGGAGTATGAGTTTGCAAGTTCAAGGTGGGGCTACAGAGTGAGTTCAAGGCCAGCACTGAGCACTTGTCTCAAAACAAAAAGAAAGAAAGAAAATCAAGTGGGGTAGGGAAGGCTGTATGAGAACAGTGGTAAAGCGCTGGTCTAGGATGTGTGAGGCACTGGGTTGGCGGAGGTGAAGGGGGAAGAAGATAGACAAAGAGGAGAGACAGAATAAATATGGTCCTAAAATGCGTTAAGTTCGGGGTGCTGCCCCGGCGGAACAGCCCAGCGAGGTGGTGAGGTGGTGGAGGGGTGATGAGCCTGATCTGGGTGAAGAGGAGGGTCAGACCACAAGCAGGCCTGGCTGAAAGTGACTGCAGGCTCCAACCTCATCGGCGACCACCCAGTCCAGGCAGGGGCGCTGAGCCCAGCCTGGCATCTAAGCTGTTGTTTTGTTTTGTTCTGTTCTAAGACAGGGTCTCCCTATATAGGGAGTTGAAGCTGGCCTCAAATTCATAGCAGAGCTGCGTTAGCCCCCAGTGCTGAGATTGGAAGGCAGACTGAGAGAACCAGCTCTATAATGTCAGTTTCAAAGATGCTAAAGAGGCAGAAAGTGCCAAAGGGAGGAGGAGGCTGCCAGCGCAACTCCAAGAGGAGATGTGGGATCAGACAAGGGCCCAGCGCCTGGGCCAGAATCCCAGCCTGCACCTGCAGCCGCCCGGTCAGACACTGGCACCGTGGACCCCTCTGCTGAGAAGCAGCCATCAAGCTCAGGATCCCAGAAAAGGCGTTTCTCCCGGGGGAGCTGCTGTCCAGACTCCTGCCATGGCTGCCCACAACGGCCACAAGTGTCAGTCACCTGACTGGAGACTGAAGCAGAAAGTTTCTGGGTTTTCCTTGGATCTTTTGCCAGTGCCTGCTGCTGGCAGAATCTACAAGGAAGCCAGCCAGGAAAGCCAGGAGGGACATCTAGTCCTGGAGAGTGGGTACAACAGAGTCACAGAGAGTAACTGCCACCACATATGCTAATCCCCAAGAATCTGGAGGTGCCAGGAGCACCTGGCTGGAGAGGAACGGGGCAGCCACAGGCGATGGGAGCACAGAGCATCTTACCCAGCTCCATTCTGATGCAGGAAGGGCTGAGGAGTGTCGGGTCTGGCAATTTATAAGATGGAGGATGCAGTTACTGAGAACACTCTCTGAATCGTAGTAGGAGTCAACTCCAGATTGTGGTGGGCTGAGGAGTGGGAGGTGAGGAAGAAACTGTCGCTGTGTATGCTTCAAGTTTGATAGAGAAAGGAGACAGAGGGCGGGGAGAGGCAGTGAGAAAGATGGAATGCAGCAATTAAGTAACAAATTAGGTAGTTCATCTTTGTGAACGTGGTTGGTCAGTGTTTCTGAGACAGTGAAACCTGTGCCCGGGGCACAGTAGCAATTGTAGCCAAACACAAAAGCCAACCACTGCTAAGAGCCCCCGGCACTGTGGAACAGTGGTCTTTGCCTGTGTATAGGTGCCAGGTGGGGACAGGGGCAGGGGTACCGGCCGGAGATGATGGCTTTACCACTCCAGAGGGGAGACACACTGCACACAGCCACCTGCCGCTCTATGCACTGCACAACTTTCTCTTACTTACAGTTCTGGAGGTGGAAGCCAGGGCTCACGAATCCTAGACAAGCATTCTCTCTCTGGGAGCCCCAACCCCAGCCACCCACCTGGAATTCTAAACCGGAGTCTGCAAACGTTCTGTGTAGAACCAGATAGAGAGCATCTCTGGCTGCCAGGCAAGGAGATCAGACAGTAGCCAAGGCTCTGCCCTGTTCCCTGCTCCCTCCACAGCCCTCAGGCCCTCCCTCATGGACCCCTCTCTTTGGCTGCTCTCCACTGATGTTCCCTGAAGTTCTGTCCTTAATTCTCTTTTTATTTATGGATACTAAAATGTGAATTTCACACCATTTCCATGTGTCATGAAACATTCTTACTTAAAAAAAAAATCATTTAAAAAAATGTGAACCATTCTTAGCACCCAGGGCATATGAAAACAGGCAGTGGGCTGTTCGTGCTTTGCTGGATGTGTGGTCAGAATTCGGATGGGAACCCCAAGTGAAGTCACCTTTCGTGCCTTGTACATAGGAACTATGGCTGGGTGACAGCACAGTGTGTCCCACAGACAGCCAAAGAGCGTGGGCTGTGTGGGAGGGTTAGGAGCAAGTGTGGCTGTGGAGTTACTCAGGGGAGGAGGGACCAGCCAGGGGTGTCCAAGTTCTCCACAAAGAGCAGAGTGCGAACCAGGAAAGAAAGGGGCCCAGCCTTATCACAGGCCCCCAGAACTGGCTAAGCTTCCTCCACTGGCTACAGTCATACCGTAAATAGTAACAAGGGCAGCCATTTGTAACCACGCCACCCTCTGCCACGACAATCTGCTGAGGATACCTGTGAGAGCCCGCCCCCTAACCCCCTCCTCACCCCATTGTGCAACTGTGTCCCTCACTTTCAGGTTTGCTGAAATCCCTCACTCTCCACACGAGACTGCTCCCCAGTATTTCTGTGTGGGAACCAGGTGGGTTCTGAGCAGTCTACCACGTGACAGTTGGCCCTGCCCTCTCCCCACTCCGTCTGGGCTCTGACGTTCTGGAGGCTCTATTTCCTCCCCCCTCTCCGACATTCCCTTTTCGGTCCACTTCACGGATTTCAAGGCTATTCCTCCAGCTGCTTCTTTCTTTGTTTTTCTGAGGTGGAGTCTCGTACGGAGCTCAGGCTGGCAGGAAACTCTCTGTAGTGCATGCTTTGAACTCCCACCAGTTCTGCTTCTGCCTCTCAAGCGCTGGGATTACAGACTTGAGCCACCACACCTGGCTTCAAGAACTCACGTCCCCTGGGGCTTTGTCTTCAACCTTTGCCCTTCTTGCAGGACGAAATGGCCCTGAACGGCATTTATGGTGTCACTCCCTCTGTTTCCACCCCTTTGTGGCATCTTTCGAACTCAGCTCTTCTGTTCAGGAATCCACGGAGGCCTGAGTCGCCTCCACTTGGAGGTCAAGCAGCTCCAGCTCTCAGACTGTTTTATCCAAAAGGAACCACATTCCTCAGGGGCTAAAGAAACCGCCACCTCTTAAATTAACTTCAGCAGAGACAGCAAAACCAGAGACGTTTCCATCCTGAAACCAATTCTAGAGGCCAGGTATGGCAGTATATGCCAGAAACCCCAGCACCCAGGAAGCCCGACGCAGGTAGATCATGAGCTCAAGGCCAGCCTGGGCTGACAGTGAGATACTTCCTCCAGAGTGGGACAGCATAGGATGGAGAGGAGTGGGGAGGAGGAAGATAACCTGGCTAGTGTCACGTAGGGCTTGCAGGATGGCCCCTGGCCCTGCTGTAGGATCTGAGCAGTGAGGATGTGACTACTTGAGTGTGGCCACACGGGCCTCAGCAGCCCACACAGGCCCCAGCCTGTCTTCCAGTTCTCATTCTTTCAGAGTGAAGATTCAACCATTGAGCTTGAACCAGACCTGTCAGCGACAGGCAAGGACAAAATCACCTCTTAGTGTTTCTAGAGAATGGAGAATCATATCATCACCAGCCAACGGCCTCCACTCAGCCATCTTCAGCGCTGACTGCATGAAACCACTCCACACACACAGGCGAGGCTGGATCTCTGTGTTAGCCAGGCGCGGTGCATCACACCTCTGATCCCAACTGCTAGGAAGAGGCAAAAGGACCACCACAAATTAGGGGCAACATGATCTACAGAGGATGTACGGGGCAGCCTGACCTGCAGGGGAGACGGTCTCCAGAAACTGTGTGGCCGGGCATAGTGGCATGCATCTAGACCCAGCACTGTGGAAGCAGAGGCAGGAGGCTCTCCCCGAGTGGCACAGCATGAGGTCTACAGAGTGACAATGTTTCTATCGCTCATAGGAGTTGGTGTTGATTTACTCATTAAAATTTCATAGATGTGCTTAACGCACTTCTGTAGTGGCTGATTGCTGTGAGGTATTTTCCAGAGAAGATGCTCCACACGGGCATACGCCAGTAGAAGGCCTTTGCTAGCCACCAGAAACCATACGGGGTGTTCTGTATCCCAGTGGAGCCCGAGCCTTTCCCGGGTGAACTTTTAAGCCCAAGAACCATGTCCTGGGTTGACATACTTCAGTCAACAAGAGCAGTCAGCCAGAAGCAGAGCTACACACACCAAAAGCAAGGTTAGTGCATGTAGAGACTTTCGCTTTGGTGGATTAGGTCTTTGTTGTCATATCGGCAGGTGGAGTTGTCTACGTGTTGAATTTTACAGCCAGAACGGCAGCTCCATCATGGAGTCTGTTGTGCTAAGGCCTGGGAACATGCTAAGACCTGGGCCTCTGTCACACTACTGACCGTCCTTTTGACATAATTATAGCAGCCATTATCCTAACCAGCAAGATTAATTGTTTAACTTCATCTAGCCATCTTGTACATATCTAACAGATAACTCAAAATGGCCCAAGAAGGAAGTTTCAAATGTCTTAAATTAAGTTTTTTGAAATGCCCTGGGGGGAGGGGGAGCCAGTTTCTATCCTACATTATCCGTAATTCCCAGCTCAGGGTTCACTAACAAATACTAACTGAGCTCCACAGGCAGCGCGGGTCAGAGCCTCCTCCCAGCATCTTCAGTTCCTATATCCAGGGCTCAGGCACCTAAGCCAGCAGTGTGGGAGTCATCCCAACAGATTCCACTTTCTCAAACGAGTCCCAGCAACTGACCTGTAAGATTTCTCAACTTTGCTCTCCACACTAAGTGAGGGTCCTGGGATCAAAGCCAAGGCCTCGTGAATGCCAGATAAGCTCCTTACTACTGAGCTGCACCTTCACCCTCCATCTCCTTTGTTGCTTTAAGATTTATTATTTTAAATTATGTTTGTGAGTTGTGGGTTTGCCAGTGAAAGTGGCACTGTGGCCAGAGACAGTGGATCCGCAGAGTTCGCGTTACCGGCCTTGTGAGTTGCTCCACAAGGACGCTGGGAGCCAAACGCAGGCGCGTCTCACTGCTGAGCTGTCTCCCCAGCCTCTCCTCTTCTCAGAAAGCCACCAGGACTCAGTGAAGGGCTCCACCTTAAAGACCATTATGCACTCAAATCACTTCCTAAACGGTGCGCTTCTCGATTAGATTCAGTTCCTGTTCTGTTAAAGCCAAGGCCATAGAGCTTTGGAGAGTGAATTCCTGCATAAATCAAAGAACCACATCCAACCCGCAGCTCCTCTCAGAACGGCGAGGAGAGTGGGGCCTCCCTCGGCAAGTCTCTGGCCCACCTGAGTGTCTCCACCCCCTGCAGCCAACAGCTGTTGGCACCCTTTCCCTTCCCGTGTCCTTTCCAAGACTGCCAGCCACCATCTTTTGTTTTGGGAGACAGGGTCTCATTATGTATCCCTAACTGGACTCTGTGTAGACCATGCTGGCCTTGAACTCACAGAGACCTGCCTGCTTCTGCTGCCTAAGTGCTGGGATTAAGGGTGTGCACCACCATGCTGGGCTCATTCCTGTTTTTGTTTTGTTTTGTTTTTTCCTTTCCCTCTCCTAAGTCCTATATCAGAGCTGGCCACAGCTAAAAATCCACACCCACCATGTCCACCTACGTCATGATGCAGTTCCCACCATCTTACTAGGTGAATTCATTATCCTGTGTGAACAAGAGCACAGACTCAGCTTATTTATTTTAAAGACTCCAGGAGCCTCAGCTGCCCTCAAACTCAGTAAGTGGCTCAGGCTGGCCTTAAACTGATCTCCTACCCCTGCCTCCCAAGTGCTGTGATTAAGGCAGATGCTACCACACATCTATTTATTTGTTTACTGAGCAAGTCTTATCAGCCACCTCTGTGCACTTGACTACACCTGTAATCAATGGTTACCCAGCTAATCACCCAAGGAAAACAGATTAGGAGATGTGGAGGTGCATGGCTCCCAGCGGAAGTAGGAGGACGGGATGCACGGCAGGCATGGGAGCCAGGGGCTCCAAGTGTAGACGGCTTGACTGTGTTATTCTTTTGTCTGTCTGTGCCAGCTTCCTCATTGACCTCTAGTCTCTTTTAAGTCCATGCTCACCAATTTAGCAAATTTTCCTGTAAATCTACCCATAAACAGCTCTCATCCCTCCTCTGACAGCCAGTGTCTCCCTGTATTCTCTCCTTCAGGAATCACCCACCCTGCGATTCCAGAACCCGTCCTGATTCTTAGCTGGACAGCGGGAAGACTCTAGTTTCCCAGCTCTCTCTCTCTCCTGTTACTATAGCTAAGAACGCAGGACTGGGTAGTTTATAAAGGATATTGCCTCTAGACACATCACAACATGCTGGAGGACCAAATGGAAGACAGGAGAGAGCTCACCTCCATAACGTCACTCCATGTGTGGCTAAGATTCCCTCCCTGGGAGAGAGGGAGGTGAGGTAGGGAGCACCTGGCTACTGTCATGGAGTCTCCGAGATTCCGTGACAGTCACAGTCTACAAGCCCAGCTGGGATAACCCTTTTGCAAGGGGGTATAAGTGAACTCCCCAAGATGGCAGCTGCTTGGCTTGAAGGACAGTCACTCACAATACCATGATAAACTCTAACCTGTTACTACCTGAGTTAGCCAATCCTCGGCAGAGTGCCTTCCTGACACACACACCTCTAACATCTCACAATGGGGATTAAACTCCAATACACCAATACAGAATTTTTTTTTTTTTTTTAGGGAGGAGGGTCTTCAAACTCTAGCTCCAGCCAGTGAATTTCCCCCTCTTCTTCATTCCCTCACACCCACAAGGCTTCATTTCACATTTCATCACAACAGGAGGTTTTTGTTTGTCTGTTTTTGAGATAGAGTTCTACCTGAGCACCCATGTCAAGTGTGACTCCAGCTCCAGGGACACCAGCACCCTCTTGTGGTGTCTGGGGGCACCTGCACTCATGTGCACACACACAGTCACATACATGAACACAGGATTAAAATTAAGGCGTTAAATCTTAAAAGGAAACAAAAATTTCATCTAGCCTGTACATCTAGGTGGTACAGACCTGTAATTCCAGCATGTGGTAGTCAGAGGTAGAAGGATCAGCTATGCAGTAAGACTGAGGGCAGCCTGGGATACACTGTATAAAAACTAATAAAATAAATAAATAATAATAATAATAAGGGCTGGAGAGATGACTCAGATGCTCTTACAGTGGACAGCTGTTCCATTTGTAGTATCCACATGGCAGTTCAACCAGCCCTAACTCCATTTTCAGGGGGTCTGATGCCCTCTTCCGGCCTCTGAGGGCACCAAGCATGCATGTGGCACACATACATACATGCAGGCAAAATACACATAAAATAAATAAATATAATAAAAACACTTTTAAATAATAAAATTCCATCTAACATTCCTGGACTTCTGGATTCATGGCATGCAGCAGACTAAAGATTAAAACTCCTGTTGTGGCTGGCTGTGGTGATGCACACCTTTGATCCCGGAGTCAGAGGAAGGAGGCTCTCTGTGAGTTCTAGGACAGCTGGAGCAAGTTAGTGAGAGTCTGTCTTAAAATAAATAGTAAAAAGTAGGCTGGGGGGGCTGAAGAGATGACTCAGGGGTTAAAGAGCACTGGCTGCTCTTCCAAGGGTTCTGAGCTCAGTTCCCAGCAAACACATGGTGTCTAACAACCATCTATAGTGAGATTTGGTGTCCTCTTCTTGCCTGCAAATGCAGGCAGAATATTGTGTAAATAATAAATAAATCTTTAAAAAAACAAAAAAAGAGGGCTGGGACTCAACGGTGGAGTTTCCATAGGATGCAGTAGGCTCAATCCAGTACTGCAAAACAAAACAGTTACCAGACATGAAATCTCATTTAAGAGTATGTAGCGGGTGGGGTGGGGTGGGGCGCACGCCTGTAACCCCAGTACTCAGGAGGCAGAGGCAGGAGGATCTCTGTGAGTTACAGGAGAAACCATCTCAACAAACAAGAGTGTGTGGCTCTGTAGCGTTAGCACAGGGAGCGCAGCCAGCACAGCTCTCCCTTCATGTCCCTCACGTGAACAGCCACCTCAAGAGCAGGGGAGGGTTGCCAGCAAGCTGCATTATCTGTGTATCAGTACAGAAAAGCTGCAGAGGGTTCTAGCACAGACCCAGAGTATGGGCTCATCACACATTCCCATAAATGTGATCATTATATTTTACAAAAATTGTCAGGTTCACTCAAGGGCTTCCCTGATAAAGCCCATGGTGCAAAGAGGCTGCAGGGTGTCAGGTTTAGCTGTACCCTCCGAACCCAGGCGTGAGCAGCAGGATCAGGAATGTGACTTGGTTTTTAGAGATCACACCTGCTGCTCAGCCCCACAGGCTGCCCTGTGTCTTAGTCTGATGCTCTGGCAACACTTCTGGTTTCTTCCCTGTATAATGCTCTCATCCAAAGCTCATTCCCTGACCTGAAGCCCAGCTGCCTAATTTCTCCTTCACAGAAAGCTTATCTACCTTAATTTAAGTATCACCTCAAAGACTATCCCTCCCCCTTGTCTTCACTCCTTCCGTCCCAAACCTAGACCCCAAACTCTGTGGAGTTGTGTACTCTGATAACACACCATTCAGAAGCAGATTATGAGTTCAGATCTCAGCCCTGCTACTTAGAAACAGTCTGATCTTGGACAAGTGATTACACATTTCCAGAAAACTGGAGGTAAAGCCAGGTATTGTGGCCACACCTTTAACCCCAGGACTCAGGAGGCAGAGGCAGGTGGATCTCTGTGAGTTCAAGGCCAGCCTGGTCTACACAATTCTAGGTCACCCAGGGCTACATAGTGAGACCCTGTGCACACACACATACACCATCACCAACTACACAACATAGTCTTACCCTTAGGAAGGCCCATGAGTGAAGGAAGCAGGTGATCACATGATTCACTCTAAAAGGTACAATGAAAGTGAATCTAAAGAGATCAAGCCCAACCTGGTGTACAAAACAAGTCCAGGACAGCCAAGGTTACACAGAGAAACCATGTCTTGAAAAACAAAACAAACTAAATTATTAAGGGAAAGCCAACTCCATGCAGAAGGAACATATGTGTAAAACCAAAATGACATCCAATGGCCACACATCTGAGAAACTTCCATGAGAGGGGTCGAGGGCTGGAGGGGACGAGCTAACAGGACGCTGGCAGGAAGCAGGGCTTTCTGACAAACAGGGGATTATCAAATAACACAGGAGCGGCGTTCTAGTGTGGAAAACTCACTCAGCAGAAGGAAAGCCCACCGGTGGAGCACTCGTCTGGCAGGATGACAGAATCCTGCTTCTCCCTATGGCAGCCACTAACCATGGTGGCCACTGAGAACTAGAACTGTAGCTACTGCCATATGAAACAAACTGAAATTGTATTTAATACTGATTTAAACTAAAGTTGGCTACTATGTAGGGTGGTGTGTCCTGTGCATCAGTGGATAGTTAAGAGAACGCTAAGATTTGGGGGGATATAGTCATAAGGAAAGATGAGGCTGTCCTTCAGCGTAACACAGGAGCAGGTCTGGTGAGCCTGCTGCACTGTCTGGGTTACCCAAGCATGTCCAGGAATTTTTAATGAGAAGTTCCGCTCAAGAGAACTGCGCGTGAGCTAACGGTGGAGTTGAAAGGCCTTGAGTCACTGAAGATGACGATATAGAAGGAAAGTGCCATCCAGACAAACACAGCAGGAAAGAGCTACCCAAGGCCACTAGGGAGAGGCACAGGCAACAGAAATCAAAAGTCAAACAAGAACACAGACGTGGGGCCTGAGGTTGTCAGTCGGGGTCTTAGTAAGGCGCTGAGAACCTCACACATAGGAGTTGAATGAAGGCGGAGAAGAGGGAGCTGGGAGGACACAAGTAGGGAGAGAGTATGGCTAAGTCCAGGGCTGACAGGGTACGAGACTGAACGGGGTTTTCTTTTTGGCTAAGAAATCGAGATGGACAGGTGAAATAACAGGTTCACAGAGAAATGTGATCAAGTCAAAAGCAATTTCCTTACACTGAGAACCCCCTGACAAAATGCGAAAGAGGCCTGCCCCAGTCTACACATGGAGGGTGCGGGTGGTCGGCCGGTGAAGGGTGGAAATTGGACCGTACTTTGAAAGACAAAAACGACACAGATGGCGGCAAGCTTCCCATGTGAAGCCGAATGCAGTGTTCAGTTTTTAATAAGACGAATTCAAGACTGAGAGAATGGAAGAACCTGTAAGACTGGCCAGAAACTTAGAGTATAGACAATGTCAGAAAGGAATCAGGATCAAAACCCCGGATTAAACCGTCAAGCAGAGCCCGCCGTCCAAGGGGGCCCGCCGTCCCGGGGAGGCTCGCCCTGCAGACCCGCAGCTGCAGACCGGCCACGGCGCGGGCCGCGCGGACTCCGGTCACACGGCGCGGGGCCCCGCCTCGGCGCGGGGCCGGAAGGAGCTCCTCCCGCCGCCGCGGTGGGGGAAAGGCCGCCGGGCGCGGGGCCGCGCGCTCCCGCCCCACCCACCGCGCGCAGCCGGGCCGCCCGGGGGGCGCGCCTGCGCAGCACGGCGCCCGCGCCGCCCCTCCCCCAGGCCGGGCGCACCCTCGCGTCTGCGCACTGCGCGCCCCGGGGGCCGCGGCAGCCATGCTCAGCCCGTACCGAGAGGCGAGTGGGGGGGGACGCGGTCGACGACGGCCGCGGGAGGCCGGGGGTCTGGCGAGGCGGCCGCCTTAGCGGGGCCTGGGCTCGCGGGACGCAGGCCTGGACCGTGCAGCCCGGGGACCCCGCACACGACCCTCGGCAGCGCTCGGGAGCCTCGCCCTCGCGGCCGTGGGGGGGCGGACACGTGACCCGGCCCAGCCATTCCGAGCGCTGCTGACGTGGCCGCGCGGCCCCGATGCTTCCCCCCCACCCCCAGCGGCTAGGGAAGGGAGGGGCTGGGGGCTACGCCCCCTCCCCCAACGCCGCCTCGGCTTCCGGGGGGGTTGACACCCCGGATTCCGTGCTCCCCCCCAGCCGGGCTGAGGGCGACTTTGGAGGCCCCCCCCGTGGTTCCTGGATCCAGGTGAGCAGGGGCCCCTGGGGCGGGCACGCCGTCTGTCGTTGAAAACGCATAACTAAAGGTGGGGAGCGGGGAGAATTCTTGGGGTTCGGGAGAAAATCCCGAGGGGACTTGTCTTTCAAACACCTGACAGCCAATGGGAGTGTGGACTGGGGCCAGCCCGAAAGGGCCACTGGGGGGGAGGGGAATGGCCAACCTCGTGCCTACGTACCCATTGGAGGGCAAAGGGGCGAGGGTGGCGTGTCCCCCCTTTTCAGTCGTCCCCTGGGGGCACAGGAACCTGGAGCCAGGTGAGGTGGGGTCGCTTTTGCGGGCGAGGGGAGGGCGCCCCGCGGGGAGCGGGCGCGTGGGCGCTGGCAGCCCTGGCTGTGAGCGGGTGTCGTCCCAGGCGCCGACTCCCCTCTCCCCAGGGACTCCAGGCGCGTCTCTGCGCTCCCTTTGTGTCAAGGGTAGCCGGCTCGCCGTGGTCACATGGCGCGCTGGGGGTTCTGCTTCGACTCTCGGCGGAATGTGTGCGCTTTTCCACGAGGGCGCGGCCTGTGGGGCCTACTGTACCCACCCGCGTGGCCCCTCGCGGGTCCGGGCTGTGTCTCTGCCCTGGGGTGGGGAGGGCTCGCAGGCCGAGAGCCTGGGAGCGGAGTCGTGGCTGGAGGTGGGTGCTGGGAGGGGAAACGGAGCGTGGTCCGAGGCCGGAGCGGGGCTCGGGCCCTCCAGCCGCCCGGGTTAGGGTTTCTCCGGGTGGCACTCTCTGTTGCCACTCCTCCGCTCCCCCTGCCTCGAACAGTCGCCTCCTTGTGTGCTGCGGGGGAGGGAACGGAAAGGAGGAAAGAGTTGCTTTTCCAAATTACTAAGTGGCGGCGGCAGCAGCCTCCCCGGTGACTCATGTGGGGGCAGGGAGGGCTGGGGCGCAGTGATTTTCCGGAATGCGGGCCGGGGCGGGCTCGGCTGGCTGCCCTTCCCCGTCCCGAAGTCGCCCCTCGCCCCCACCCCCTGTCGGGGCTCGGTCCTGACCCGCGAAGCCCAGACGCAGAAACTGCAGTTGGGAGGCCGGGCTAGGCGCTGGGGGAGGGGAGGAAGCCTCCAAAGTTGCTGTGTCATTGCCCCGCTGGCCGCGGCCGCCCGGGCGGGGCCGCGCGCCCGCTGACCCGAGAGGCCCGGGCCCGGGCGGGTCAGGCGTCGAGGGTCTCTCCGAGGCGCGCTGCCCCTTGCGGGGTCTGCGCTAATCTTGCGGTCCAGGAGACGAGAGCTTGGCCGCCATGTTAAGGGCAGTGACCGAGGTTCGAGGCCCAGGGCCACTGTGGAGCGAGCGTGGCCTGGTTAGGCCCGTGGGAGCCATGTGATTCGGGGAGCGGGAGCCTGCTTACAGCCCCTCACCAGCTTCAACCTTCTTGCCCCGAGGTGCACACCAATCTTCCTCGGGACGGAGGGGGCTGGGGGTAAGGCTGGGTGTGCTCCTGGGAGGGCCTTTTGCTTTCCTGAGGAAACCGCCCGGCGTTGCTTCAGGCCGCTGACCTGGGCTGGTGGTTGCTACTTAAGTCTGGTTTCAGAACCCCGGCCGGCCTCGGCGGGGGGAGGGGGCGACGAGCTCCCAAAATGGCTCCTGCCCCTCCTCGGAGGCGTCCGGCGAGGGGGGGAGGGGGAGGGCTGCGCGCCGCGCCGCCGCCTCCTCGGCTCGCCCTCCCTGGCGCTGACCGGTGGAACAGGCGCTCCGTGGGGAGGACGCCCGGCCCGGTGGGGGCGGGGGCGGCCGTGCGCCCGCGTTGGGGCGACAGGGGCCCGCGGAGCCGCGCTCCCCGCCCCGGAGCCAGTTTGCAAAGGTAGGCTCTAGCGCCGGCGGGCGGCAGGGGCGCTGGGGGAGCAGAGCACAAGGGCCGGGCTCGCAGCCGAGGGGCGCCCGGGGGCCTCGCTAGCCTCAGGGGTGGTGTTTAGAGCGGACCTGGGCTTTATTTTCTGGCTCATTTGGTTCGGGGGAGACGAGGCTAGTCTGGGAGCGCGGCAGAGTCGTGTGTCGGATCACGGAGCCTGGCGACCTGGCGCGCGCCGTTGGGGTGCTGGGGAGCGCAGAGGTCCCTGCCTAAGCAGGCCGTGACTCCTAAGATGGCGTCTGTCTTCCTCACTCCAGATCCTGCAGCGCCGCCGGCCCCGCCCGCGCGACCCCTCCCGCCGGCGCCGCCAATGGAGGAGCTGCGAGTGGCGCGACCGGCCCGGCGCCTGCTCGCCCGGGAGACTCCGTGGGAGCCGGAGGCGGCGCGAGCGCCTGGAGGGTCCCGGGGACGCGGCGCGGCCAGCTGGCCCCGAGACATGGCGGGCTTCCTCTTCGCCCTGGCTCTCTGCGGCACTCCTGCCGGTGATGGACGCCTTGGAAGTGGAGTTTGTGACGTCACCCGCCGAGCGGACCAATGGGAGCGGCTCCCGCGGAGAGGCGGCCCGGCCTCCTCGCCTCTGCCGCCGCGGGCGCGTGAGCGAGCGGGCACGCGCAGAGGGGGCGGGCGGCGCGCGAGCCGGGCGGCGCGCATGAGCGGCGAAGCTCCGCCCCTCCGGCTATATATAAAGCGCTGGCGCGGGGCTCGGCGGCGCCATTTCGCGCTGGAGTGGAGCAGCCTCTAGGACGAGCCGGAGGGCGCTGCGCGCCGATCCTCAGTCTTCAGGCTCCGCGGGCCGCCAGTACAATCCACGTCCATCCGCCTGGAAATGGCCTTCGCCTCGGCCCGTGACCGCTCGCGGCGCACAGTGCAGACCCCATAGAAGCCCCCGACGCTCCCCTTTCTCGGGCCCCGCCCAGTCCTCGGAGTCTGTCCACCCCTCTACTCCGCCCTCGAGAGGATTTCAAAGATGGAGGCGGCGGCGCTCTGAAGCCCCTCACGGTGTCCATCCGCCTCCCCCGGAGGCCTGACGGGGCCGCCGCGGCGGGACGAGGGCGCCCCTGTGCGCCGGCAGCGGGCGGAGCCGACGGCGGGCAGGATCGGGGCCGCCGGAGCGTGCAGCCTGCGTTCTCCGGGGCCGCCGGCCGGGCCGCCGCCATTTTCCGCCGCCGCCGCGCCCGCGGAGCGCGCCAAGCTGCCGGAGCTGCGCGGAGGGCGGCGCAGGACACCGCGTTGGCGCCGGCCCGCGGCCAGGCTGTCGCCCCACTTCCCGGGGTATGCTGGGCCCGGCGCTGAGCGGAGCCGAGGCCACCCGGACTTCACGCGGCTGAGCACCGGCGCTTCTCTGGGGTCAAGATGCTGCAGAACGTGACTCCTCACAAGTACGTCTCCGCCGGTCGCGTGTGGGAGGGGGCTGGGGGGCGGCGTTCGGGGGAGCGGCGGGCGAGGCGCGCTTCCGCGCAGCAGCTGTTGACGAGCTCGCGGAGGGGGCTGCGACGGTTTTGAAGCGGTGGCGGCGGCCCAGGTACTGCGTCTGAGCAGCCTGTCAGTCCGCGCAGCTACGACGCCAAAGGCCCATTCGGCCGGGGCGAGCTGGACCGCAGGGTGGTGGTGGGGTGCGCAGTTCCAGCCTTGATTTGTCATCGTGTTTGTGGGGGGGTCTCGGCAACCGAAGTGCCCGTAGAGTTGCTATGGTGACAGCTTGAGGGTTTGATGAGAGGGGATTCCCGCACAGGGATCCGTCACTCCTAAGGCCTACTATATAGGAGGGGCGTTGAAGGTTTGCTTTCCTCCAGTGGTGGTGGCTGTGTTTGGATAAGGTTGAGCTTCGTTCAGTGAGGAAGAGGGTGGACAGCAGAGACACAGTTCGTCTGCAGATGTAAACAATGAGATGTGGGTCCAATGTCTTATAGGGAATACCTGGTTTAGGGTAGGACCACAGGGAGCCTGGAACCATTGTTGCCTTTGGTCTCTGCCAGCTACGGTGGCAGTTAACTGCGCTGTTCTGTCGAGGACCATACTATCAAAATTAGGACTAGCTGGCGCTGACCTTGACTCTAGGGTGGTTTTGTGTGTTTTGAAGGAGACTTGTTTTGTTGAGGATACATTCGTAGGCCTGGCAGTTAACACAGAAGGACGTCTGAACAAATGTTTCCTCCTGTGTTGCTTGGAACAGGTTTTTGACGATTTTAGTGTGGCTTTAACTAACTCTGAGATTGTGAAATGAATTCTTCAGTGTTGGTCTTTACCAGGTTTAGTCCTCTGTTCTGTTCTCTTTCACTTGCTTCTCTGTCTCAACCACCATGGCAACCATTAAGTCCCTAGTGAGAGTAAAGCTTCGCCTTCCTTAGCTCCACCAGATTTTGCTTCAGATTGCTCCTCATAAGGCTAGTGACATTTTAGGGTTTTGTATTTATTTTAACCAAGCAGGTCATCAAACTCGATAAAAGCTAGAGAAAGACGAGCAACAACTATTGAGTTTAGTTGATTTCTGGTTGTGATTCACTTTGCTGTATAGCCTAGTGACAGCCAAAGCCCTGTGTTTACGGGGTTACATAGTGCAAGTTAGCAGCTTTGTCTTGATCTTTTATGTTATTACCGCATGTAATTCTGCTTCCCCTTTTTTCAGGCTCCCTGGGGAAGGGAATGCAGGTTTACTGGGGCTGGGCCCAGAGGCAGCAGCACCAGGGAAAAGGATTCGAAAGCCTTCTCTGTTGTATGAGGGATTCGAGAGCCCCACAATGGCTTCTGTGCCAGCTATACAACTGACCCCTGCTAACCCACCACCCCCTGAGGTGTCCAATCCCAAAAAGCCAGGACGCGTAACAAACCAGCTGCAGTACCTGCACAAGGTGGTGATGAAGGCTCTCTGGAAGCATCAGTTTGCGTGGCCATTCCGGCAGCCGGTGGATGCTGTGAAGCTGGGTCTGCCGGTGAGTAAGAGGCTGGATTGGGGGTAGTTATGGGAATGGCAGGAATGTATGAGTGGGGGGGTGTGGGCTCCTAGTATAGGTGCTGCGGCCCCTAGGGAGTTCCCATTCTCTTGAGGGAAATAGCCACCAGAGTCCTGGATTATTGGTCCTTTGTGCTTGTTATTTCTATCTTGGCATCTCTCATTTTGCCCTCCATGTGTCCCTTCCTTAACTTTTGTGCCCTGGCTCCATTTTACAGATTCCCACCCCTGGTTGGGAGAGGACCACGGTGGCCAAAATTCTTAGCTTCTTCCTTTCCCTCATGCAGCCCATGGATAGCCATCCCCAGAGGTAATGTCACAGGATGGGAAGTTTCCAGAGTGGGTGGGTGGTGGGTGGCTAGAGGAAGGCGATTAGGGACCGTCCTAGTGGGAATTACAAATTCCTCTTAACTTTCCTAATCCGTAGTTTAACCGGGGCCGCAGTACGGGCAGTACCTGGAATGGCTAGGGTGTGCGTGTGGGTGCGTGTCTGTCTTTCCTGCTGGTAGCTACCTACCCTAGGATAGGCATTTCTTCCCCTGTGGCTCTGACTTTGGGTTGTTTTTTTTTTTTTTTTTTTTTTTTTTAGGATTATCACAAAATTATAAAACAGCCTATGGACATGGGTACTATCAAGAGGAGACTTGAAAACAATTACTACTGGGCTGCCTCAGAATGTATGCAGGATTTTAATACCATGTTTACCAACTGCTATATTTATAACAAGGTAAGTACTCTGGTGGTGGTTTTTCGTCTTAGCCCTGCTGGGAATGCTATCCGACTATCAGCCTCTAAGAAGGGTCTGGCCTCCACATGGTGCTGTTAGACAGATGGAGGCTTCAGTGTTCCTATAATTAAAGGTCGTTTAAGTAGAGCACGTTT
This sequence comes from Pachyuromys duprasi, assembly GCA_028658305.1. Lineage (NCBI taxonomy): Eukaryota > Metazoa > Chordata > Mammalia > Rodentia > Muridae > Pachyuromys > Pachyuromys duprasi. Next base: position 55,834,848 of record CM053756.1, on the reverse strand, counting down.
CATATTTGGGGGGTTGGTGGCCCTGTTTCTCAGAAAGCTCCAGAGGCCTGAGAAAAGCGAGATCTGTAGCTCCTCAGTTCTGTTCTTATATTTCCAGGTGGTGGGAGGTTAGTTTGATATGGTGACCTTAAGCACTAGTGACAGGAATCTGAGAGGTGTGGTGCCCTGGGGCTGGGGATTCTGCGCAAGCTTATGCAATTGAGCCTTTTCTGTGTGTGTTCTCCAGCCCACTGACGACATTGTCCTGATGGCACAGACACTGGAAAAGATCTTCCTACAGAAAGTGGCATCCATGCCACAGGAGGAACAAGAGCTTGTGGTGACCATCCCTAAGAACAGCCATAAGAAGGGGGCCAAGTTAGCAGGTAGGAAGAGGTGGGGTATGGGGATGACCTAAAGATGAAAGCTGTGCAGGTGATCTAAATGGAAGACTAATGAAAACTTTTTCCTTTCAAAGCACTCCAGGGCAGCATTACCAGTGCCCATCAGGTGCCTGCTGTTTCTTCTGTGTCTCACACAGCCCTGTATACACCACCGCCTGAAATACCCACCACTGTCCTCAGCATTCCCCACCCGTCAGTCATCTCTTCACCCCTTCTTAAGTCCCTGCACCCTGCTGGACCCCCACTCCTAGCTGTGTCAGCTCCTCCTCCAGCACAGCCCCTTGCCAAGGTACAGCACACCAGTCGGTGTCCAGGATGGTGGGGGGGGGGGTCAAAGGGAATAGTGGACATGGAGTGACCTATTCTCTCCCCACCTTCCTGCAGAAAAAAGGCGTTAAACGGAAAGCAGATACCACCACCCCTACACCTACAGCCATCCTGGCTCCTGGCTCCCCAGCTAGTCCTCCTGGGAGTCTTGAGCCAAAGGCAGCACGGCTTCCTCCTATGCGTAGAGAAAGTGGCCGCCCAATCAAGCCCCCACGAAAAGACTTGCCTGACTCGCAACAGCAACACCAGAGTTCTAAGAAGGGAAAGCTGTCAGAACAGCTAAAGCACTGCAATGGCATTTTGAAGGAGTTGCTCTCTAAGAAGCATGCTGCCTATGCCTGGCCTTTTTACAAGCCAGTGGACGCTTCTGCCCTTGGCCTTCATGATTACCATGACATAATAAAGCACCCCATGGACCTCAGCACTGTCAAGGTACCCACTGCATGGGGCAGATGGGATGCTCAGTGATTGGCGCCTAGGGATGAATAAAGCAGTGTATACATCTCTTTGTGAACACATAGTTTTTCATTCTGGGTACCTTTATAAAGTTGTACAAGGCAGAAGGTCACATACTTTGAAGTCCTTGTGTTTTATGGTAAGGGTAAGATTTCTTAAACAGTGCTAAGAGTTGGGTTAGGGAAATGTGATGGGGGGAGATGGTCTTGATCACTTAGAAATGTTTCTTTCTAGACATAGATATCTCTTCAAACCTACCCCAAATCCTTGGACCTTCAAACTTGAATCCTGGGGCACAGATCCTTAAGGTCATCCCCAGTTGTTTCAAGGGCTGCTCTTGAGTCGGGTTGGCAGGGAAAGATGAGTCTCTGCCTGTGCAGCTTCTCATGCTGCCTCCTTCTGCAGCGGAAGATGGAGAACCGCGATTACCGGGATGCACAGGAGTTTGCTGCTGATGTGCGGCTCATGTTCTCCAACTGCTATAAGTACAATCCTCCAGACCACGATGTTGTGGCCATGGCTCGGAAGCTACAGGTGAGTGTGGAAGTCAACGCTTACACAGTAACTGGTTGTAGGGGAGGTTCAGTTTATGCTTGCCGTGCACGTAAAACATACAGAAGGCTTGTCTCTTCTTCATCATAGGGTGGTAAGCACAGTTTTGAGTCTACTTGTCTTTGTAGGATGTGTTTGAGTTCCGCTATGCCAAGATGCCAGATGAGCCGCTAGAACCAGGACCTTTACCTGTCTCTACTGCCTTGCCTCCTGGACTGGCCAAGTCATCCTCAGAATCCTCAAGTGAAGAGAGTAGCAGTGAGAGTTCCTCTGAGGAAGAGGAGGAGGATGAGGAAGATGAGGAGGAGGAAGAGAGTGAAAGCTCAGACTCTGAGGAAGAAAGGGCCCATCGCCTGGCAGAACTGCAGGAGCAGGTAAATCACTAGGTTTTGGTCTTTGATCTGGTCGGGTAAGACCTTTGCGCTGTGTTGGTCCTAATTGTTTCTTGGTCATAAGTCACTGTCTTTTTCCTGTGTAGCTTCGGGCAGTTCATGAACAACTGGCTGCCCTATCCCAGGGCCCAATATCTAAGCCCAAGCGGAAGAGAGAGAAAAAGGAAAAAAAGAAGAAGCGGAGGGCAGAGAAACATCGGGGCCGAGTTGGGATTGATGAAGATGACAAGGGGTCTAGGGTGCCTCGCCCACTTCAGTCCAAGAAATCTAAGAAAGCTGGTGGTAGTAGCGCTGCTACGCTAGGCCACCCTGGCTTTGGGGCTTCTGGAGGGAGCAGCAACAAGTAAGCAAGCGCTTCAGACAGTCTCGGGATATTGTGTAGGCCAGTGTGTGTGTAGTGAACTCTGATGCTTTTCTGTTGCCCATAGGCCGCCTAAAAAGGCCCAAAAGACAGCTGCACCTGTCCTGCCCACTGGTTACGATTCAGAGGAGGAAGAAGAAAGCAGGCCCATGAGTTACGATGAGAAGAGGCAGTTAAGCCTGGATATCAATAAATTGCCTGGAGAGAAGCTGGGTCGAGTGGTACATATCATCCAAGCCAGGGAGCCCTCTCTACGTGATTCAAACCCGGAAGAAATTGAGATTGATTTTGAAACACTCAAGCCATCCACACTTAGAGAGCTTGAGCGATACGTTTTATCCTGCCTTCGAAAGAAGCCCCGGAAGCCCTACAGTGAGTATCAACACGGCTCACAGAAGGGGTTCTGAGGACCGCAGAGGTGGGCTGTCTGTGGTGTTTTCGTGGCAGGCCACACCCAGGCATGAAGAGTGGGCTGGGCTCTGTGAAGAGGGGGCAATACAGTGAGTCCCGGCTTTTCTCCTCCAGCCATTAGGAAACCTGTGGGAAAGACAAAGGAGGAGCTAGCCTTGGAGAAGAAGCGGGAACTAGAGAAGCGTCTGCAAGATGTCAGTGGACAGCTCAACTCCACCAAGAAGCCCCCCAAGAAGGGTGAGTGTTTGAGACTTCCTCTTTATGTTGAAGAACCCAGGGCTAGCCATCATGACTACCAGGCAAGAGTTTTGTTGACAGATGGGAATATCTCATTTTCAGTCTTTGACTTTGCAGCGAGTGAGAAGACCGAGCCGTCCTCTGCACAGCAAGTCGCGGTGTCCCGTCTCAGCGCTTCCAGCTCCAGCTCAGATTCCAGCTCTTCCTCCTCATCTTCATCCTCTTCAGACACCAGCGACTCGGACTCTGGCTAAGGGGCCAGGCCAGATGGGGCAGGAAGGCTCCGCAGGACCGGACCCCTGTACCACCCTTCCCCACCACTTCCCCTTGCTGTGACACTTCTTCATCTCGCCCCCCTCCATAGGAGAGCTGGCTCTGCAGTGGGGAGGAATCAGGGACATGGACAAAAAATAAGATTGAATTCCTAGCCCTGTTGGGAATGACCTCACGTGGTGTCCCTGTTGAGGATGAGGGGGTGGGGCAAGGGTGGGAGTGGGCATAGGCCTGGCACAAAGCCACCTGAGGCCATAGCTGTCCTGTTCACTTCTAAGGGCCCTGTTTTGAGGTTTTAATTTATTTAAGCTAGGTAAGGCTGTTGGGAGGGTCCAGTAGCGCCACGGTCCTCCCTCCAGCCTCCATGGGGAGGGAAGAAAAGAGGGAGCTGTTTTTTTTTTACATTGACTTTTTTTTTCTACTCTTCCCTTTTCCTTCCACTCCATTTGGGGCTTGGGGATTTTAGTCACCTCTCCATTTGGCCCCAGACTGTCTGTCTTCTTGATTCTAACTTGTAAATAAAGAAAATATTATTGAAGTTTTGAGTTATACCTTAGTGAGATTTGTTTCTGTATTCAAAGTGGTTCAAAAAGTAAGATTGGCTCAAATGCTGGCAATCACTAGGTTCCATCTGCGTGTGCTAAGAATTGCCATTTGCTGTATCTCCTATCTCTTGGGGGTGCAAAGAAGTGACCCCAGTGCCTTGGACATGCTGGACAAGGACTACCCTCGGCCTCTCTCCTGCCTGGGTTCTCCTCCGTGTTGCTGTGCTACAATGCGAGCCTGATGTGCTGGGGACCGTAGCTGAGCAGCTCGGGGTTCAACCGTGAGGTAGTGTGTGTCTTGTGTATGGAATCCGTACTTGAAGTACAGGAGCTGTGTGATATATGGCTTCTCGAAAATGGGGCTTTAGAACAGTGTAACAGGGACACTGAGCTTGCTGTAGGACCAAAGGAAAAACAGGTTTACTAAGGAGGGTCTGAAATAAGAAAACCATAAATTCAGTACCTGGAAATGCAGTGCATGACCGTTGTCTTTCTGGAACTCTGTATCCCGAGCATCATTACAGGTGATGTGCTAGAGGCATCCAGCCCTGCAGGGAGGAAGGCCCTGTAGCCCCTTCCATCCCAGTCCTGCCCTCCCAGTCTGGACTGGACAGCTGCCAGGACAAGGACCATAGATGGTTGTTATCCTAAGGGCAGGTTTGCCTGAAGTTGCTGTGCAGGTAGCTAGGGAGCTGGTCCCTGGGTCTCATGTACCTCACAGACAGCGCTGTGAGCCTGTTTCTTGTATACACAGGTTTGTAGGTTCCCTTAAATACAGCGTGTGCCAAGCACTGTGACCAAAGCAATTTGGCCATCATGGTAACCTTGGGGGAGGTGTGCGTCGAAATAACCACTCTTATTATGGCGTGTGAGGCCCAAGAGTTGGGCAGTTTGGCACAAGTCAACACTCAAGGGATTGACGCGGCCTGGATGCTCACTGCCTTGGGCTTCCAGTTACTGAGCCTGAGGCAGCAGCAGATCCAGGCTGATTTCACTGAAGTAGAAGAGTATTAGATAACAGAAGCTGGGTCTCACAGGCCACCACGCTGCCAGGGTGAATGGCACACCAGCCCAGGCCTGAGACTAGGAGTTTTGGTGCCATCTGTTGGTCAGGCCTGGAACTTCCATTTGAATATTTTCATTTGGATGTTCTTATTCCATGTTTTTGGGTCCTTCAGGTTTTAACAGCCTTCGCCCTTGTGCTGGAGGATCGGGGCGGAGGCATAGACCTTGCCTCCCTTTAACCTGTGCACATACATGCCTTTCAGACAGCCCTCAGTAAGCTGTCCCTTGTGAAACCTTGTATAACTCAGGAGGATGTCTGTCTCTGGACCTTACAGTACAGATCCAACTGCCTGGTGCTAGTAACATTTTAACTTGTTCCGGAAGACGTGCTTTCCAAATTGGTCTTCTTGCTACATTGTGTCCCCATCCCTGGTTGTCATTGGCTGGACCAGGTGTGATTGAGGCCCATCCCTACCCCAGCAAGTCATCTCTGCAATAAGCAGACTTCATGTGCTAACACTCGAACACCTCTAGTCAGTTGTTGATCCTAGATGCAGGTCTTTATCCTGTGGTCCTGCCTTGTTTTCTCTCTCATTCCCTCAGGCTGGGCCTTTACTAGTCCAAGCTGTCCAGCTATACAACATGCCTCAAGGGGCCCAAAGCCCCCTTACTGTCCCCACCATGCCAATTTTAAGTCTTCCCTGGGGTGCTCCCTGTCATTCCAACATGAAGATAACTCCCCCCTTCCCCAGTTAGACTCAAACCAGACTACAGACTCAAGGTGCCTCTGTATCTCTGGCATGTAAATCCAGTAAGGATTCCTCCCGTCTGCCAACCGAGAATGTCTGATCCTGTCAGAAAAGCTAGTATTGGACTTGAGACTGGAAAAGAGGGATTTAGTTAGCCTCTTAACGGCATGACGCTTGGGCAGTACTTGGGAGAAAAGGGGATGTTAAAAACGCTGTTCTTTATAACAGGGTCCCTACTGTACACAAGGCTGGCCCCCAGTTTGTGTCATGAGCTGGAATGAAATAATTGTTGCGGCTGCAGCTGTCCACACCTCACAACCAACAGCTAGACGCAACAGGAGGAAGCGCCATTCACTTGTGGGATAGATACTAACATTCCCGTAATGTCAGCCCTGGAACCAATGGGCCCTTCCTGACAAGATGGACTGTGCAGAGGGTTTCTGGCAGAGTGCGCATTTCCTTCCCTGCCGAGTTTGTTTCTCACCCACGGTTGATGCCGAACAGAAGACCCCCTCGTCCCTGGGTTGAGAACAGTGTCTTCAGGGTTTCCAGGTGCCGTTTGGCTTTCAGTTACCATGCAGCCGCACAGGGTGAGGGCTGAGGCAGAGCTTTCCTCTGACAGGACGAAGGTTAATCCTTCCAGGGCGGCAGCTACCTGTATGGCAGGAGGGCCTGGTGGCAGCTCTCCGGAACCTTGGAGGGCTCTGAGGGTGACCGCAAACCACGGGTTGTCCTGCTCCCGCCCCTAAGTCAAGAGTAGGCTCACACGTGTGTCACTCAGTCCTGCTGCCCTTTGCTCGTACCGTTTTTGGGGATTGTTTTTAATCCTCTTAGTTCTCTAACTGGAACTGACAATATGAATCTCAAACACAGAAAAGGCCAGGCGGTGATGACCCACACCCCTTTAATCCCAGCACTAGGGAGGCAGAGACAGGTGGACTGCTGTAAATTCCAGGCCAGCTAAATCTGGGACAGCGAAGGTTACAGAAAAACTCTTGTCTCTAAGAATCAGAAGTTAGTTACAGAAAAAGGTTTTGATGCATGTTTTAATAACTAGTGGAAGAAATTAAAGGTATTTCCCTACTTAAGGCAAGATAATAAAATGTTTATAAAATAGCTAAGGAACACAGTGTGCTCCCCCCCACAGTAACTGTCCTAATGAGATATATGTAGATAAAATGTAGACAAAGAATTCAAAATGCTTATAAATCTATCCAGGGCATTTACAGCTCAGGAGTGAACTGGCGAGTGAATTCCAAGGGACCATAAACAACTGACGAGTCAGTTAGGAAACAATTCAGTAGGAAAACACTGATGAAAGACAGGTGACATGAAATAAACATTTCAGCGAGTCAGAAGCTCAGTGGGAAGGGGCACCTGGAGGACAGGGCACCAGCTCTTGAAGATTTGACAGGGATTTTTCCATCAAGGAAATGATCATTTTTGAGAGACACCTGAGTAGAACATGAGAATCTTTGGGACACCATGAAAAGACCAGACTTCAGAATTGTAGACATAGACGAGGAGAACTCCATCCCCAAAGCATAGAAAATATCTTCAATAAACTCTAAAAGAAAAGTTTCCAACTCTAGAGGGTAACGATGCCCCATCCACATACAAGAGAACAACAAGCAAATGAGAAGAGAAAACCCTGTGTCGTCACGGTCAAATCAGTAAACAGAATATTGGAAGCTGGGAGAGAAAAGGGCCACAACCACAGACAGTCCGCTAGCAGTGGAAACCGACAGCCGGAAGGTCTCAGGAGGATGTTTCAAGTTCTGAGAGCCCACAGGTGCTGACCTAGACAACTATACTAACCAAAATTATAATTGAGAGGAATGTAACTTCCCCTGATAAAGACAGACTAGAGGGATTTATGACCAGACAGCCCGCTGTGTGGAGGGTATTAGAGTGCGGTGGACGGGAAAGAAGGGCACCTGAGAGGCTACAGGGGAAATTAGGAGGACGGCCGGTGAGAATGCAACCCACAGAATCAACTAAGCCGGGCTCACAAGCGCTTGCAGGTCTGAGCTAGTGCTCTGCACGTATGTTATCTTTGCATAGCATAGGGTCCTTCGGGAATCCTAACAGCAGGAGTGCGGGTATCTGATCTTTTTGCCTGTGCTTGGAACACTTTTCATCCTGCTGGGTCACCCCATCCAGCCTGACATGAGGGTTTGTGCCTGGTCTTAGTGTAGTTTGTTATACCACGTTCGGTCAATATCCCTGGAAGGGCTGTTACTTTTTTTTTTTAACAGAGGTATTCAGGGTGAGGGTGGAGAGGAGGCAGGAAAAACTTTGGTCCGGATGTAATGCATGTAAAACAAATAAAAAATAAAAAGGAGATGCCCTAACAGCTAAATGAGGATTGGGAAAACGCCACACAGTACAAAACCAGCACAATGACAATTAGTGCATACCTTTAAATAACTGGATATTCGTGTTCTCGGTTCACCAATCAGAGGGCACAGACTAGCAGAGGGGATCGGAGCACAGGGGTTCCCCCTCTGCTGCATCCAAGGAACACACCCAGCTTCAAGCAGTAAGGAGAGGCACTGGAACCCCAAGCAGAGAGCAGGAGGCTGCTGGAGTTGCTATTCTATTATCTGACAAAGCAGACTCCAAACTTAACCCATCAAAAGGGGTAAGGAAGATCACTTCATGCTGATTAAGGGAACAACCCATCAGGCTGGCATTCCGATTCTGAATGTGAAAAGCAGGAGCGCTCTCGATTTCACGAGACAAATACTACTAGATACAAAGTTAAATAGTGGGTGACTTCAATACCCTGCTGGCACCAAGGGACAGGCCATTCAGGCAAAAGATGAACACTGGATTTTAAGGACATCCACAGAGCAGTCCACCCAAACACTGCAGGACTCACACAGTCTTCTCAGCAGCCATGGGACTGACCCTAAGCTAGAAACAACACATAGAGAAAACTGAAATCATTCCGTTTTCCATCTGTATTCTGCTCTGGAATGAAGCCAGAAATCAACCACAGTAAAAACTACAGGAACTACAACTTGGGGACTGGATGAGAAAGTCATTGAAGAAATCAAGAAAAGAGTCAAAGTACTAGAATAGGAAAAAACCAAAAATGCCAAAACTTAGGGGACTCAGTGAAAGGGCCCCTAATTGGAAGGTCTCCACTCGGCCTGCATTACAAAATCAGAGTGGTCTCAAACAACATGATGAACCTTAAAACACTGGGAAAATACGAGTGACTCAAACTCAAAAGTAGAAGGGAAATAAGCAGGACAGAAATCAATGAAATGGAAACAGAGTCGGCTCTTTGAAAAGATAAACAGAATTGACAGTTAGCCAAACTGAACAAAAGAAAGAAAAGCCTGGACTTAATAAGCTTAGAGGCAACAGGGAAGCGTTACAGCGAATGCCAACAACATTCAGAAGATCACAAAGACATCCTATACTTTTAAAAACCTAAGCAGGGAGGCAGAGGCAGGCAGATCTCTGTGAGTTTAGGGTCAGCCTGGTCTACAAAGCAAGTTCCAGGACAACCCAGGGCTACACAGAGAAACACTGTCTCAAAACAAAACAAAAACCAACCACTTTGTTGGCATACTTTAAGAAAACTCTATTATTTACATTTTTTTCTATCTTTTTCTCCCTACTCCACCCCAATCCCTTCCAACACCCCAACACCAGGTAGGAGAGAGAAAGGGTTAGTGGGAGAGGGGGCGCAGTTCTCTTAGCTGCTTCCTGCTGGTTAGGGTCGTCCAGTTCCTTGGAGCCAGTCCAATCCTCATTTCAGGAGATCTCCATCTTCTTGTCTCACAACAGCAACAGGAGCTGCAGGAGGGAAGCAGGAACAGCCTTGTTCTTTCTCCAAGCTCCCCAACACTCTCTGTGCTCTGGCATTTATTTTCTCTCCAGAGTCCCCAGATCTTAAACTCTGTCGCTGGCAAAGAGCTCCTCTCAGAGCCCGCAGGAGGCTTCAGACCATCTGAATCAGCCCCACATCCCACACCTGGGACTGAAACAAAAACACGTTTATGTCCAGAACACCACTTTATGAGTAAACTAAAAGATAGAATTAATTTTTGAAAGTTTGGCTATGCCACGCAGGGATGCTCTCAGAAACCACAGGTTTTTAAAGCTGAAATCCCATGGCCAAGGGTGGGTTAGCTCACTGCGTGTTGCTGGCCAAGAAGCCAAGGCAGGGTAGCTGTTGCCATTGTTCTCGGCCCCTGGTCTACATTGCTGTCCGTTGCTGTGATGAATCACCGACCAGACGCCACGTGGGGGAGGACAGGCTTTGTTATAGCTTGCACTTCCAGGTCACTGTCCGTCATGGAGGGAAGCCAAGGGCAGGAACTCAAGCAGAAATCATGGAGGATGCTGTTCACCCGCTCACACCTCTCATGTACATCCAGGACCCCCTGCCTTGGGCTGGGCCATCTCTGTCATGTTAACAGCCAAACCCACCCCCCTTAAGACAAGTTCACAAGCAACTCTGATCTGGGTAATTGCCACTGGAGGCTTTCCTCATATCTAGGCCATGTCAAGTTCACGATTATAGCTGGCTGGGACAGTCACCCACCAGCACTGGATGCAAGGCACTATTGGTGAAGATACTTCGTGCTCTTGGAGCGCAGGGTGCAGGTAGATCAAGCTCGAACTGAGCTGAATGTACACACACGCACACGCACACACACACACACACACACCTGTGGGTAACATTGGTGAGGCCAAAAAGTGCTGTTGGAGCTGCTGGGGAGGAGAGAGCAGCTTGCCTGGCCTGGGCCTGTGTGGCATAGCACTTTGGACAAGAGATGCCCACTCGTGCAATAATGGCATAACTGTTTAGGGGCTAACTAACAGCTTTTTGATCGAATCTGAGGCCTGGTCAATGGGAAGGTGTGTGTGTGCGTGTGTGTGTGTGTGTGTGTGTGTGTGTGTGTATGGTACAGTATGTCTGGGTGAAATCTGATGGCCAAGGAGTTCACGATCCCCTTCGGCTCCCTCTGCGGGGGCAGGGGACTTACTGCTGAGGTCAGCCAAATGGTCATATAGTGCAGCTACTTTCTAACTGCATTTCTGTTTCCAGACCAGCTCTACCCCATCTGTGGCCAGGTAAGATGCTTTTCACGGTAGGGCTAGGCCAGAACAGACCCATAACTGGTCAAAGTTCTGGAATGAGTGACTGCCCCCGGCTCAGCCCTACGTGAGACATAAATATTACCTCCTCCGAGGCCTCAGGGACATCGTGGAACAGGGCCAGAAAGACTGTAAGAACCGAGGTTGGGGCTGAGGCACTGCCTCAGGGCTGTGGCGTGCTGGGTGCCGTCTTGAACGACCATTTCCCAGGCATTACCTGAGAGGGGGAGCTGGAGCACATCCATGTGCTGAAGGTCTAGCAGGAGGGTAAACGGTAACTGGGTCTGAGAAGTGTAGGCACCTTGGAGGAGGCGGGCAGTAAGTAGGCCGAGAGGTATCTCCTAGACAAAGTTTATGCCTGTTTGGAGGCAGTCAGGATATAAGGTGATCTCGAACCACAAGATGGAGCCAAATCCCAAACTGGTGGAAGCAGTGTCCTGAAGGGAGGTGTGGGGCAGGGCCCTGCAGACTGGTTGGCTGCTGTGGGATTTGCAGAATATTCTAAGAAAAAATTGACAAGGGGAGCAACATGGATGAGGCAGACAGGGGAAGTCTGTCCAGATCTCCTCAGTACCCCAGAACCTGCCACTTTCCAACATCACCCCGCTTCCTCCTGTCCATTGCTGCTGACTCTGCCAACAGAAGTCATGTTTGCAAAGGGGTAACTGTCCTGGGCTTTGCCAGCACTGCTGCTGTCTGCCCCGTGGTCATGGCGTGGTCATGGCTTTGGGCAGCAGGGGTGCAGGGGAAAGAACACAGGATCTAGCACCACACAGAGCTCCCAGCCACACCTGCTGTCTGACCTCTGGCAAGCTAAGTAATTTGAATGGTGCTTTCTTCCTTCATAAAGTGGGGGCGTTTTCAGGGAAAGGGAGGGGGATTAGGAGGCCAAATAACGCTTCTCCTTGATCTTCCTAAGAACTTAGGCTTGTGACACAAGGCAACGGTGACCCTTTGAATTTCCCAAAGCCTGCTCGATACTAACTACATCAGTTGCCCCAAACGTGGGTGAGGGGACCAGAATGCAAGGCAGAGAGGGAGACCCTTCTAGCACAGAGCGTACTGTGTTCTGTGGGTCCTAAGAGCCCGCACCCCCTCAGTACCCAAGGAAGCCCCAGGGGAGATGGGGGAGGAGGCTGGGTGTGTCTTTGCAGGCACTAGGAACCACCTCTCACCGAAGGCTTCTCCTGCCTCTCATCCAGGGAACAGCAGCCAGTAAGACTCCTGCAGGTTTGGACACCGCATGCCCCTGCTTGTAACAGGCTCCAGCCTGCTGGAATGAGGAGCTTCCCTGGAGCCTCAGAGCTTTGTGAACTTTGAGGCAGCCCCTTTAAAACCATGAGAAAGAGAGGACCCAGCAGTGAAGACCTCATAGCAGCTCAGGGAGGCCTGAGCCAGGTTTAATATTTAGAAATGTTTCCAATATCTTGACTTTCTGAATATGATGTATTATCCCTACATAAGCACTCCTAAGCTGAGCCCCAGACCACAGCTGAAGCGGCATTTCAAGTTCAGGGCCAGCCTGGGCTACAACGAGTTAAAAAGCCAGCCTGGGCACCCTGAGGAGACCTTGTCTCAAAACAGAAACGAAGCAAAGCTTCATGGAAGATCGAGGCCTAGTGTGGCTTCGGTTCCAGTGAGAAAGAGATGTATCTGTCACATGGCCTAGACGTGTGTCAGCATGGTAAAACCAGTGCAGGCCAGTGGAAGCAGGCTGGGAGAAGAACAAATATAACAGAACTCAACATGCTGTGTCAATTTGGAAATGCCAGGCACAGACTTTCCTCGTTCTAGCAGTGTGAAAGGAAGACATACACAGACACACAAACACACCACAGTGAGAGCCAGAACCAGGGGTGGGGACAGAAGGTTTCACAGGACTGACATTTAATCTGGGCCTGAGCACTGGCAGGCAGGATCTTGACAGAAGGTAAGTCTGGCATACAAGAGGAACTGATGCAAAGTCAAACACACACGTGGAAGTTGTGACTTAAGGAGTGAGTATTTTTTCGGGGGCAGTTTCTAGAGACAAGGTTAAAGTTGTCGCAGTTTGAGGAGGATCTTCACCGCATGTGTGAATGTGAGAGGGGAGGAAGGGAAAGTGCTACCTAGACTCACAGGACTCACAGTTTCAGGACTATTCTGAGTGTCTTTAGGCTTTTCAGCTGGAAGCTGGGCAATTTAAGAGACATTCGTTGGACGTTCTCATGGGAATTATTTCCAACCTTGACCAGAGCGGGATGAGACCACTCCTCCACATCGCATAAAGCGGCCCTCTGAAGTCAACAGAGTATGTGCCCCAATCGATTAAGGCACCAGACCGTAGAAGGGCGGTGGTGGGGGAACAGGAACGGAGAGATCCCCCACGGCCGACAGGTGCATCCTGACAGGTGCTGAAGGGAGGGGCTGGCTTTGTCACTGCGTCACTAGTTAGTAAGAGCAGATGTGCGCACGCCTGGGAGGTTTTTACCTGGGCAGAAGTTGGGAGGATGCCTGATGTGTCTGTCTTTTGATTGGCTGGTAACAGGTATAACCAAAATCAAGCAAAAAGAAAATGAACTAAGTCCCCAAGGCAAACAGGAAGCCGACTAGGGAAGGAGAGCCGGCTGGTCCCACGGCTTACCTGGGCCAGCCAGAGTCTCTAAAAAGCTGCTGAAAGTGGGGGTGGTGTTAGAAGTGGGCGTGTGTGAGCCTCGACAATGGAAGCTTTGGTTTCTTGGTTATGTTACATAAACATGTTTTTGTTTTAATCCTGGGCGCGCAAAATAAAGGCTGCTCCCGATTCCCCACAGCAGCAGACTACTTGTCTTTGAGACTTGGAGGGGGACGTGGTCCTTGCCAGCTGCATTTAGTTTAACTCTGAGAACTCTGGAGAGGGAATAAAAGCCAGGAAGGTGGGGGCCGGGAGGGAACAAGGCTGCTCCCCACTGCTGCTCCTGGTTGCTGTTTGGTGAGAAGTTGGAGATCTACTGAAGTGAGAAGTGGACTTGCCCCAAGGAACCGGACAACCCTAACCAGCAGGAAGTAGCTGAAGAGAACTCTCCTCATTAACCTTCTTTGTCTCTTACCTGATGTTGGGGTGTTGGAAGGGTCTGGGGTGGTAAAGGGAGAAAGGGGCATAAGGAACTAAAATAAAATAGAGTTTAAAAAAGCATCTCCGTCTCCTCCTCTACCATAGTGGATGGAGAAGAAGCCAAAAAGACAAAGAATTGAGCTGGAGGGATGGCCCAGAGGTTTAGAGCACTGGCTGTTCTTCCAGAGGTCCTGAGTTCAATTCCCAGCAACCACATGGTGGCTCACAACCATCTATAGTGAGATCTGGCGCCCTCTTCTGGTGTGCAGGAACATATGGAGGCAGAAGACTGTATAAATTATGAATAAGTAAGTAAATAAATAAATCTTTAAAAAATGACTTGAGATGTGCCAGGCGTGCTGACGTGCCTCTGATCCTAGAGAAGGTCCCTGTGAGTTCGAGGCCAGCCTGGTCTACATAGCAAGTTCCAAGACAGCCAGGGCTACGCAGTAGGGCCCTGTTCCACTCAAAACCAAATCCGGACGGGAGATTATTACCAACTGCTGACATCCACTTTCCGCTAACAAAATGCTTTTTATCCTTTAGCAGAATTTATTTAATTCATAGTTCATAGTTCTGGAGAGTCAAGGAAGGGCATGATGCCAAGGAGGACCTGAAGACTGGGGATAGCCTCATGGAGGAAATGTGCAGGAGGAAGAGACCACATTGCCAGACAGGGAGCCAGAGAGCCTACAACTCGCTCACCAGAGCTACTTAACCCTTCCCCCAGGGGAATGTCGCCCCCCACCCCCGTGATCTAAGAACCTCCCCTTGACCTCTTATCTTAAAGGTCATCTCAACATGACCAGCACTGAGGACCATAAATGGGGAGGGGCAGCAAGCCACATCCGAATCACAGCCCAGAGTCTGTTATTGTCTCTAAGGGAGGGGCCGCGGTAAGGGAAGGGGCTTGGTCACAATGTGTGTTTGCATGTACACCTGCACGCCAGAAGATGTGAGCCACCATGTGGTTGCTGGGAATCAAACTCATGACCTCTGGAAGAACAGCCAGAGCTCTTAACCTCTGAGCCATCTCTCCATCCCTAGAACTTTGTAACTGTTGTATGCACAGAGTGGATCTAAGGAAGCCAGTGCAGAAACCTGGGAGTGACCGGGCTGGCTGGAGGACAGAAGTGGGCAATTGGTGTTGTCATGTGGGAGAGGAGACATGTTTGTTATCTGTAGGAAAACACCCTGTGATGCAGGGAAGGGGGGGAGGGCATTGGAACCACAGGAGGAGGCAGTCTCTGACGACCATTTAACTCCACAAGAGGGAGGAAAAGTAGTCACAAACTGTGATTGATGTCTTCCAGAGCTGGGGTATTCTCTCACGCTGCAACCCAACCCCTCACCTCAGGTGGGGTCTTGTCCCCTGCTCTGATACATTGGACCAGGATGGATCCCCACCCCGGGCTTGGCGGGCTATTCATTTTTCCAAGAATTTGAAAGAGTGGCTGGGAGCAGTCCTGCAGGCACCAACAGCAAGTGCAATATGAGCTCAAAGGCTGGAAGAGAGAGTGGCTTGGGAAGTCAGGGAACAGAGCACCACGTGGCCCAGCGAGATGAGACGCTGGCTTCTGCTGTTCCCAGAAGACAGGACCAAACCCACCCAGGTTCTGTGTTCCCCTTGTGCCTTTATGGTAAACAGTTTCCCCCTTCAGCGTAGAAGGCCTTGCTGTTGCTGGCAAACAAAACTTTTGACTCAAGACAACTTTTCCCTAGGACGGTCATGGCTGTGCACGCCTTTAACCCCAGCACTCAGGAGGCTGAGGCAGGTGGATCTCTGTGAGTTCAAGGCCAGCCTGGTCTACAAATCGAGTTCCAGGACAGCCAGGGCAACACAGAGAAACCCTGTCTCGACTCCCCTTCCCCCCAAAAGACAACTTTCCCCACTCCCTCAACATTTTTTTTTTTTGGTTGACTTTTTCCAGTTTTCTCTCTCCTGCGAAGGTGTCGAAGTTTTTATCAAATCCTTCTTCCCAGGACCAAACTGACAGTTACCAGTTTTGGTTCTGTTTATGTCTTGGTCAACTTTGATGCTCTGACAGACACACCCGGCTTCTCCAGAAAGACTTTGGTCCAACTCAGACCACAGGCTTCCCCACCAATGGGCTCCAGCAGGATCCCCGCACCTCCCCGCCGCCAATGGCCTCAGACAGCAGCTACATCAGGATCCTCGCACCTCGCCCTAAATCAACCGGAGTGTGCTAACTACAGGTTCCCATCACTACTTTCCCACCGCTGAGATCCTAATCCAGGAGATTCCAAGAGGCTCCTCAGGGTTAAAGTCTTCTGGCCCACATGGTTAGATGGTGGATCACTTGGAAATCCTGCCTTTGTTCTTATAAGGTTTACTTGCTATTTTGATTTGATATGCACGAGTATTTTGCCTGCATGTATGTCTGTGCACTACAGATGTGCCTGCTGCCTGGTGGGCGTGATGGCAGAAAAGACCACTGAGCCCTCTGGAAATGGAGTCACAGACGGTTGTGAGCCGCCATGCGGGTGCTGGGAACCAAACCCTGGGTCCTCTGCAACCACAGCCAGGGCTCTAACCACTGAGCCGTCTCTTCAGACCTGGACCGCCTGTCCTTGGGCAGCTTGCAGATCCACTGTGCTTCTCTCCTGCCTAATGTGACTGACACCACTGAAGGAAGTATAGCCAGGGACTGTCCGAAAGGGAGGAGGTGCTCCAGTAAGAGCAGAATCCCTGTGGGCTCTCATCTCCCAGGCCCGGCAAAGCTGTCATTGGTTGGAGAAGTTGCAACCACTGGGTCTTCTGTACCCATTTCCTTGAACTGTGAAATGGCCCACTGACGAAGTATCGCACTACAGGCCAAACCAGGCGCGGTGGGCTGGCGTACAGAGCTCTTAACCACCCAGAACTCCTCACCTCAGGCTTCCCTCAACTGTAAGTCCGACCCCATGAAAAGGACACACGTCAACCACCATTAAGAGAATTTAGTGGGGCTGCCCGAGGTGCAGCTGGACCGGGAGCCCCCCCCCACCCCGAGTGCGCTGGAGTAGGTGGGCAGCCGACTGTGCCGCACATTTCTACTGGGAGTTAGGGGGCCAGAAAAGAAGGGTCTTGTAGAACGGAGGTTGATGCCACTGGAGGTCAACGCTGTAGTAGGCTGCGGCTGAGCATGCAGGAGCTTCCAGAAGTCCCGGAATCCAGGAGCATCTCTCAGAGGTTACCTAAAGTGGGAAACCCAGGCAACCAGGGCCCTTCGCATTCATTGACCTGCTTCTCCAAGTCCCTGCCTTTCTATCCCCGTGCCCTTCTCTCGCTCCCTTCCCTTCTGCTTCCCTCCCTTTCCTTCCCCTCCTCTCCCCTTCTGCTCTGCACACAATCTCTCATTCCCCTTCCCTTACACTCATCCCTTTCCCCCTCCTGCCCACACTCCCCAGGCTCTGCATGCGCCCATTCTGAGCAGGCACGTGCCTGTGGTGATAAGCGTGATGCCCAGGAGGAAGCCCACAAAGCCGAGAGCCAGGCCCAGGCCACAGACCAGGGTCTCTACGGTGTCCGGCGGTGGGGTCGGCACCTGGGGCTCTGGGAGAGGAAGCAGGGGTCAGAGGCCACCACTGGAAGGGATCCGGCGTCTTGTGGACGGAGCAAGCTGGGACCAGGGGCCCATACCCCAGTGCTGGAGGAGCGGAGCGTCCAGGCCCCAGTGTTCTACCCTGCAGTCATACACGTCCTCGGCCGACGGCACAAAGGTCAGGTAGTGGAACTTCCGGAACCTGTGGTTAGGCTGGGAGTAGAAGCTGGTCTGGGCCACGCCCTTAGTGACAGGCTGACTGTTGCGCAGCCAGGTGACATTGATCACAGGGGGGAAGATGTCAGCCACCATGCAGATGAGGACGTTGGGCTTTCCCAGCTCCACGCGAGACTTGGGGAGTACGGTCACCCTGGGAGGCACTAGGAGGAACAAGGCTCTGAAAAGTCCCATCCCTTACAGATGGGCCTTACTAGGGCCAACATCAAAGGACACTTCCTCCCACATGGCCACCTTCTGGAGTGTTCTGGGATGTGCCTACTGGGGCAGGAGGGAAGGGAGGGCTCTGGAGATGGGCTGGGGATCCTGTCCAGCCCCCTTCCCTGCCTAGTTTGGTGGGGTGGAGGGAGGGCCGGGTACCGCTGATGGCTCTGCTTCCGTTGGAGCGCTCCACCAAGGTGTCCAGGTGAGCTCCGAGCATGGCAATGCTGGCCAGCCCGCTCTGAAAGTCGGAGCGTGGGAAGTTGGCAAACTCAGGCAGACGCCACACCACCTCCCTGCTCTTCAGATCCACAGAGAAAATTTGTTCCCCGTCAAATTCGTGTGTGAACTGTCCAGAAGCATCGTAAGACTGGTAGAAGGCTGGACCGTAGGAGCCCGTGTGGTCGGCTGCACTGGGAGAGAGCAGGATGCAAGGGGAAAGAAGCAGGTATGCGCCTGCTGAGTCTCAGCCTGGCCTCATCCTGGGCTGTTTGTTTTGGTCCCAGGTGTGGGATGTGGGGCTGATTCAGACTGTCCACAGCAGCAAACCATTTGCCTCGTGTGGGCTCTGAGATGGAGCTCTTTGCCAGCCATGGGTAGTTTAATTCTGAGGGAATAAATATCAGAGCCCAGAGAGAGTTGGGGGGCTCTGAGAAAGAAGAGGGCTGCTCCTGCTCCCCCCACCCTCGCTGCTTCAGCAGGTTGTTGCAGTTTGATGAGAAGAAGTTGGAGATATTCTAAAGCAAAGATTGGACTTGCCCCAAGGAACTCTAGGACCCTAGCCAGCAGGAAGTAGCTAAAGAGAACTATGCTTCCTCTCCCCAGTAACCTTCTCTCTCTCTCCTCCTGGCATCTGAAGGGATCGGGGTGAGGAAGAGAGGTAGAGGCCTAAGAAAACGTAAATAAAATAGTTCTGAAAAGTGGCGCCAACAGGGAGTGTTGATTCAACGGTTCTCACACCACACAGAGTGCCCAGTTTCCCGGATGTTCGGGGCGCCATTTCGGCTGGCCCTTTCAGAGCTCTACACTTACGACCTGGATGTGAGGGACTGTCATGTGCCCAGCACGATGTCAAATGGAGGAAACCAAAGCCTTTGGTGTGGGGGCCGAGAGGTAACTCATAAACATCCTGGTTTATGTGTTGCAATGAGGCTGGGCAGGAACAGCTTGCTGCAAAGCAGGAAGTGGTAGAGGAGCCAGGGTGCTGTGAGGGGGGTGAGGCCCTGGGCCTCAGAAAAGAGGAAGGGGCGAGGGGCTCTGAATGTAAAAGGAGCCCAGAGGGGCCCCTGCCTCAGCAGGTAGTTAGAGCCAGAGAGGACAGCACGAGGGACAGCAGGGTTGTGTGCAGGTAGAAGGACAGACACTCTCCCGTGCGCTCTCCCTGTCCTCACCCGAGGTGTCCCGGCGCTTACCCTTGCTGGCCCATACTCCTGGGGGACATGCGGAGATCATCAGGGTGAGGCCTGTCAGGACCAGCTCCACAAAGAGGGCCATTGCTGGGATGGGGGCTCTAACAGGATCTGTTTGGGGAGCAAGAGAGCAAGATGGAGTTAAAAGAAATGAAGTTTAGGCCAGGGGAAGACCCTTGCTGTGAGCAACCAATCAGAGCAGTTCTCTGAGACAACAGAGTCTGTTGCTGGGTAAGGAAGCAAAGAGCCTGGGTGAGAAGGTGGAGGCCACGGGCCGCCTGTCCCTCCGTCCCAGGGGCTTCAGGAAAAGAGCAAGGAAGCCCTCAGAGCTGTGCTGCACGCAAATGGCTGTGCTGGGACAAAGCCTCCCTCTGGCCCACGATAGAACTTGAGTTTCCCTGTAGGTCCTTCTGGACAAATTTGGGGTAAAATATGAAATAAAGCACACTAAGAAAGTTTAAAGGGAAATCACTGGATAAAATAAACCAGGCGATAAAAATCCTAATGTCTGTAAATCATTCTCAAATGCCCTATTTTATTTTATACTGTACGAAAGAGTGCATCATGGCTGAAGATGCTTCCCCTGAAAGGATACTACAGGCAGGTCCCACAACTGGGGAGGGCAGGGGGCGCTCGTGGTCTCTGTTTGTCCCCTCTGGTCCCCAAACACCCCTTCCATGCTGGCCAGAGGCCGACTGGTGCGCACATTCACTAAGCTTCTGCCTCTTGGTGGCTCTGCCATGGACTGGCACTGGAAGGACTCAATCAATACAGTAAATAGAGAGACACCAGGCTGTGGTGGCCACGCCTTTAATTCCAGCACTCCGGAGGCAGAGGCAGGTGGATCTCTGTGAGTTTGATGCCAGCCTGGTCTACAGAGTGAGTCCAGGACAGGCAGGGCTACATAGAGAGACCTTGTCTCAAAAATAAAAACAGATAACTGTCTATCCAGATGAAGAGAGCTTTCCTCAACTTCTGGAAGCCAAGGATGCTGAAATAAACATTCTTCAAGCTTGCCCACATCTGAGAAATCTTCCTGGGTCTTTGGTTCCTGTGGAGTTTGTGACAAATACAAATGTCTGGCCCTGGGGAGGTGCCTCTGTGTAAAGTGCTTGCCCCGCACGTGAGCACCTGAGTTTGGCTCCCCAGCACACATGAAAAGCCAAGCACAGTGGCCCAAGTCTGCTCCCCTCAGCCCTGGGAGATCAGAGACAGGCTGATCCAGGAAACTCAATGGTCAGCCAGTCTAGCCAAATGTGAGCCCCAGATCCAACAAGAGACCCCATCTCAAACAAACAAACAAACACCACAAAAAACAAAAACAAAAACCAAGGTGGAGGCAGGCTGGGAAACAGCTCAGTGGGTAAGATCCCACACTGCTGTGCAGGAGGGCGAGTCTGTGAGCCGGCACCCACATGAGGCCACTCACACGGCTCACAACTACAGCGCCAGGGGCAGCTGATGCCTCGAGTCTCGGTGGGCACCTGGACTCACACCCACACACATGCGCGCGCGCACACACACACAATTAAAAATGATCTTTGAAATAATAAAAATGAGATGGAGCATGAAAGAGGAAGAGACTCTGGCTTCCACATGAATGAGCACATGTGTGCACATGCACCTCACACATGCACACACACACATGTATATATACACACATGCCATATGCAAAGAGCACTTAAGTGTCTAGCGGATGAGATGTGTGTTTATGCAATGGGCTATTACTCAGCCATAAAGAACTAATGAAATCCTGTCACGTGAGGTAACGTGGATGGGCCTGAAGGACATCATGTTAGATGGTGGAAGTCTCACCTAGAAAGACGACGTCACAAGTTCTCACGTGTGGAAGCTATATAGATCGATGTTGTGGTTACGGGAAGCAGAATGATGAGGGTCTGGGAAGAGCAGGTGTGGAGAGAGCATGGTGGCCAGCGATGGTGTGGAAACAGTGTGGGCTAACCATGCGACAGCAATCCACTGTTTGTCTCAGAACAGCTGGTGGGAAGGGTTTTGAGTGTTCCCGGCACAGAGAAATGACAGATGTTTGTACACATTGTACACACACAACAAAATGTCACATCACTCTGGTAAAGATGTACAGTTATATGTTACTGAAATTATTCTTTTAAGAGATTCCGTGTTAGGAGCTGAACAGGTGGCTTAGAGGTTAAGAGCGCTCGCTGCTCCTGCAGAGGGCCTGCTTAGGTTCTCAGCACCCACAAGGCTGCTCTCAACCATCTGACGCCCTCTTCTGGCCACTCTGGGCACTCTTTACATGTGGTGCATATACTGCCAGGCAAAAACTCATACACACCAAAGTAAAAATAAATATTTTACAAATTCATATAAATGAAATTTATCAGTTATTTAAGAAGTACGGGTTCCTGGATTTCATCCTGGCCCGGGTAGGCTTAGCTCAGGGTGGTTCTTGAGCAACCTGTGCAGTCCTACTTCCTGGTAAAAACCATTCTAAGGCCCTTTCCTCAGGACGTAAGGGGTTCCTGCCCTTGGGAGCTGGCCACAGCCTCTGGCTGTGAAGTGTAGCCCTCGGAGGCCTGAGTGGCCCAGCTGACGGGACCCTAACCCCAGTTTCCTTTGTTTCTACCCCCAGTGTCTACACGGCCTGGCACACAGTAGTCTTGCAGATGTCTGCATGAATGAGGGACCCTCTTCACAGCTTCAGTTCAGCCCTGCGTTAGTCTCTTCTCAGTGAGGCTCTGGCTGGAGCCCTGGGATAGCAGGACAAGAGACGGGTAAGTCTTGGAGAAATCACGGTAGCCGCAGTGGCTTCTTGGCTTAGGAGAAGCTGAATGAAATGGTTTTGAGACAGCTCACAACTGTCTGTCACTGTGGTTCCAGGGGGCCTGGAGCCCTCACACAGACATGCAGGCTAAACGTCAGTGCACGTAAAAGGGGGTCAGGAGCTCCACAGAAGACCAACAGAGCCAACCAACCTTTTGGAGAGTGAAGCACCAACCAAGAATCATGTATGGACTGGACCTAGGCCCCCTACACAGATGTACTCTATGGGCAGGTTGGTCTTCACGTGGGTTGCCTAGTAAGGGGAACAGAGGCTGTCTCTGACATGGGCTCTGCTGCCTGCTTTTCGATCACTTCCCCCTGGTGGGGCTGCCATGCCAGGCAACCATAGAAGAGGATGTGCTCAAGATTTCCATCAGGATGGGACTTGATGTGCTGGGGTGGGTTTGGGGGCCTTCCCCTCTTCTGAGGGGTAAGGGAGGTGGGGAGAGGGAAGGAGGGTGTCACCGGGAGGAGAGGAGGGAGGGGGCTACAACTGGGATGTAAAGTGAATGAATAAATAAATTTACTTAAAAAAAAAAAGAAGAAAATGGGAAGCAATGGCACATGCCTTTAATCCCAGCACTCAGGAGGCAGAGGCAGGTGGAGCTCCATGTGTTCGAGGCCAGCCTGGTCTACAGAGCGAGTTCCAGGACAGCCAAGGCTACACAGAAACCTTGTCTCAAAAAAGAAAAAGAAAAAAAAAACACCCATGAGATGCCGTGTTAGTTTTACCTAATATGTTAGAAGATGTGAAGGTTCACCAAAGGATGGTTTATTACAGCCGGGAAGGGTTCGAATGTCTCCAACCACTATAGTCCTCAAACTACAACCAAACAAATCTTCATGCACGTGAACTTCCCCACTGTCCCCTCTCCAGGGCCGGATCTTAATTCTCAAACCCTCTCCCCTAGTGAGGTCCGACCCTTCAGTAACTACTCCACTTGAAGCCACACTGTCATGAGATATTAGTGACAAATGACCGGGTCCCGGACATCCAGCAACCCTCAGTCTCCCAGCTCCGAAACTGGGAAAATTGTTCCTGGGCATTATCTGGAAGCGGGCAGCAAAGTGTTCAGGTGGGGGCCCGAGCTGTGGAGCCCAGGACAGGGTCCAGGCTGGTGCTGAACACCACAGCACCTGCTCGTCACCATTAACTTGTTGGCAATGGCACTGAGGGCAAGCGCTTTAAGGTCAGCAAGTCAGTCAGAGGGGCAGAGCCTTCTGTGGGTTCAAAGCCAGCCAGGTAACAGAGAGCTCCAGGCCAGCCAGGGCTCTGTAGCAACTGAAGATGGAGGCAGAGACAAGTTCAGGGAATCCTCCCAAGGCCATGTTCTTTTCAGAAATATCATCAGCTGCAGCGAGAGACACAGTCCCCACCAGCCTCAGGTTCTGAACCGCCTTCCCCCTTCTCGTTGTTTATGACTCCAGACCCCAGCTTCTCAGCCGCTGAAGCCTCACGGTAGCCATCCTCAGGCTGTGTACCAGGCACACTCTCTACCACGATAATTGTTATCATACTACTGTCATGCTATGTTCTAACTGTGGCACCAAGGAACGTTCTTACCCTTGTGCAGTCGGTAGCCAGCGTGTAGCCTTTGATAAGCGAGGAACTAAACAGGTAAGTGTTGGAGTAATAATGTTTCCAGCAAGTCAATGAGGAATATGTGATGTAAGGGAAGTTTTGGTCTTTAAAATCTCAGTTATCTTATGTAAGTATGTTTTTGTTTTAATCCCAAGTGTGGGATTTCAGTTGGGCTATAGTTTGTCCACTCTAGTTTGTCTTGTGCGGAGCGTGGCTTCTGTCAGCTGGTAACTGCCTTCCGCAGGCGGCATGGGGAGGGGCGTGGTCTAGGGCTCTGAGGATATAAACAGAGAGCCCAGGAAGAGGAGTGGCATGTGGTGCTGGCCTGTGGTGTGTAGCAGTTTGGAAAGACCAGAGAGACGGGCGGTGTGGCAGTGTGGAGCAGACAGATGGAGAGAAATGCTTCAGGGCACAGCGTCTTGGTGGAGACCACTGGCTGTGTCTGCGGTTGTTGGAGATTGGTACACAGCCCTAAAAGAACCCCTTGACCCGAAGCAGCCAGGAGAAGTAAAGGGGTCTGTACCCCTCTCCCCACTAACCTTCTCTCTCTTCTACTTAGGGTTGGGGGGTTGGTGGAAGGGAGGGAGAAGCCTAAACACCTCAGATAAAGTAGAGCTTTAAAAACAAGCACTCCACTCTACAGATAAAAACCTTTAAGAAGGGGCTTCTAGCCAGGCTTAGATGGCATGGCTTTGATCCCAGTGTTCCAGAGGCAGAGGCAGGTGGATCTCTGTGACTCCAAGGCCAGCCAGGAAACAGAATTCCAGGACAGCCTACAGGACTACATAATAAAACCCTATAAAAAAGGGGAAAAAAGAAAGGACAGACAGATAGACTTCTCAGTATAAGGGTACAAGCTAGGAGAGAACTCAGCCTCCTCCCTTCACACTGCATGGAAAATTATAAAAGTCCGAAGAAAACTCGAGTCTGAGGGGCTTTGTAGAGACCACAGAGAGTACCCAGAGGGCTCGATGCCCACCTGGCGGACTGGGCAGGAGGCAGCAGGATGGGGGTGCGGCTGGCTCATGACAGGGAGCAGGAATGGCGAGGAGTCCGTGGGCAGCACTCAGCTCTTGCTCTTGTCTCCCTCCCACGATGTCCTGTGCGAAACCTATCTTCCCCAGACTCTCTGCGACAGAGTCAGCAGCACATAGGACCTCGTGGTTTGGCAGGGAACTCACAAGAGAGAAATGACGCCCCGCTGGGCAATGGTGCCAGCAAGATGGCAGAGGGAACCCCAGCCCTTGGCTTTCCACAGAAGCACTAAGGCCCCCCAAAACGCGCAAAGGATGCAAGCCAGAAAGCACCAGAACAAGAACAATGGAGCCTCAAAGAGGCCACAAGCAAAGATGGTCACAACCAGAAGTAAGCAAAGAAATGTGAACAGCAGCAACGTGTTCCTGTCCACACACAGAAGTGTAAAAGCGAGGAGACAAGAACTTGCTGTGGACCCCGGCAGCTAGACCGGGCTGGGGCGGGCGTGGCTGTGGGCATGGGCGTGGCTGTAGACCGGGCAGGAGACTTGAGGTCTGGGCCCCGAAATCAGCATAGTCGGGGAGGAGCCACATGCCCAGCTCCAGGGTCTATGCATCCCAGAGATGCAGGTCCATGCGAGAGTAGCAAAAGAGAATCAGACACAACCCAGGTGCCCAGAGGGTGTGCAGACAGGTGGATGGTTAGAGCAGCAGACCAGAGGTTCAAAATCAGACGTGTAACCCAATGCTAGCTGAGCTCACTGAGCCTGCAGGTACGCGGACTACTTCCACATGCTGCCTGCAGTAACTGTATGTAAAGGGAAGGTCACTAAATCCATTAGTGTGTTTACGTACGCGTGGGGGAAGAGGCTGGACCTGAGAGCAAAGGAACGAATGAACCCAGACTCAGAACGGGGGCGCCCTAGGAGTCCGTAGGACCTCTGTGGACTGGTGACTGGACCTCCGCCCCCGAGGTCCAGAGCGAATAATGGTAATGACGAAGGCGGCCGAGATGCGCGGTCCCCACGCAGAGGTCACTGTCCGGTGGGAAGAGAATTTAATAACGCAAGTATTTGAAATGTGTTTCGGTAAATAGAAGCCCACGAGATACTCTTACTGAGAGCTTGGCCCTCAGTGGGTCCAAGTAGAGGCGGAAAGCTGTGTGTCGGCCTTGTCACTCTGTCGCGTAAGCATGCGCAGGACAGACGGGTCCAAGACTAGAACATGGCTGAACTTGGTCTCTTTCTTTACAAAGGGGCACAGGTCAGTGATGACATGGTTTGAACCCAGCCAGTCTAGCTGTGTGGCCTTGGAGAAGGTGCGTCAAGCTCCTGCGAGCATAAGATGCTGGAGGCGAGCGTCAAACCACAGGGATGTTAGTAGCATCACGTAGACGGTGGGTGAGGGTCACAGTGGCTGCGTGCAGAGGCTCGGGGCAGCAAGAGAGCCTCGGGTTCTCCGTGGGGTATCGGTGTGCCCGATTCCCGGCTCTGCCTGTTCACGCTCTCTGCACAGCGGGTGTAGACACCCTCCTCTCTCCTCCGACTGCACCCTAGCATCCCTGCCTCCCAGTCACTCACAGGGGGCCCTGGGGGGAAGGGCTGGAATGCAAAGCCCTCACGGTGAGCACACTGCCAATGACGATGCCCACCAGGCCGACCACCAGGCCCAGAGCGCAGAACACAGTCTCCATCGTCTCGGACGCCTGGACCGGCTCCTGCATTTCTGAGGGAAACCAAGAGACACAGTTAGCACAGTGCGTCTATGCCAGGGCACCGGTCCTGGGAGCAGAGGTGGGGGGGGGGGCTGCTTACCCCAGTGACTGAGGCTCGGCTGCTCCAGGCCCCAGTGTTCTACCCTGCAGTCATACACGTCCTCGGGGGAGGGCACGAAGGTCAGGTAGTGGAACTTGCGAAACCTGAGCTCCGTGCTGGGCAGAAAGGTGGTCTCCCAAGTCCCTTCCAGGACCGGCTGCCCGTTACGCAGCCACGTGATGTTGAGCATGGGAGGGAAGAACCTGTCCACATGGCAGATGAGGACGTTGGGCTGGCCCAGCTCTACTGGGTGCTTGGGGAACACGGTCACCTCGGGAGGGTCTGGGAAGAGACGGAACCTGGTGAGTCCTGGGTCAGCCACAGAGCTCCCAACCTGGGTGCCTTCTGTCTCAGGCTAAGAATTCCTGTCAGCGCTGCGCCCTGATGGAGAGCTGGGAGACTCCTCCTCCACTGACCAGTCTCTCCTGAATGAAAAGAGGGGAGGAGCCACTACACCCCCTTCCCCCACTGTACAGAGGGTCCCTTGGCAGAGGGCATCTGTCTCCCTTTCTGAGTGTGCAGCCCATTCCTCCCCACGGGGTATCAGAGGCAGAAGAAACAAGAGAAGCCACCGCTGGGGGCCTGGGTGGCGTTGTGTCTCTGTATCAGGGCTCTCAGGTTGTTCTTCAGGCTGGCAATGTAGGACAGAGCCTCCTGGGCGTCAAAGGCGTACGCCGTGCTGAACTCTGCCAGGCTCCAGACTGTCTCCTCCCTGTCCGGATCTACGTAGAAATGCTCATCGCCGTCAAATTCGTACACGCAGTTACCCGACGGCTGCTGCATCTGGGCGAATATGTCGTACACTGCCACGTGGTCGGCTGTGTAGGTGAGACGAGACGAGAGCAGCGTGAGAACTATTGTGTAAGTGGTGAGGCAGGCGGATGGCTGGACTTACAAAGTCGCAAGAGGCCAGCAGGAAAAGAGGGAGAGAAAGAGCCGCCGCAGCAGGCTGTGCAGGGCGTGGGGCAGAGGGAAGAGAGCTAGGATCTGGCTCACTCCCAGGCGGCCACCCCGTGACTGCAGGAGCACCTGCAGAGCGCCAGGCACCTGCTAGTTAACAGCAACGCTAGCTGCAGCCCAGGAAGCATGTAGCTGACTTGCCTCAGGTCCCAGAGCAATGCGTGGCTAGGGAGACTTCTCCCCAGAGCTCCCGGTTCTAGGCCAGCGGACAGGAAATGAGGTTTGAACTCAGGAAGGCGCGAGGTGGAGGGGCAGAACGCAGAAAGTGGTGGGGTGGGGAGGGCGGTGGAGAGCCCACCGCGTTGTGGTGCTCTTTACGGTGTCTGGCTGCTACGTTTCTGTTTCGGTTCATAAGTTTGCGCCTGCAGTGTGTGACCTTGCGCATGGGCTTGGTGCCTCCTATCATCAGCAAGAGGAGACAGCACCGCCACAGTCTAGCCAGGGCTATACCGTCATCCGAAGTCCACACCTCCCCATGTACTAAGAGCCAGGTGGCTCACTGCAGACCTGACTCACCATAACAAAATCACGAGCCGGTGCGGTGGCGCACACCTTTAATCCCAGCACTCAGGAGACAGAGGCAGGTGGATCTCTGTGAGTTCGAGGTCAGCCTGGTCTACAAATCAAGTCCAGGACAGCCAGGGCTACACAGAGAAACCCTGTCTTGAAAACAAAACAAAACAAAAAATCAGGAGCCTCTACTCCCTTGAGGGAAGAAGGCAGGAGCCGCCCACACTGATCCTAGGACCGTCCTTAAAGTCCAGGGAGGGAGGAGGGATGCTCTCCTAGGTCCCAGACACAGCTTCCCTAGAGCCCTTTAGAGGCGGCCACACAAAGCAGGTTGAGGCCTGGGCTGTGGGGTCCTGGCTGGGGTCAGCACCAGGCTGTGAAGTCCTCATGTTGTCAGGTATTGTGGGTGGGTTTGAACCTTGGCTCCTGACGGGCTGAACTACTTTGGAACATGTTTTAACCCTTTTGGCTTCAGTGTTTTCATCTCCCAGAGAAAGGCAAAAATATTCTTAGTGTAAATGGTGACGGTGGGTTGGTATGTTTGATAGAGTTCATTTATTTTATGTTGAATGTTGTGTGCCATGTGTGTGCAGTGCCCACAGAGACCAGAAGAGGACATCAGGTTCCCCTGGAGCTGGCCTCACAGATGGTTGTGAGCTGCCATTCGGGTGCTGGGAATTGAACCCAGGTCCTCTGGAAGAGGGCCTAACCGCTTAAGCCAGTGCAGTAAGCCTCTGAGTCATCCTTCCAGCCTGGCTGCTATTGTTCTTATGATTATCAGAGCAAAATGAAACCAAGTGAACTTCACACAAGGGAATGAGGAGAGAGGAGACAAGAGGGAAATGGATGCACTCCTGCAAAACCTGTCATTCTAAAGAAAGTGAACGATCTGATCTTCTGTTCCCACCTTGTGCCCCACCCACCTCCTCCTGACCTTTGATGACCCCAGATCCTGGGAGACTCAGCAGGAAGGCCAGGAAGACTCCCAGGGCCTCAGCGTTAGTCTGGAACATTCTCTCTTTGGATCTACAGCTGATGGACAATGATGAGGAACCAAGGCAGGATGGGGACGCGTGAAACTCGGAAGCCTGGCTTCTGAAAAGATGGGCAACCGGCAAGGCTGGGTCAGCCAATCAGAGAAGCCAGAGAGCTGACCTAGCTGTTGCTGGGTAAAGGGGGCTGTAGAAGAGGAAGAGTTTTCACGACTGGGAAGATTCATGCAGAGGCACTGTCAGGAGCAGAGCCTCAAGATGCTGAGGCACACACCGTCCTGACACTGGTGTGCCGCCTTCTACCCTTTGATAGAAACAGTCTTCCTGAGTTCCCAGCCTCACTGTCTCAACATCGCATCGCCTCTGATGTTTTCTCCACCGTTCTTAGTATTTTTGTTTCGTTTCATGTGTACGAGTGTTTGCCCGTTTGTTGTATGTGCACACATGCACGCTTGGTGCCCACGGAAGCCAGAAGAGGGTGGATTCCCAGGCATTGGAGTTACCTATGGCTGTGAATAGACATGTGGGTGCTGGGAGCCGAACCCAGGGTCCCCACAAGAGCGGCAAGTGCTCTGCATGGGGGAGCCTTTTCTCCAGTCCGTATTCTGAGCAGGCTCCTCCCTGAACCGGTGTCCAGCAAGACCCTCCTGCCTTGGGCCTCCCTGGCCCTGGGGTTCCATGTGTGCCAGGGATCAGGCTCAGGCCGTTATGTCCTTACGCAAGCACGGTTCTGACGGAGCCATCTGCCCAGCCCCTTTGGTGACTCTGAACTAAGTTTGGCTGTTTTCCCAGCTCCTGGAGCTGCGCCCTCCTCAGCTATGCATTGTGGGTCTGGCTGCTGCTGTGTACAGCGAGGCCCTCTCTCCCATCAGCGTGCTCTCTGCATTAACACTCGGCCTTTGCTTCACCTCCAACAGACACTTGGCTTTAGGAGGGCGTCGGGGTCATGTGGCTGCTCTCGACTGGGTGACAAAGAAGCTCATGTGTGAGATCAACGTCATGGAGGCAGTGCGGGATGTCCAGTCAGTGTTTCCTCTGTTGGGTTGATGAGGTGGGCCTGCCCGTTCCCAACCGGATGATGCCCTGTGGTCCTGTCTCCCGTGAAACTCTTCCCCCTTTCTATGCAGTCTCTGATGTCATTTCACCTGACACACTAGGCTGTCAGTCCTCTCACATCATCTGCCCAGTGACTGATGACTCATAGAAAGCTCGAGCCTCATTGGTTCTTTCCTCAGACTGTCCAGTTCTGGGATCATAGCAGACAACTTGAGTCATAGTCTCTGCTGTTCATCCAGGACGTAAGAAGGCCAATTTCCTCACCTGCCCTTCCAGCTCCATGACTGTCCCGAGGGTCTCTATGGCCCCCTGGATGATGGTTCTGATGGTGTTGCTGAGCAGAGAGATCCAGGGCAGGGGCCCTCCAGGTAAGATTGGCGAGCCTGGCTCAGGACCTTCCCCTCATAGGACCACACTTCCCGAAATACAGTTGGGCTCCCCCACAGCCCGTGTCCTTCCTTCCCGGCTAGAAGAGCAGGCTCTCTTTTGCATGGCTGTTCAGCCTCTCTCAGGGACAAAGAGACAGTGAATGGGCAGGTGTGTGCCGTATCCTTCGAGCCACGGCCTACAGTTCTAGAATAAATTTGCAAGGAAAGGTTTGTAGAGAGGTCGGAAGATTCAGCCTCCTGGGTTTCTCCTCATCTCCATCATGGCCTTGAGGGGACTCAGGTCACCAGCTGATCAGCGTTAAAAGAGAGAGCGGCTTCTGCTCACCCAGGGTGTCAGGAGTCTGTGCCCGTGCTCACCTGATTGAGAGATGGGGCAGGCTGTGGCTGGGCCAGGCAGCGTTCGTATTGAAGCCTGGCTCTCTGAGAACCTCGCCAGTCTTGGCTTGGCTGGGAGAGGACAAGATGACCAGACATCTGCTGAGGGGAGAACTACCACCCATCTCCATGGCTCGTGTGACAAGATGGCTGGCGGGCCCCAGTGTTTCTCAGGAGGCGAGTCATGAGACACACTAGGCTCACCACATCCTAGGATGGCCTGTTTAGCCTTGTTTTTCTGGAGTAACTGCACTCCTGAGTCCAGCCCCGGCTGAGGGGCCAGCTCAGCTCTGGGAACTTTTGCCTTCAAGGTCCTGGGGACCAGAGGGTGATGGCACCAGGGATGGGGCTTAGCAGGTGTATGGGACACTGAATAATGGCAGCAGGTGAGGGAGACCCCGCACACTACAGTCTACCTTCTTCGTGGATAGCTTCCACTCACAGAAGCTAAGCATCGTCAAAGAAAAGTTTCAATTATTTTCCTTACTTATGAAAGCATTGTTTATTGACAAATGAGGAGAAACAAAGACTGATGCATTAAGGTGACAAGTTCCACATTCCGAGTGGGGTGAGCAGACAAGGAGATAGCGGGAGAGAGCGGCGCACGGGGGCGGGCGGGAGTGATGGACCTGGGCTGGGCTGAGTGAGGGCACCTGCCGGGGAGCCAGGCCGGGGTTTGGCAGAGTCGGGGTGGGGCTGCTATAATGCCCCAAGGCCTTCCCACCCTCCGCTTCTGTCCCAGAGGACAGCTGTGCAGGTCCTCCCCCCCAGCTGTGCAGGTCTCCTGAGCCCAGCAGGATAAGCCCGTTGTTGTGGCATCAGGATGGTGGCCCAGGGAAACACCAGGGCACCCCACATTCCTCCTGGACTGCAGCGTGTCGCTCCCCACCCCAGCGAACAGCGCAGACTGTCTGGGGCGCTGGGCTCCTCCCAGGGTGGAACATTCAGTCAGTTAGCTCGCGTCTCCTGCCAATCACACGGGAGTCCGCCAGTGTGTGACTAGCGCAGCCTCAGAAGCTGAGGGCCGGAAGCCTCGGCCCCTTAACTGCTGCTACCCGCTGTTTGTTAGGGCGAGAGTCCGGGCTGGCCTCCAGGGCCTCTCAAGCGCTGGAATTACGTGCACACCCGCCACGCCCTGTTATCCTTCTAAGTGGAGCAGTAGGGTCTTTAGTTCACGACCTTGTGTTCATTGTTTGTGCGGGGACTGCAACCTCCGTCCCCGCCGCTCCCCGGCCCAGGCTGCTGGTTGTAAATCACATTAGCAAACCGGCCGAGCGCGCCCTCTGGTGGTACACACGCACCTGCCGTCTTATCCTGCCGTCAGGACCGGCGCGCAGGAGCCCCGCCGCTGGGCGGGAAAGAAGGGGAATTTACTTTGCGATGCTAACTCTTAGAGGGGCTGGGACATGAAAACACCGTCTTCGCTTCCCCGTGTGCGTAAGGACAGACAGACCCACAGAGGCTCACGAAGGACAAACAGCAGGCCCTCGCTGGCGGTGGCTCCTAGAAGAGAGGGAGTCTCCGGGTCTCTTGCCTGACCGTTACCTGGCCAGTGCCTCTAGGGAGAGGAGGGCCCGCTAGGGGTCGCTGTGGAGATTTTCCGCGATTAAGGTCCAGGTCAGTGTCCCAGCCCCACCCCTGACCAAGATTTGTAGCAATCCTCCTGTCTCTGCATCCTTAGCCCTGGCTTTGCAGGTAAGAGCTACCAGGCAGCCATTACACATCTGTTTTTGTTTTTCTCTTTCAAAAATTTTACTTATTTTTATGTACTTTGGTGTTTTGACTGCATGTATCTGTGTGAGGGTGTGGGATCCCCTGGGACAGGAGTTACAGGCAGCTGGGAGCGTGTGGTGCTGGCAGTTGCGCCCGGGTCCTCTGGAAGGGCAGCAGGCGCTCCTTGCCGCTGAGCCCTCTCTCCAGCGCCACTTCTTTTAAAACGTTGCTTTCTTACATTTTTGTTTACTTATTTTAGGTGTACGGATGCCTTTCATGTTTGCGTGTGCATCGTGTGTGTGCCTGGTACCCACAAAGGTCAGAGGGGGGCATTGGATTCCCCGGAACTGGATTTACAGGTGTTTGTGAGCCGCTCTGTGGGTGCTGGGAATGGAACCCAGGTGTTCTGCCGAGCACCAGGTGTTCCTAGCAGCTGAACCGCCTCTCCAGACCCTTATTAATTTTTTAACTTATGCAAAGTGGTGAATTTTATCTGGAATTTCCACATATCCAGTCCACACCTTTTGTTTGTTTGTTTTTGTTTTTTAAGACAGGGTTTCTCTGTGTAGCCCTGGCTGTCCAGGACTCACTTTATAGACCAGGGTGGCCTTGAGCTCACAGAGATCCACCTGCCTCATCCTCCCCGAGTGCTGGGACCGCAGGCGTGTGCCACCTCGCCACACTCCAGTCCACACCTTTTAAGATGGAATCTTCCCATAGGAGTGCTTAAAGGAGAAATAGCGCATTAGCTTTCAGCTCCGTCTTAGGCCTTCAGTTCTGGGAAAACCACCAGAACGAAGGAGCATCTATTAGTCGGGGCACACAGATGCTCCCAGTCGATGACTGCACACATCGTCGGCTCCCTGGGCCTTCTCACATCCTGCCGACTCCCACCTTGTTAGAAAAAATGAGTTCACCTGGTACTGACCAGGTAGGACCGCCTTCCTGCACATACCTTTCTAATCAGTTCTGCTAAAAAAAAAAAAAAAAAAAAGGCTGTAACGAGCTTGCCCTTTGTCTCAGTTTCCGATTCAGCTACGGAAACCAGGCCCCTGGCTGCCAGTTTCTCTTTCTGCTCCAGGGCGTCCTCCGTGTCTGGTTTGCACAATTCGAGACCCAATGATGCTTCAGTGCGTGGCCCCACAGCCTTGCACACATCGGGAGCACCAACTGAACTTAGAGGGAGAGAGGAGGAGGAGGAAGACAGGGGACAGACAAAGAGAGGAAAAGAGTGTGTGTGTGTGGGAGAACATGAAGTAGAGAGGTAGGGGGTAGATATGATCACGTCTAATTGTATGCATGTATGAAATTCTCAAAAGTAAAGAAAAGCGAATGTTTTTAAAAACCGTATTTACAGATCCAGACTAGAGGGAAGCAGGGGAGAGGCAGCCAGGCCGTGCAGGGGCGGCCAGGCGGAGGTCTGTGGGTGGGGTGGGAAGGAGGCAGGCGGGGTGCCAGCGCCCCCGGACTCTGACGCCCCTGGTGTCCGCAGAGAACCAGCTGCTGCGCGCGCTACACGAGTGCTACGCGGAGAGCAACGGGACGCAGCGCTACGTTATGAGATGCATCTTCAACCGCGAGGAGTTCATGCGCTTCGACAGCGCCGTGGGCGAGTTCCGCGCGCTCACCGCCATGGGGCGGCCGTGGGCCAAGTCCTGGAACAGCCAGAAGGACTACATGGAGCGCCGGAGGGCGGAGGTGGACACGGTGTGCGCGCACAACTACCAGCTGAACCAGGGCTTCACCATGAAGCGCCAAGGTGAGGTCCGGGGGGGCGGGGCGGCAGGCGGGGACGTGCGGGCGGGGACGGGGGCACAGAGGCCGGCAAAGCGGAGGATGTCAAGAGCGTTGCCTGGTAACCAGCCTGCTGTGGGGTGAAGGGAGGGGGGTGGGTGGGGGCGGTGGCGACATGAGACAATCGCAGGAGCTGTGGGGAGACGGTGCCACCTCCCAGCAGGCTGTGCAGCGGACACAGAGGGGGCCGTGGAGGCTCAGGGCTCAAGGACAGGTGCAGGAGGGTCTGCCGGGTGAGTTCATCTAGGGAGAGCAATCAGTAAAGAGAAGGAAGCTGAGTCCTGTGGACAGTGGCCTCCCCGCTGGCCAAGAGCAGCCCCTGTGAGGAGCCCATGAAGTGAAGCAAGAACGGGACAGAGAAGGGGCGCAGAACCTGAGGCAGGGTGACAGACAAGAGTAGCCAGGGCGACCAACAGCTTCAGAAGGTAAACCGGCAGGAGCTGGAGGGGGGAGGAGCCAGAGAGGGGCTGTGCAGAGCCAGGACTTTGCAAGGTTAGGAGAAAAGAGTCTAGGCTCCTCCCCCTCAACTTTTGGAGTGAGGGAGCCTCCTCCCCCTCAACTTTTGGAGTGCTGAGCTCCCGTGGAGACCTGAGCGAGGAAAAGCCAGGGGTGAAGGGGGAGGCTCCCGCAGATACAGGGCAGAGGTTGTAGGGACACGCCTCTAAAGCTCTCTTTGGAAAGAGACGTCGGCTGACTCAGGACTGGTTGGGAAGGACTCGGGACAGTGCCCTGAGTTAGCTAGGTAAACTGATGTCCACAGCACACTCGCTTGCCCTCAGTCACAGGCTGGCATCCTTTCGTTCAGTGGGCGCGGTTGCCAGGTTGCACAGAGCCCTGGATTCCAGCCTGAGTTTGGGTGAATCACTCGGAGCAGAGTGTCCCAGATCCCCAGAATCACTGCCCAGAGACTCACACTCAGTGCTGAGCCCTGAAATCGGTTACTGTGCCGGTATTGACGTTAACCAGGTAAGGGCATCCAAACCCCGAGGCATTGTCACTGCAGAGCTCGGGATGGACTAGAACTCGCCACCCACCAGCCTCAAGAATTACCGTTGGGTGAGCACCACACAGAGGAAACAGCAAGGTTGCAGCTCTGTTTTCAGAGTCTTCAGTGAGGTGGGAGGAGGAAGGGCTGGAGTCAGAGCAGCAGATAAGGAAACGTTGTCATCCTAGGAGCAGCAGCTATGGCACAAGTCATGAGAGAGAAGTACCTTTGTAGTTTAATCTTAACATAAGGGGCTGGAGAGATGGCTCAGAGGTTAAGAGCACTGGCTGTTATTCCAAAAAGGTCCTGAATTCAATTCCCAGCAACCACATGGTAGCTCACAACCATCTATAGTGAGATCTGGTGCCCTCTTCTGGAGTGCAGGCACACATGCAGGCAGAATACTGTATAAATAATAAATAAATCTTAAATAAATAAACTTAAAATAAACAAATAATTAACAAAGAGAACAAAATGACTCTGAAATTTCTTCTTCTGTTTAAAAGTTCTATATTATTTTATGTGTGGGGGTGTTTTTTTCCTGCATGTATGTGTGTGTGTGCATAACAGCTGTACCAGTGCTCGTGTGGTCAAAAGGGGGCATCAGGTTCCCTGGAGAAGTTATAGATGGTTGTGAGCTGCCCTGTGCATGCTGGGCACTGAACCCAGATCCTCTGCACACGCTAAACTGCTGGGCCATCCCAGCCCACTTGAGAAATCATCTCTGTAACTCAGGCTGCCCTTGAGTTACGGATTTTCTTCCTTTCAGCCTCGGATTCACAGCGCATCACTGGACCCTTCTGGACTAAATTTCTAGTGTGTAAACTGATAAGATTCTAGAAATAACCCTATAGATATTAAGTGATGATTCAGCTTGCAGCCTTAGGACACGGAATATCTTTTGTCTTTCTGGAATATATTTTGAGCCAAAAAAGTAGTGAGTCCTCTGAGCCTGTAGGCTTAGCTCCAGAGCCCTTAGAGGTGGCTTGTGTTCAGGCACAAAACTGACTGACCCCAAGTCCCAGAGCTCAAAGGAAAGGAAATATTGTAATTCATAAATGACAACTCAGGAAGGAGTGGACTGAGGAACTGTCAGGTCATAAAAGTGACCAAAGTCTGGACTGTAGAGTTGGTTCAGCAGTTAAGAGCACTGACTGCTCTTCTAGAGGACCCGGGTTTAATTCCCAGCACCCACATGGCAGCTCACAACTGTCTATAACTCCAGTTCCAGGGCATCTAACATTCTCACATAGGCCCACATGCAAGCAAAACACTAATGCATATTACAAATAAAAATAAATGAATTATTTTTTAAAAAAGAAGATGTGCACAATTTTAAAAAAGAGAAAGTGGCACATGCCTATAATCCTAGCACTCGGGGAGGCAGAAGCAGACAGATCTCTCTGAGTTCAAAGACAGCCTGGTCTACAAAGCGAGTCCAGGACAGCCA
The DNA here is from genome assembly GCA_028658305.1 of Pachyuromys duprasi. NCBI lineage: Eukaryota > Metazoa > Chordata > Mammalia > Rodentia > Muridae > Pachyuromys > Pachyuromys duprasi. The sequence goes on along the minus strand of CM053756.1, from coordinate 55,798,172 downwards.
AGGCTACACAGAGAGACTCTGTCTCTAAAAAACAACAACAACAAGGTGGCCAAATTGGCTCTAAGAGAACATTGCCTTGAGTTGCAGAAGGCCAGCAGTGTGGGCAGCTGGACACGAGGCCCAGAGCTGGAGGAGGTGATGGGATTGTGAGGAATGTACCCCGTCTCAGGGCGTTGGTGTGGAGACGGGCACTGAAAGGTCTTGAGGCAACTGTGGTATGGAAACCCTGGTGACTCCTGGTGACGACAGCAGAGCAGAAGTTCTCTGGTCTATGAGGGGAGGACAGCCTGGTGGCAGGTGTCGCTAAGTAGCAATGCCTGGGAGAGCTGTGAGGTCACAGGAAGTGGGTAACAGCACGGATGTTCCGTCTGAGCACAGGGGAAGTGGACAGGAAGGAGCCAGAAGAGAGACAGATACAGAGATATCTACCTGGAGCTGGCTTCTCCCCCCCTCCCCCTAAAAAAGGAGGAGAAAGCTGGGAATGGGTGAGGATTCCCACACAGGGAGCTCTGAGTGTTTGTTCATTCCAGGGCGTTGCTGTGAGTAGGGGGCTCTTGGGGGCTACACAAACCAGAGGCTGTAAACTACACAGACGGTTTTCAAGAGTCCCTGCCAGGCTTTGGTCATGTACTAGACTGGGGTTGAGGGTGATCACTGCTCTTGCACAGGACCCACATTGGGTTCCCAGCTCCTGTGTCATTGCACAGCCACCTGTAACTTCCGGCCTCCTCATGCAGGGCACTCACGTGGACAAACACACGCACACATAAACATAATTAACATTTTAAATGTTTAAGAATTATTATGTTGGAAACCTAATGAATGCTTTCGTCTGTACATTAACTTCAAGAAATTATGTGAGAGCTGGGGAAATGGCTCAGGGGTTAGGAGCTCCGGCTGCTCTAACAGAGGACCCAGGTTCAATTCCCAGCACCCACGTGGTGGCTCACAACCATCTGCAGCTCCAGCTCTGAGGGAACCAACACTCTTTTCTGACCTCTGAGGGCACTGGGTGTGCACGCAGCGCACAGGCATCCACGCAGGCAAAACACTCAGCATAAAAGAATAGCAATAAATCTTTAAAAATTAATTAAAAAGTTATTTGAACGAACCCTGCTTTCTTCTCATCTTGACAAAGCGGGAGTTTCACAGCTAAGAAACATGTCTCGCTAAGTACCCCTGGCTGTCCTGGAACTCGCTGTGTAGACCAGGCTGGCCTCAAGCTCGCAGAGATCCACCTGCCTCTCAGAATCCCGCTCATAGGTCATTCCTTCCGCACTCCTAGTCCAGCCTAAGGTACACGTGTCGCCCACCAAGAAGGTCACCCTGCAGCACCATGACCTGCTGGTCTGCCACGTGACAGAGTTCTACCCAGGCAGCATCCGGGTCCGCTGGTTCCGGAACGGCCAGGAGGAGACGGCAGGGGTCGTGTCCACCAACCTGATCCGAAACGGGGACTGGACCTTCCAGGTCCTGGTCATGCTGGAGATGACCCCGCAGCGGGGAGACGTGTACACCTGCCACGTGGAGCACCCCAGCCTGCAGAGCCCTGTCACAGTGGAGTGGAGTGAGTCACCTCTGGGGACCCTTCTAGAGCCACATTCTGTAGAGCAGGCCGCACGGGGCTCAAGGGCCACTGTCCTGCCGTGGGTGTGTGTATACTCGGTCCTGGTCCTCCCAGGTCCTCTCAGAGGCCCCCGAGGTCGGTTCTGAGAAGAGGGGAGAGCCTGTCACTGGCCTGGGCTGAGGATATGGGATGGTCCCTGGCAGGAAGTCTAGGGAAGCAGACAGCCCAGCCCTCACACTGGGGTCTGCCTCCTCCTTCTGCCTTTCATCTGTCCGTGTCTGCAGTGGCAGCTGCCAGAACCCTCACTCCTGACCATTTGAAGACACCAGCCTAGGTCTAGATCTCGGAGCCCTTCCACACAGTGATTCTCCACACCCCTACCTGACAGGCACTAAGGAGCGGCCTGCCATGCCTGCCGGAGTTGACACTAACCCTGAAGGCTCTTCTCCCCAGGGGTCCAGTCTGACTCTGCCCGAAGCAAGATGCTGGCCGGAGCGGGTGGCCTGGTCCTGGGACTCATCTTCCTGGCAGTGGGCATAGTCAAGCACAGGAGGAGCAAGCAGGGTGAGAAGCATGAGAAGAGCAATACCCCAGCACAGGCAGGAGGGTCACAGGTTCAAGGCTGGCCTGGGCCACACACAGACTGCACATGATATGAGATAAAGAATCCTGGCAGGAGACTGAGGCTAGCCTAGAATCCTGGCAGTTGGCAGGGGCTAGCTTTTCTCTGATACACCTTCCAGTGCCAGAAGGACCTAAATGGAAAAGTAATTCTTGGGAGCTCTAGAAGCCACTGAAACCAGTGTGAGAGCAAAGTTGTCCTGTAGGGAGCGAGGAAGCCCCGCTTCCTGGTGTCTGACCATTAGGCTACAAGGTCCCCAGGTTCCCGGGCTCACACAGGTGGGGCACGTGCAGTGAAGGGGACGGAGGTGGGGTGGAAGGAGATGTTAACAGCTGAACGCCCTCCCCTTCTTCCCCTCCCCCTCTCAGCTCAGCCGAGGTCTCCAGGATCCAGATGAGCAGGTGAGATGTTCCGCTTGCCCCGGGGGCTTCTGCATGGTTGGACAGGCTCAGCCTGGCTTTCCCTCTCATCCCTAGCCCCCGAGGGAGTGCAGGGGAAAGAGTGGGGCTCCCACCACTGAGGAAGGTTATTCTTTCCATGCTAACGTTTGGTCTTTTCAGAGACTGTTTAATTTCATTTTATGAATGAGTATATGTTTGTGTGTCTGTGCACCACCTGTGTGCCTGGTGCCTGCTGCAGCCAGCAGAGGGCAGCAGATCCCCTACAAGTGGAGTTGCAGATGGCTGTGAGCCACCATGTGGCTGCTGGGGACTGAACCTGGGTCCTCGAAGAGCAACAAATGCTCTTAGCTGCTGAGCCGTCTCTCCAGCTCTGGAAGACCATCTTACAAGGTCACAACGTCTCAGTCCTGAGACATAGATGAGGGGGTGCCAGCAACCTGCAGTGATGTGTCTTCCTGCCATGCTGCTTCTGACCTGATCTCAAAGATGGTGTGCGCTTAGAGCAAGATCTGTGTCATACACACAGTGTGGGGCTGGGGCTGCTAGGCCTTTACAGCGCATATCCTCACTGAGTTTCTTCCTCCACCTGCCGCAGTTTCCACCAGCTCAACAGTCCGTGAACTATAGATCCATCAGCAGAGGCTGGAGGGGCAGCTTGGCAGGTACGTGCTTGCCAGAGGCCCCAGTTCAGTTCCCGGCACTTGAGTCTGATCCAGCTGCCTATAACTCCAGCTCTGAGGGATCTGGGATCCGAGGCACTCTAACGTCCTCCATGCACATACGCATGTACACATAAATACAAATGTAAATAAATCCATCCACTGACAGGTGCCAGGCTTTGTGACTGCTCACCTCTGATAAGACTGCATCGGGGGCTGAGCCACCAGTCCGTGAGCCCCTGGGGGAGCATTCCAGGGCCAAACCCTAGCCTCAAGCATGGCCATCAGAAAATGCTGAGAGTTAGCCAGGCAATGGTGGCACAGGGCTGTGATCCCAGCCCTCAGGGAGGCAGAGGCAGGCAGAGCTCTGTGAGTTCAAGGCCAGCCTGGTCTACAAAAAAAAAAAAAAAAAGGAAAGAAAGAAAGAAAAGAAAGTGCTGAAACACCTCCCCGGTGGAAGTCTCTGCTGTCTGACAGCAAGGCAGATGGAAGGTCAGAAGTGACCACTTCACTGCAGTTTAAGTGATGCCATGAATGAGCAGTAGCTGCCACAGTGGGCAGGGTACATTAATAACCCTGTCAAAGGCCCTCCGAGTGGCTCTTATGGGACTGTCTGCGAAGATGCTGACAGAGAAATGGGAACGTGAGAGAACTGGAGAGCTCGGGCTGGAGATAAAGTGTCTCCACGTGGCTCATTAGCCCTCGGGATATCAAATCCCCAAAGCATAACAGGCCCATTAGCAAGCTAATAAACTCACGGAAGACTCCAGCCCTGAGCTGTCAGAGTACCAGACACGGCCCAGTTCTTCACCGAAGCCACTGAACCCAGGGAGCCACTGCCGTGGTTGGATGTCCCACTCGGGCTCCTGTGTATCTGCACACATAGTTTCCAGCTGGTGGCAGTTTCTGAGACCTTACGGAGTCTTTAGAGGTGGGGCCTGGTTGGAGGCTCGGCTGCTGAGGCAGGGAGACCAGCTGCCTTCAGCCACTGCCAGCCTCTCCCGCCATGACCAGCTTTATCCCTCAGAACTGTGAGCTGAAACAAAGCACTCCTTCCTAATGCTGCTGCTTGTCACAGCAGTGAGAAAGGGAGTGATAGAAACAGGAAGCCAGAGAATGCGCAGGAGTTAAGAACTCACTCTCCGGGGCTGGGGAGATGGATGGCTCTGTGGTTCAAAGCCCTCACTGCTCTGCAGTGGTTCAAAGCCCTCACTGCTCTGCAGTGGTTCAAAGCCCTCACTGCTCTGCAGTGGTTCAAAGCCCTCACTGCTCTGCAGTGGTTCAAAGCCCTCACTGCTCTGCAGTGGTACAAAGCGCTCACTGCTCTTGCAGAGGACCCAGTTTGAATCTGTCAGGCATGTCACAACCACCTGTCACCCCAGCTCCAGGAGATCCGCCCTCTGACCCCCACAATCAGCTGCACACATTTGGTGCACGTGAACGCACACATTCACACACCCACACACACATGCGCACACTTGTACACATACACAAACAATCCCTTTATAAGGACACGCCTCTCCATACTTCAGTGTTTCCTTTGACATATCCTCAGAGGTTTGCCTGAAACCTAGGTCCTCTTGTGAGGTGAGGCGAATCCCAAGACCTTCCCGCCTAAGTCTGTTGCCATACTAGCGTCTGGGGACACTTCAGGATGTAGCCACACCATTTCAGACAAAGGATAATATTTGAGATTCTAAGCCAACCATATTAGTTCCCATAATCCCCAACAATTGGGGGACAGAGGTGGGAGAGCCACATGCAGTCTGATGCCAGCCTGGGCTACAAAGCTGGGCTCTGTCTGAAAAGAAAAGCAATTCCCACCGAGACTGAGGCAAACCTTCAGTGAGAACAGCTGGCCTCCACCTGGCTTCCTCGGGGAAATGTGGCCACCATGAGCTCCAGGCTGGCTGGAGCGTGACGCTTCCAAGCCCTTCACTGACAAAGCAGCGAGGCCGGACCACCACCTTCCCAGGAGCTGCCAGAACATGGGGCCTGGCATGAATTCTTTCACCTCCTGTCCTTGGGGAAACCACCGACAGCTCGGGAACCGAGAAACACATGGTGCAGAATAAAAAAAGCAAGCCACCAAAGCCCAACTCGGGACACCTGTGAGTTAAGCGTACTGAGATTACCGTGGAGTGTGGATGAGGGACTGCTCACAGGAGTCAGTGACAGCCATGCTGTCAACAACCCAGCCCAGCATGGGTGATGGCTCGTGAAACTGGGAACCTGGAGTGCACAGCTCAACTGCAAGCAGCCTGGTAGGTTGGCGATGGTCCCTTCCAGCAGCTCAGCAGGTCTGAGTGTCCCTCACAGTTCTTTCTGCTCATACACACTTGGGAGGAGAAGGACCTAGTGACTCTGGTCAGTTTCAGGGACTTCCTGGAGCCTTTGAGTTGTTCCCTTCCTGAATTTTAAGGGGTCTCCCGCAAGATGGAATGTTTGGTTCCCTTTAGACCAGCCTGAGTCTTAACAGCTTCCTTACCAGCTGGAATGCTTTACAACCAAGGTCCAGGGAGACCAGTCATCCCACAGTGCCACTTCCCACGAAAGTGCTGTGAAGAGAGTTGAGACTGACCGGACAGTCAGGAGCATCCGAGGCTGGTACCACCTTCCCTCCGCAAACTCTGGCTCTCAGAAGGCGGCATGTGACCATCGTGGTCATGCTCTGTTGGGCTCACAGGAACAGGGGCCACACCCTTCAAGCCTGGGTCTCCACCCCACCACATAGGAACTTCTGTGTGAGGCAGCCAAAGCCTTGTTCCTCTCCCCTTCCCTCTCCCCTCCATTCACACCTAGCCTGGGACTGTGTGTGCCCAGCCAAGGTAGAGAGCAGAGGGGGCCACAGCCTTCCAGGCTACACAGTGGCCCCCGGGACAGGGGCCAAGTGTGTTCTTCATGGTCTCTGTTCTGTTCTGTCTCCCATTGTCTGTTTGTGAGAGGACCCCTCACTATAGCCAGAATGCTCTGTAACTCACTACGTAGCTCAGGCTAACCCCAAACTAAGCAATCCTCCTGCCTCAGCCTCCCTAGGTTCTGAATTTGCAGGCGTATACTACCACTCTTGGCTTGTAAGATTAATTTTCACCCACAAATCAGGAGTACCCACAGAGAAACCCACAGAAGCAGCTGCAAGGCTGGCAGGCAGGGGACTTCCCTCCTTGCTCCTCCTCCTCCAAGCCTGCAGGACAGTGGGCTGTGTCACCATCTTCTCCACAATTCTGTCCTGTCCTTGCGGCGACATGGATGTGTCCCTCTAATTTGGGGTTTCAGCTAAACTTGGAGACTGAAATCTTTGGAGAACTGTCACCCCTCCAGCCGCTGGGATGTTCTGTCCCAGTCAGGCCCACAGCGGGACCTCAAAGCCTTTGATCACTTGTCCCTTCTTTTCCTGGTTCTCCCTCATCCACCCACCTCAAAACATGCACTCGCACACACAGAAACCGCTTCTGCTGTAGCCATCAGAGCTACTGTCAGCACCCACAGGCCTACCTGCCCAGGCACCCACAATCCCTAACCCAACCCCAAAATACCCACCTCAGAGCCTCTGCTCTTCAACTCCTCCCACCCCGCCTGAGAGCCAGGTCCCAGGTTCCTGCAGAGGAAGGAGAAGCCTCTGCGGGGAGAGGCGTTCAGCTACCGCTTGGCAGAGCAGCTCATGGACTCTTGGATGGGTTGGTTGGCACAGGAATTTAATAGGCTGTTGTGGGGTGGCCTGGGGACCTCAGCACCAAAGGTAAATGTGCCCTTGTTGCCATGGAGAAAAGCTGTCTGAGCTCAAAGCTAAAGTGACCTTTCGGGACACTCCCCTTTGTGCTCTAGGGGTGACCCTTGTGGTTGAGAGCTGCCTAGAGATCCCTGGCCAAACCTCGGCCCTGGTCCAGCCCTGCAGGGAGTGAATCAGGGTGGGGAGGGCCTCAGAGGCCAGGGAGGGCTGTAGAAGGAGGAGAGGAGGGAAGGGGAGGGGAGAGGAGAGGGAGAGGGGAGGGGAGGGAGAAGAGAGGGGAGAGAAAAGGGAAAAGGAAGGGAAGGGGAAGAAAGGAAAGGAGGAGGGAGAGGAAGGGGAGGAGAGGGGTAGGGAGAG